>OY748287.1:19420042-19789920 GCA_963556515.1 Nudaria mundana
ATACAGTCGAGGTTCCTGTCGAGATCAGCCACGAGTTGTTGTCTATCCTCCTCAATCTCCGAACGCCCGCTGCCGGACGGGCCCAGTAGCTACCGTGCAATGTGCTGTCATCTGCATAACAATGAATGTTCCCGAGGGATAGTATATCATTGATATGCAGAAGGAAGAGAGTTGGTGACAGCACGGACCCTTGCGGCACCCCGGCATTCACTTGCAAAAAGCGAGAAGCCTGGCCATTGCAGAGGACCCGCATTCGGCGTTCGTTCAGAAAGCTGCCCATCCAGCTGCACAGTTGAGGAGGTAGACCATATGCCGGAAGCTTGGAAAGGAGCGAAGCATGCCAGACTCTATCGAAGGCTTTGGCGATGTCCAGGCTAATCGCCAAGGACTCGCCGTGCCTTTCCATAGCCTCACCCCAGACATGCGTTACGAATGCCTGAAGATCACCCGTTGATCGTTTCGGCCTGAAGCCGTATTGCCGATCATTTATTAGCGAGTGATCTTCGAGGTATCGCATGAGCTGCTTATTGATGATCAGCTCAAACACCTTGCAGATGACTGAGGTGACAGCTATGGGTCGATAGTTGCCTGGATCAGACCGATCGCCTTTCTTGGGGATCGGTTGTACGTTCGCTTCTTTCCAAACGTCCGGCACGATTCCTGTGGAGTAAGACAGGCGGTACAGAGGAGTTAGTACAGGAGACGACTCAACTGCGCATTTCCGTAGTACCACCGCCGGAATGCCGTCAGGGCCACTGACTTTCCGCGTGTCGAGTGATCGCAGCACTGCCCGTACATCGCATTGCCTGAGTACAATGTCAGGCATAGTGTGGCCACAGTTGGCGATGGTGGGGGGCTGCAGGCCACGATTGTCGACCCGGGAATTAGCCGCAAAGAGGTCTGCGAGCATATCCACTTTCTCTTGGGATTTATGAGCCAGTGTTCAATCTGGGTAACGCAGCGGTGGCAGCGAGGGCTGACAAAAGTTAGATTGCACGGCTTTGGCCAGTTGCCAGTATCCACGGCTGCCCGTGGGATGGGAAGTGAGCTCCTGACCAAGCCACGCGACGCGCTGGGCATCTGCTCTATTAAAGGCCCTCTTGCTGGATTTTGTGGCCCGGTTGTACACCGCTTTGAGGTGGCCCACGTTTGGGTCGCGCACAGCCCGGGCCCTGATCCAGGCGCGATATGCCGACGGTTTTTGTCGAACAGCTTTGGCACAATCTCGCCCAAACCAGGGACGGGCTCTGTGGATACTGGCGACATCAGTGAAAGGGATGTAATATTCCATCCGTAAACAGATCTCCACTGATACCCGCATGATCAGTCCTGAGGGACCCCAGCCATTCAATGTGATGGCCATTGAAGTCCCCCAGAAACACTAGGTCAGCGTTCGGGAACCGCACCTGCGTATCATCAGCCGTCTCGCTGAGGTACTGGAAGAGCTTTGTTGTCTCAGAATCCCCTGTGTGGGAACGGTAGACGCACACGTAGATCTGGCTCATAGAGCCATGGTCCACGTGCTGCCAAAGGACGGAGTTGGAGGGGTTCTCAAGGCAGCGCGACCGGCGGCAGCAAACATCCGCCGTAACGAACACGCATATATCTTTAGGCTCATCATAGGCTTTATCACGAAATTGTTCCTCGATGACATAACCGAGGTAACACAGGTAAGACGTATCATCATATTTGTGTCTCCGTGAGGAACATCACAGTGGGCCGTGCCGTCTCAAGGTGATGGTAGACGGCCTCGAGGTTCGCATTAAGTCCACGTATGTTTGTGAACTCCACATCGAAAAGTGAAGTTGTGGGGTTTCCTGGGGCCGCTGTGTAATATTTATGTTTTTTATGTTGCACTGCCATTGTAGATGTGATGTAAAGAAGAAGCGTGAAGACAGGGCGACATTTGGTGCAGCAGTAAGTGACAAAGCACAGGGGCTAGCTTCGTCTAGAACCGTGTAGTTAGGACGGAGCCGACCAGCCGGACGGAAGGGCTCCCAAACCCCCCTGATGCAAGGCCGCCGCTACCCCACACCGGTTACCACCCGGAGCGGCGATCCCAAATCAGGATTTTGCGCAACATGTGGGGCAGCCTCCTGGGGTGGTTGGTCCCAGGCGGGCCCCATGACTGTTTTGGGGGCGGCCGCGGCAACGCCGTTGCTAAGGGTCTCCCTGGCCGGTGAATCGACCCACACCATCCACACTAGACTCCGCTGCACCCCCACTGGTCCCATGCCTGCTGCACCATACATCGCCCCGGGCCCGACGGTGCAGCTGCTGAACCCCTAACGCAACCCAGTCTGGGCTGGGTTACTTGAGGGGCTTTAGCACAGCTGCACGGTGGTACCCCCCCGGACCAACACTGTTGTACCACCTGGTACCCACGTAGCGGCCGAAGCCACTCCATGGGTACCATAAATTAACGAACCTCGTCCGTTGATCAGCAGGTGCGCCACTAGCAGGTGAGGTCGCTGTGGCCCTAAAGATGTTGGTAGAGCCCCTTTGCACCCATATCGGCACCTGCCGATCAACGGACGAAGTTCTGGCAAACATTAATGTTTCCGGTTAGCAACAATATAAACCCACGTGGAGTCAATGAAATTAGTGGCAAAAAGTGGTTGTATATGGTTCATACTCCGTTGGCAAAGCTTTTTGATTGTAAGTCTATACTACATGGGGCACACTAAAAGTTTTGCACTTCTAGATAATCGGAACTATTTGAATTTGGAATGTTATGTTTTTTTTAACGTTGCAACCTTCTTAGTAATAAAAAAATAACAATTGGCGGGAAATCATTTGTCAATTGTTTTTTATCACACATCAAAGTTCTACGTATGCAACGAAAATGGAATTAAGTCGAAAAGATTTTAGAGCGATGATTTTTTATGATTTTAAAAGTTCTCTCTCTCCGCAAGACTGTGCCGCTCGTTTTTAAAATGCTTTTGGGAGAGAAGCATCTTGTTTGAGCACCGTGAGGCGATGGTTTGCTGAATTAGAGAGAGGTCGAGTTTCTTTACATAACGAATTTAGTGAAGAGCGGCCTTCTACTGCCGTCAACGAAAATAATGTGGCTACTGTTAATCGGTTAATTGAAGAAAACCCGCGGATTATCTATGAGACAATTCGAGGACTATTGGGGATTGGTATGAGTCAAATCCAGAAAATTTTACACGAAGAATTGAAAGTTCGGAAACTTTGTTGTCGTTGGATCCCTCATGAACTGACAGCGGAGCAAAAGCGGGCTCGCGTGGAATGGTGCTCACAGATGCTACTGAAGTACGACCACGGACAGTCTAATTCTGTTTATCGACATTTTCACAGGAGACGAAACGTGGATTTATTGTTTTGAACCCGAAAAAAAACAGCAATCTTGAAAATGAGAACAAGCCAACAAAAGTGAGGCAGGCGAGAAACGTTGGTAAAAAAATTATCGCGTTTTTTTTTCTCAGCTACGGGTCCCATCTGTACAATTCCACTTGAAGATCAGAAGAGTGTTAATGCCGAATGGTATTCCACCATTTGTTTACTCAGGGTGTTAGAAAAAGTTCGCGAAAGACGACCCAAAAGCTGCGTTCTCCTACATCATGACAACGCTTCTTCACACATGGCCAACAAAACAAAGTCATTTTTAGCTTCCGAAAAAGTACAACATCCTGCGCATAGCCCCGACCTATCACCCTGTGATTTCTGTATTTTCCACAAAATCAAAGATTTGATAAGAAGTTTCACTTTTACCAACTCCGAAGAGGCAGTGATAGCGTTCAATCAGCACGTAGAAAACATGCCTTGAGATCTGTGGTCCTCCTGTTTTAAAAAATGGTTCGATCGCATGAAAAAATGTTTAAAATGTAAAGGAGAGTATTTTGAAAAGCAATAAACATAATATTTTGGTTTTGACATGTTGTTTTTTTAAGTTACGCAAAACTTATAGTGTGACCTATGACGTATACTATTATAAAGAGGAAAGATTTGTATTTTTGTATGTTTGTAATGAATAAACTCAAAAACTACTGTGCTGACTTCAACAATTCTTTCACCATTGGAAAGCTACATTCACCCTGAGTAACATAGGCTACTTTTTATCCCGGTAATGTGTTCCCACGGGAACCGGGAACGAGTAAACTAAATCCCGCGGGCGGAGCTGCGGCGATCAGCTAGTATGAAATATCTTATTTCTACTAAAGAGTCTGTTTTCTTCTACGCCTCTATCTACCACTTCGGGCATAAAATAGTATGTCTGTGTGTATCACATCAATATTATATCCTCATACATAGGTACCGTAATTAATATTTATTTTTCAATTTGCCACAATATCCGTGTACAGAAAAATGGAGGGACCATTCAGCAAAATTCTAACGTACGGTTTATTTACGACACATCATCAAGATTTTCTTAGAAATTTCCCCAACGTAAACACGTATATTTTCGGTTTATTATCCGAGTGCGACCTCCTTACTTATCGCTGGTATATTGTTAAAAACCATGATGACTTAGGAACTGAAAGTCCCATTAAGTAGCGCGTCTATTCATGTGGTAACACGGGCGCGGAAGGGGGTGTCAGAGCAGTGTCAGTGGCGAGGCCAGGGGGGGATGTGGAATAAATACAAATAAAGAAGTGAGTTGTTTAAAAAGCGGGTATTCTGTGCGAGATAAGGGTGCGTTTCCGTCGTCTCCCCCGGTCGAGGAGTACCGTGGTGGAATTATTTTAGCGGTTCGACGAAACCCGATGTCGCCTTGCTGTCGCATTCAACATTATATCTTTAAAAATGTTAAGTGTTGTACCTTATTACTTAATATTGTTCTTCAATATATCGATAAACGCTGTCCTACAGCAGTCTTAGACAAGAGCAAACGGTCTGTAGGTACGTTTATATAGGATTGTTAAATTGTAAATGACCTTATATCATGTACAGGTACAGTTTTTGCCTACACGTTTTCGTATACGGTGCAGATCTTATTAAAAGGTAAATCCATACTTAGTATTATATTTTTGACAGGCACTCATAGCGATCATTATTTTTATTCTTGAAGTACAGAGTAATGCAGTAACCGCACATATAAAAAAATGTGCCATTGGAGGATTTTCACAACTCAAGCAACGGCTGCTCGATTCATACACGCATACACACATGTCATACGGCATTTCGTTACTTGACCATTTCTACTAAATCGCACTAACCGTAAGCTTTCATTCCAAAATGATAACGGCTTCGTTAACATTGGTTATCGACAAGTCAATGTGTCCCATCCCTTGGCCAGCACTAGTGACGGATCTGTAAAGAGCTACAGTGTCAGATGCTCGCCGCTGTTTCTTAATTTCCTCTCGCCGAGATAAGATTGGCTTTTAGCTTTTTATTGAATTTTCTGTGTTATACGTAGCACTTTACAACGTCTTACCTTTGAATAATAAACAACTTTAGGTATAAATTTAATTAGTACAGAGAATACAGAAAGTCGTGTTGCTTGAAACCTCTTTTTCTATTTTTTTAAATGGAAATTTTAAGTATTTTAACGTCTAATGCATTTTGGTGTGACCTATGTAACCCATAGGTCATACCAAAATCTGAGGCCCAGGTCAAGATCACTTGACAATGGTCCAAATACCTACCGATCAACAAGCGAGGCTTATAAGGCCATAGGCTTATGCCTAGTTACAACGTGGAGCCAACAAAAGTAGGTAGGTACAGTTCGCGAGGCGTAAGCTGAGCTTTGCATTTGTATAAGTGACACTATTTTACACACATATGTGTTGTACACACAGCTTTTTTACTTTACTTTTCGTAAGCACTCACACAAATGCAAAGCTCAGCTTAGGCCTCGCGAACTGTACCTACTTACTAAAACTGAGTGTATTATTGAGCGAAGCGAGCCGAAGGCGAGCGGAGCTCTCAACGGGTGACTCAAATTACGATTTATGTTAAATTGGGTTAAATTGTTTCTCGGCGAATACTCGGCCGATTTCGGATTTTCTTGCACTCATCAAAAGCTTACAGAATTACCCAGGTTCTTCAAAAACTCGCTTCGCTCAAATATATGCTGCAGCGTAACGGTACGTTTCGCGACTGCAGCGACCTAGTTATTATAATATATCGTGTAATCATTTATACTGTAGTAATATCAAAATGACGTAGGTATTCTATTGTAAAAGTAGGCACAGTAAAAAAAAATTGCATCATTTCCATTGAGAGTTGTTCACATAATCAACCTAAATGCATACATTTGCGTGCACGTTTTATCTAACGCATAAACCGCGCATTAGCTGCCTCTGCACATTTCCGCTTAACGCATCTCAACATTTTATTTCTTAAGTTTCCGCTGTGTTTCTTTGAATCACACGCAAAATATCTTGGAAGGGAGATAATGGAAATGATTTTTGTCAAATGTTGAACTCGTATTTAATAGGGGCTCGTGATTAAATGTATTTAAGAGCCGATTTTTATGTACAAAAAACATGCTTGTTTTCACGTAAGTGGTAGGTATCACACCATATGTCCCACGTAATTACCCGTAATAGGAGACCAGTCGCGATTTAAGTTTACCAGAGGCTTGTCTATTGATAGGATTTTAGTCGGACCTTTAAGGTGCGGGAAAACTCGTCCCTCACATGCGACGGATAACACGCATTATGACATCTGAACCGGATCTGGCCTATACAATTTGTATGGTAACAAACACATTAGTCATTCACCACGGTGTCTTACGTGCGTCACCGCGCCAGATTCACGTCACACACGTTTAAAGTGTCATAGCGCGTAGATAACGTAAACGTCAGACGTCGTAAGATGTAGGTCGTAAGATGTATGTCGCTGTTTCCCACGTCGCGTGGCACACGTCGTATGTGACGGACCAGTGTGTTTCAAGCTTTATACACCCTATATTCACACTAAAATTGCCAGTATTATAACAATAATAACTTAAATGATTGACACCAACTTCAATTAATTCAAAGATACAAAACATAGCTTTCTTGACACCCCCGTAAAAAATAAAACCGAAATAAAAACAATACAATCTTTACGAATACAAGTTCAACGGAAACTCTGCTCCGTTACATTTCAACAAAACGAATTAAAAGTATGAAAAACTGCGGCGAGAATATTATCTGTGCAATTGTCTGCGCGACGTCAGGCAGATTTTTAAATACATTGTGGTAATCGAGGGGAGAATTTATGTACTTACAGTAAAATAGCTTTATTTGCTACATCTTTGTATACGGCGTAGTTTTTAACTTGTAAAGACGGACAACAAATATACGTCCCCACTTATTAGTTTCGTAATTTTCTGAGAGACAGACTCAAATCACATCTTTTATCCCGAAGGGGTAGACCAAAGCGCCTACATTTCGCCAATTCTTCAACCCCGACGTAATAGGTGGCGAACCTATAATTTTCAGAATAATAATATGGGTCTAATATTATGTTAATTTTCATAATAATCTGTTCTACGGTTAAATAACACATGATTACGTAACAAACAGCCTTCCTGTTAAAGTTTAGAAAGTTTCAGTTTCACGGCCATATTCATAATTAGTTATCAGAGGTTTAAAATAGGTACCAAATGTCATAAAATGACATTCATCTTCATTCAATAGAACATTTTTAACTAAAAGGTTTTTAGCTACATAATTTTAGCGTTTCATCTGTACTACTCTTATAAAGAGGAAAGATTTGTATTTTTGTAATGAATAAACTCAAAAACTACTATGCCGATTTCAAAAATTCTTTCACCATTGGAAAGCTACATTCACCTTGAGTAATATAGGCTACTTTTTATCCCGGTGTTCCCACGGGAACCGGGAACGAGTAAACTAAATCACGCGGGCGGAGCTGCGGCGATCAGCTAGTTATTAATAAAGGGGGATCAGTAAAGAAAATGTATTTCTTGTAGAGGACAGTAGTAAGTAACTAGGTATTTAAAACTGTGCATTAGTCCCTTAACCATTGATTGCAATATTAATTTAGATCGTAAGCTGCAAACCTCAGTGGAGAAGGGAGTCCGTATCTTTTTAAAAGCTAATTTCCTGGTTCCACCGTTTTGATGGAGGGGTACCGTCTTTATTGTGGCACTTACTATTGCTGTCTTAAACGGTTGATTAGACCGTTTCACGGTTAGCTGTCCCTCAGGGACGTAATTAAACAATTTTGATGAGTGCTCGTTAAAAATTAACTTGCTTTGTCTACGAAGGTAATGCAATCGGTGAGTTTTTGTTTGTTCTGATTGGATTCGGGAATTGAGGGGCTCTTGTTGCTAAAATGGCGTTTGCATTTAATTTAACCAATGGATTATCATTATAATTTAATCATTGAATCATTAAGTACTTAATTACCTACGTAGGACATAAGATCAATGCTGAAAGTGTTTGTGTAATATATCTTGTAGTATTTTAATTTTTTTTTACAATATGAATCACAAAAACTATATTCTTGGGATGGACTCGAACCAGCGACTTTGGTGAGTTGGTAGAACGTTCGTGATGGAAAGATATCATTTGCTGGCTCTATTCCAGCCCAAAACTATAGTTTTTTGTAATTCATATTGTAAATTAATATGAAAATAAGTTGTACATTTCATTGCGGGCTTGGGCAAACCAAAAGCAGTTGCAGTGCGGTAGCAGTGCGGCAGCAGTGCGTCTATGTTAGTGAATAATGTAGTTATATGAGGGATGACACACTGAACAAACGTGTGCTCGCTGAACCCACTGCGCCGCGCACGCACTGCTCTTCGACAAAACATTTGGACGGGAGCAGCGCAGACGCGTGGCGGTGGCAGCGCAGGCGCGAGGCGGCCGCAGTGAGCACACGTTGTATTACTACCTCCGCCATTTTGAGTAGTCACACTAGAGCAGTTGAGCGGGACAGACGCAGCGCAGGTTGTATACGGTTGTAATTTTTTACAAGTTTATCATGGAATCAAATGGACCGATCTTCAAAAGATTCTAATATCCGACATAAACGATGGTACTCCCCACATTCATCTCTTCTTTTATTTATATCGTGAACTAGTGAACACATATTCATTTTTTTTCCTCAAAGCTAGAAGCAACGAAGAACGGTTCGGACTACGAAGAGGAGCAATTTCCTCTTCGTAGTCCGAACCGTTCAACATCTTGAAGTATATAGAGTGTGGAGATCGATACGACACACATAACGCGGTTATAAAGCAGGATCGCCTTCAAACTGCTTTCTGACTGCTCATGTTTCTGGTGTGACATCAACCGCGACGCAACTGACCTGCCCTGCTTTTGGCTTGCCCAAGCCTTTATAAAATACTAGTACGGTGTCTACGGTGGTGCGGCGCGAAGCACCACGCTATAGGTTTTGGCCTGTAACTTTTGACCTTTATGGCTAGGTCAAATTTTCGATTCGATTTTTTGGCTTGCCTCCACATCGAGGGCTATCCATAGAGGGGTCAACCATCATTGGAGCATAAGCAGTTCTCGAGAGCTAAGGGGGGGGGGGGGGGTACATTCCCTATTTATATACAAAGATATTAATATCTTATAGTAATAGCATTTAGTTCCTGTACGAATCTTATAGCGGAGTTCATTATGAAATACAGGAAATAACCAATTGTTTTTTTAAACGCACTCTCAATAACGTCTGTATCGCCGAAGAAGTAGACAGAGGCGTGCCATATGCCCACATTTCGCCAGTCACTATTGGTCTCACGTAGTAGGTTCTTGACTCTATTGCCGTTTCAGGGTACTTTAAGTACACTTGCCAAAGCCTCATTCGTCTGTCATCCGACTTGACCCCGGAGATATTGATAGAGTCCCTTAGCTCACATTTAAAAAATCAATTTTTTTATTTTTTTTAACTTTTTGCACAGTTATTGTACAATGGCGGACTTAATGCCACAGGCATTATCTTCCAGTCAACCTTAGGGTGATGCAGATAGATCTAGTAGTAGGTGCATAGCAGTAGTGTTGAAAAAGAGAAGAAAAAAAATTATATTGGTGTAAGTAAAACTAATACAAAAAAAAAAGATAGTACATAAGAAGGTCATAGACTTAAATTCTAATAACTACTTAAATAATTAATAATTTAAATATACATAAACGTACATATATAAACCTACACATAATGCCATACTTAATATATATATTTATATATACTATACGTTACCTGATAGATATACACAATAATAATTATGAGCTACGACTATACTCTGACGAAAATAAATAAATCAATGTCGATCCTGCCTATGAATCACTATTATATAGTTCATATACCTTCTTCTTGAAAACGGAGCGGCTGGTTGACATTTTGATCTCCAAGGGGAGCACATTCCAGAGGAGAATAGATTGAACAAAGAAAGAAGAGTGAACAAGACTTGAAGTGTGAAGAGGACAGTGCAAAAGAAGATTGTTTGAAGAGCGTTTGTTTTTATTGTGATTGGAGCCTATAAATTGGAAGTATTGATTCAGATAAGTGGGGACATTAGGAGAATTTAAGAAGGAGTAAAGCATACTCACAGCACGCAAACTACGACGTTTGCGTATGGATAGCCACCCCAACTCAGAGCGGAATTCCGAAACATGGTCATACTTACGCAAATTGTGAACGAATCGAATGCAATTGTTGAGAAGCCGGTCAAGTTTATTGAGCAGATCTGCATTCAGGTCGAAATAGCACACATCACCATAGTCTATGACAGGAAATATCAACGTTTGCATGAGTGCTATCTTAGTGTTGGCTGGAAGGAAGTTCTTTAAGCGGTAAAGAGCTCGTAAGCTGCCCGTCACCCTCTGACATACTCCGGCAACTTGAGCCTGCCAGCTGAGCGTGGCATCAATACGCAGTCCCAAGTTTTAACGCTCGTAGTGAAGGGAATAGGCTTTGCTTTGAAGACTATGGGCGGAATGGTGACATCCTTCAGCCTTCCCAGCATTCTACTACTCCCTAAAATTATGCTCTGGCACTTATCAGGGTTCACCGACAATCCAAATCTCTCACACCAACTGCCTAATGCGTTCAGGTTAGTATTTACATTGTCGATGGCCTCCGTCAGGTTATCCACGGTGGCTTGACTGTACAACTGCAGGTCATCAGCATACAGGTGATACGCACACTGAAGATCACAGGTTAAGAAATTAATAAATATAGAAACAAGAAGAGGTGAAAGAATACCGCCTTGTGGGACGCCAGCATCGAGATTGCACCAGTTAGACGAGACGTCATCGATGCGCACCGACTGCTGGCGATCCCGAAGGTAAGAGGAGAACCACTCCAGTTCATCGGTTGAGATCTTTAGATGGGTTAGCATACCTAACAGGATGTCTTGGTTCACACAATTAAATGCGTTAGAAAAATCAACCAGGACCAGCACTGTAACTTTTGTGTCTTCGATCCCACTTCTGATATCCTCGGTAACCTTTTATATGTTTTTTATTTTCATCTATTCCGCAGATGTCATTTTACACAATCGCTGACATAACTAAACAAATTTTCTAGCGATTTTCAACGATATACAGATTGGGACACTAGGGCTAGGCTTTGTGGTTGTACGGAACAATGGTTCTGGCTGTTGAAATTTAGATTCGGATTCCAAAATATCTATTACTGATGTTCTAAACCCGGTACAAGTCGCGAGGCGTAAGCGGAGCTTTGCATTTGTGTGAGTGACCACGAATATTAGAGTAAAAACTCTTTTAGTAGCTGTGTGTACAACAATGTGTATGTAAAAGAGGTTACATATCCATTCACGTACACTACACTCACACAAATGCAAAGCTCCGCTTACGCCTCGCGACCTGTACTTAACAGCAATTCTCTCCCATATTACGTGGCATCAACAAATTACTGGTAAAACGTGTCTGTGTAATGCGCCTCTGCCTACCCTCTCGGGGGTATAGGCTTTAATATATGTATGTAATAACACATCAATAATTAAATAGATAGTGCAATCATTTTCTGTAGAGTAAATACCAGGTACCAGGTACCTATATTATTTGATGACAGTTTGTATTAGTGACACTGAATAATATATCCCTGGTATTGTGGTATGATTAGTAAGACAGGTGAGGTTGGGGTCGGCAGAACAGTAAACAGTTAAGCTAGATGTGCAGACGGTGAGCGTGGGATCTTTTCACCTGAGCACGCGGTAAGTATCGCGTATGGGAATTTTCGACCTGTATTTGTTAAGAGATAATGATACCTATGATTTTATATTTGTTTTTGGATATCTTGATTAATTTTTCAATTTGGAGTTATATTTAAAGGAAGGAATTAAATGCCGTTAATATCGTTTAACACAACTAAATGATAAATAAATAGAATAAATACAGTAGGACAGTTCCTCACAAGTCAACACCATCTAGTCTCAGCCAATTATTGACGAATAGAAGTAAGGGCTGATGCACTACACTTGTAGATATTCTTGTAAATACATTATTAGACTAAATACTCGAGAAACTCAAGCTCAGAAACAAATACTCTTTAGATTTTGTATTTTATTAAAACTTTAACGTTCGTTTTCAGACGTCCCTTGCGCGTGTACCCCTATAACTTTTAATTACGTATAGTAGAACAAATAAAGTAACTTTCGCATAATTATATAATTTTAGCATAATTAATTAGCTAAAATTAGGCATAAAAAATTATAAATAATAAAATATATGTATAGAAACTATTAAATATGACTATGAGACATATTTTGATAGAATACCAAAATATATTCAAATAATTTACTTTGATTGAACAAAGTCAAACATTATAGTGCGGTATTATCAGCTCTATGTAAGATGCTGATGCATAAGTGCGATTTAACTAGATGTCAGGGAAGTTGGCGTTATTCAAGCGTTAATTTAGAGCGTCAAATTAATTCAAGCAAAGAATTCGGAACAACGTATTTCTAAAATTTGCTTAGTCATAATTCAGATAACGTTAGTATATTACCTTAATAATAGTTGTGTAGGGACTGCCATGTTATTTTTCGCTCGTAGTACGAAGATGTATCTCGTAGCAAGTCTACGGCGTAGGCAATGTAGATGTTTTGTTTGAGTCTTTCTAATGAATTACGGATTAAGTTTTAAAGTATTATGTAAGTACATACTAACTTTATTTGCTATAATCTTAAGCGAGACTCGATAACTGGTTTTTTAGGGAATGGTCCACCGCAGCGGCAGGCGGTTTCTATTGGTTGCAAAAAACATTAAGAGGAAAGAAAGAACTTGAATTAAATTTTACTAGAGAATCCGGGTTCAATAAACTTTACTACATTCTTCTACCTAGATACCCTTGCCCCTTCTAGGATAAACACGAGATGGCAGACAGACACATATCACGCCTATATCTCCGAAGGTGTAGGCAGAGGTACATTACACACCCACAACTTGTCAGTATTTTTAGTCCCACGTGATAGGAGGCAAGCCTAAATGACCGAATGAATTTTATAAAAAGTAGGAATTATTTTGATATTTTGAAAAACAATTGAAACCCGTTGCCTTTCGATGAAATGTTGATGAAAGGCAATAAAATCTTACGTGCCAGCCGCTATGGCACAGCCAATTAGTCTTGGTCGTCTCGGACTGAGATATTGTGAATAAGTGTGTGCATGAGTTACAGCTATTTTATGTATATTTGCAATAAAGATGTTATTATTAAAAACATTTTTTAAATTACATTCGCACTGTCATTGAATTCAAAACAATGCTGTCTTCAATATCGAGACGTCAACAAAGCGACTGTCAACCTGATTACACCTCAAATAACTGAATAGCGAACGAATTGAGATGAATATCCACCCCAATGAATAAAAAATAAGCCACGGCTCATCACGAGAAAAAACGGGGAGTAAAAAAATAATATTATCCTGTGGAAATGAATTAAGCAACTCACAGATACTGACTCTGGATACCTACTATAGATGATTGTACGAGGGTATAGAGATGGACTTCAATATTATTTTTAAAACGTATAAAAACTGTTTAGTATAACATTTCCGCAGTATTTGCATTTTCACAATAATCCCTCTCATTGTGTAGTTTATACTTTCGATTGTTGACACTAGGTGGACCCTACAGTAATACATGATGCACAAACACACTTTTGTACACTATTTCACAACTTTATTTGATTTATTTTCTCCGACCAGTTTCGCTTTTCAGCCTTATCAAAGGTGTATTGAATTGAAACAATTTTTGAAACAAATTTGAATATAATTTCCTAAACTAGTGGTCGAACAGAAGACCTCGCGAACATTAAAATATTTTTTTGAGATTTGCCCCCATCCCCCCCTCCCTAATAAAAAAAAACTCACGAAGAAAAATTTAAAAAAATTCAAACGAAACCGTATCGATAGAAAAGCCACTGCCACAATAACTAAACCGAACTCTCCGATCCTTGCGGGGTAAGTAGGGAATAAAATTAACCGAGGATGATCGCTAATGAAAATAAATTGGCGGGCGGGAGATTTGAGATTACACCAACCGCGACGGTCGAGACTCACCAACGAAAAAATGAGGCTTGTACACACTTTGAGACGATTTCTTTATGAAGGTTCCATTTGTAACTAAGAATTTAAGATTGTTATGCATTAGATGATGCATAATGTTCATGCTATTTTATTGCTAATTTTCATTCTTATAGTAGCGGATTAAAACCATTATATATAGGACTTTCGAAGACAAGACAAGTAATTTAAAAAGAAACATGACATTATGACATTAAAATTTGTTATTAACATATTATAAAATAAATTCAATAAATTAGCATCATAATATTGCATTATCGTGCGACTTACATACGTGGGCAAGGTTTCAGTTCAATCGGAAACCGGGAAGTGTGTTAAATTTAACTTGCAAGATTTGATTACACATGGACATCGGGACAGGAGAAAGTAAATAAAAGCTTGTAATTAAAATTTCTTTCAGTAAAATAGTCTATCTAAAATATTTAAGATACTTTCCCTCCATGTGTCTTGGGACGACCGTTAGTAAAATGAAATGTAGCAAGCAAACATGTCATCTAGTAGGAAATTCATTTAAAAACGTCCTATTTTAAAGGGAGCTTCTTTTTTTTAAAAACGTGGCTCCATTGATGTTCATCGATGATTTCGCCAATGTCAAGGTAATGCTTGATTTTTCCTGCATAGAAGAACAAGTTACTCTGAACTAGTTCACGGTGCGGAACAAGGAAACGTTGTTCGTTATTGCAATTGAGATTTTGGGCCTGGATATTTGCCCAGCGCCAGAGGTAACCTAAAAGGCAACCAGGCACGCGCTCCGCAAAAACCCAAGTCCTTAAGTGAGCTATTTCTGAGCTTACAAACTGTGCTATCAGAGTAGCAATGTCACAAACAAATAACAACCCACAAAATATTTTCAACTATGAACGTACAGTTATTAGATTGGTTGAGAAAATGAGCGCTACATATCCGGGGTGGTTCAACGTAAGATGTTGGATCAACCTGAGTTATGGACGTGCAATCTTATAGTTACTTTATTAAGGACACCGACTTGAGGTTGTTTGTCAACGTAAGAAGATTATCTACGTTCATTTATGTTTATGGTCTTCACTGAACAAATGTAGTATACAAGGACAGTTTTTTCGTATTCTTTATAATTAGGGTGGTGTAAGAAAAAAATGTATTAGCTTCAAAACTTTGCTACGTAACATACAACATGACTCTATTTGTATAGTGCAAAGCTGAAAGTGTTTTGCTCTGATTCAGTACCACTATTCCATGAACTGATTTTTAAACTACGAATTCAACACTCTTGAAGTTGAACCATTAACGAAAAATCACGTTGTAAGTATCTACTAACTTGGAACCAAATTATTATGTAAGCTATTTAAAATAATATCCCGTTTAACAGTACCTACGTTTAAACATCCTTTCTCCTATGAAATAATGTATTTTTTTGGTCTGAAACCATCGTCTTTACAATGACATAGTGAGTACTTACCGATAAAGGTTTAGATGTTCATTCATGTAACTGCTACGTTCACCGCAGGTTTGTAGATCTATCAAATCAATCCCAGAGGAGTCGTGGTTGGGTTGAAAAATAGTCCAACTTGCAATTTTTTCTTTCGTCTTCCTATAAACCTATAATTACAAATTCTGAAAAATAAATAACTTTATCTAAGTATCAGTTGCCTTTATCTCAGTAAGTTATATAGTTCTAACTATGTTTAGTTTGAGACTGGCTTGCTTTAAATTCAAATGTTGCAATGCAAAACTACGATCCACTTAATTGACTCGCTTCCACTCTTAAATCCAACAAAGTACTCGTATATTTATCGTGGGCATTGCGGGCAAAAATGTCATGTCAATTAATAAAATCTACTTAAGCCCTGGCTTAGCCGGCTCCTTGTTATATCATAACTAAAGCCTGACGGTCAGAAGACAAGAGGGACGGCGACGGCGAGCTTGGTTTAAGCTTTGATTTTATTTTTCCATGTTCATATTTTGTTAAATGTAACATCTGAATGTACCAAGGAACATTGGCACACGCTTATATAGTTTAAAGTATTTTTAGACATATACGTTCTATAACTAGAATATTTTATAACTGCCTTTATGGCAATGTCAATTCTTTAGGCTACACAGATGTATCAACATCATCATCTAATTGACGTCCACTGCTGGGCGTAGATTTGGTGTTTTTTGCCACCTGTCTGAGGGTAGCCATATCCAACTGTTTGTGCGTTATATGATAACGTCGCACCAACAAATCAGTTTTTACTAGACGCACCATAAGTAATCCACAGTTAAGTAACATAAATGTAGAGCCCCGCTGTGAGTGCTTTGTTTAGATTATAACTTAATACCACTAGCTTAGTAAATACAAACGTGAAAATATTACAATTTTATTGAATACTAGTGGACGCCCGCGACTACGTCTGCGCAAGATTCGTTCTTCTAGTAGCCTATGTTTGGCCTTCTGAGATTAAATTTCCTAATAAAAAGAAATCCCTGTCATGGTTTCCTCTGAAAACCAGCGCTGTCAGCCTTGCACCACGCAGACAGCATAACGCTGAGAGACGGCCGTTTATTCCAAATATTATTTCCCTTTAGTTTTTTTTTCTAAAGTTATTGTTGTTTGTTATTTTATGTTCTGAGTGTACCTATTCTAAAGAGGAGTAATAAATGTTTTTCTTTCTCTCTTGTTTCTTAATGCATTCCTCCCTCGCTGAGAATGGTTATTATCTATCGTCCTTGTACAGTGCTCGGTAACGGCAAAAGGCTTGCCTCCTACAATGTGGAACCAACAAAGCTACTGGCAGAATATGGGTTATTCCTACCTCGCCGGGAATATAGGTGTCATTGTATATATGGAATTATGTATTTCCTTTTCCTAGGTCTAGGTTATAATTCGAAATTCATCAAAATTGGTTCGGCGTTATAAGCGCGAAGGCAGCGACAGAAGGAGTTGTCATCGTTGTAACGTTTAAAATATTTGTCCCGATGACATGCTTATTGTAAAAGACAAAGTTTCACCATTGAGTTTCTGTATTATATAGATGGCTAGTGTCACCCGTTTTCTTCGTGGCGAATACAAAGCGCCAAGAACAAGATTTTAGAATAATAACTACAAACAATAATTAGTTAAATTTTTTGCCACGCAACTTACACTAAGTAGGAAGCTGTAGCGACGTTACGTCATCCTCGATGGTTCTGACGTCCAGAGTGGTTGTTAGTGGTTCAGTAGTAGTATAGAAATAGTTGTAGGTTTGCACTTATGTACTGAAAACCCTTACGGTAAACTCGAAGGAGTTTTGTTACATCTGTAGGTAAGGTATAAACCAAATGTCTAATGGTTTCGTGGGATTTGGGAACTAGAAAACTATTTCAGGCAAGTGAAGCCACTGGCATCAGCTAGTAAATAATATTTAATAATATCTAACAAAAACTTTCTTCGCAATTCAAACTAACGTTTGTCCATAAAATATATTTTGTGCAACATTAAAAAAGCCATACAAATCAAAGTTCATTAACTACATAAAATACCGATCATTATAAAGTACTTTGAAAGTAGAATATTTTCTTAATGAGCTACAAATAATTAATATAGCTTTCAAAAGCAAACTCTCCGAAGAATGGATAAGAATGTCAGTCGAGAGTAGCTACGATCAAAGAATGATTCCGCTAACAAACTCCAAATCTCTCTAATTGGTATAATCCGTTTCGCTCATACAACGTTTGAAAGATCTAGTACCTATCTACCTACGCTCTTGCACTTGAGACGCGCATATTAACACAGACATCGCTTTGAGGATACTTTCAAGTGGCTTTTCTTATAGGTAGGTGCTTATGTAAGGAGAATTTCTTAGTATGAAAAGCTATATAAAAACAACCAATATTGCACGGTATTTTAAATCATGTTTTTTTACGATACTTAGGTGGTAAATATTTTTTTTATGAGAGGAATAAATTAGAAGATAGGTACTACTTACTATGTATGATATTTTAGGCATTCATAGTTCGCGACCTCTCCCCTCGCCCGTCGTATTATGGGCTGGTGCGTGGAGGATGGTGTGGAGACGCACTCGGACCACCGATACATCCGGTTCGAGGTCATCCCCCTACCTAACCTTCCACAGCCGGTACCGAATCCCCCGGAACCGCGTTGGGCGCTCAAGAGTTTAGACCGGGAGGCTCTCCTGGAGGCATCCATCGTGCAGGCCTGGATTCCGGCGCCAGACAGGCCTGTCGACGTGGATGCCGAGGCGGAGTGGTTCAGGAGAGCCATGTCGCAAATCTGCGATGCGGCGATGCCTAGGGTTACAACCGGGCCGGCCAGGAAGCAGGTGTACTGGTGGTCGTCGGAGATTGCACAGCTGCGTGCAGCATGCGTCTCCGCCCGCCGCCAGTACACCATGTTTCGCCGGAGGCATCGTCGACCAGACGACGCGGCAGCCCGGGAGGCGGAGCTATATGCGTCCTACAGAGAGGCTAAGGGCACCCTCCAGGAAGCGATCACGCGGGCTAAGACGACAGCCCGCGAGGAGCTCCTGGAGTCCCTAGAGCGGAACGCCCGTATCTGCAGGTCAGAGGTAAACTCCGACCAAGGGCGCTCCCACTGACCCAGAGTCTCCAGCCGGATCGGCTGGAGGGGTCTTGGGCTCTCTGTTTCCAACGAGCGCGGAGGAGCACATCCCTCCGCGCATGGCTCCGTCCCAGACGCCCAATGCGGATAGCAGCAGCGAAGACGACGTACCCGAAGTCAGAAAGGGTGAGTTAGGAGTGGTGGTACTTCGGCTCAGTCGCCGGAAAACCACCGCCCCTGGACCCGACGGCATTCCGGGCCGTGTATGGGTCCTGGCCCTCGAGGAACTCGGGCCTCGACTGAGAGGGCTCTTCAGTGCATGCCTCGAAAGGGGCCAGTTTCCCAAGGTGTGGAGGATGGGGAAACTGGTCCTGTTCCGGAAAGCGGGGCGGCCGGTGAACTCACCGTCCGGTTACCGGCCGATCGTGTTGCTCGACGAGGTGTGTAAGCTCTTTGAGCGAATTATCGCGCGACCTCGGCGCGGGCCACTTGGCCAGCGTAAATGTAGGGAGCGTTAGCATCGGCATCGAGCCCACAATGAAGTATCTGGGGCTTGTACTCGTTAGCCGATGAAACTTCGAACTACACTTCCGAAGTTTGGCCCCCAAAGTGACGGGGGCGACAGCCGCGCTTTCGTGACTGATGCCCAACTTAAAGGGACCCAACGCTTCCTGCAGGAGACTGTACCTGGGGATCGTGCGGAGTATAGCCGTGTACGGGGTTCCCGTATGGGCGCCGAGTCTGACGGCCAACAACGCTGCTGTTCTACACAGATCGTTGAGGACCTTGGCCGTCAGAACAATAAGAGGGTACCGCATGATCTCCCTAGAGGCTGCATGTCTCCTAGCCGCGACCCCTCCATGGGACCTGGAAGCGAGAGCCCTTGCGGCATTGTTCCAATAGCACAAGGAGGCGCTGGAGCGGGACCACAGGCCTGCGTCTCGAGAAATCGAGGCTCAGCGGTCCCAACTCCGCCAGGATCTCATGGAGACATGGAAGGTGCAACTTCAGCAACCAAAGTGGGGAACCACCACCATCGCGGCGGTGAGACCGATCATGGAGGAGTGGCTGCAGAGGCAGCACGGTGGCCTCACGTATCGTGCGACACAGATCATCGCCGGGCACGGAAACTTCGGTGAGTATCTGTTTCGCATGCATCGTGAGGTCACACCCGCGTGTCAACACTGCGAGACTTCCGGCGTAGACACGGCATTCCACACGTTGGTGGAATGCTCAGCATGGGCGAGTCAGCGCCGGGACCTCGTTGTGGGCCTGGGCATAGATACGCTCTCGCTGGAGACTATGCTACGAGCCATGGTCTCTAGCGAGATTCAGTGGAACGCGGCCGTTTCCTTCTGCGAGCAGGTAATGCTCGTGAAGGAGGCGGCCGGTAGGGTGAGGGAGCGTACCCTCCCCGCTGAGTTCCGAAGTGTGCGGCAAGGGCGCCGCAGACGTGACTACGCCCAGGACCATCGACCTCCATGATCGGGGCCTGAGGACGATGGATTAGCAACCCACCGTCCTTACAGAAGCAGGCTAGAAGGGCTGCGTGATGTGGGGCTGCACCCCACGCACGCCTTCACTCACCGACGCGGGATAAAACCCGACCCCAAGGATGCCGGGTAACACCCGACCACCACGCAGAGGCCACCCAGGTGGCCAAAGTCCGCCGGGCGCCACCGGGAATTCTCTCAGTCTCTACCGGAGGCGCTCGACAATGGACGTAGGTGCGACCGCGACCTCGGGCCGCGGATAAAAAATAAATGCATTCAAGTACTTACCCATAAATATTTGTTTCGGATTTTGGATATTTTTTGGGCTACATGTACACGTTGTGTGTGAATGTCCAAAAATATTTATTTATATTTATACCTAGGTACCTAGTAGAAATATTCCTGGAAAATGCAACAGACAGTAGGTACTTCGGACCAATAAAATGATAGCAGACATGTGAACCGCGTTTTATACACACTTCTGTCTACCCTGTCTAGTAGAAAGATATTACTATCTATATATAGTGGAAGTGTTTTTTATTAATTAATGGGATAAATTTAAAGGCGCAAAAACTTAGTGACGTAAAAAACTTATACTGCCCCCCAATTTATAAGCATCAGATGAACATTTTTTTCAGCAAATAATATTTTTCCCTGCAAATAAACCAATTGTTTAACAATACTAGTACTACAAGGAGAATTTATTTAATTGACTGAGGGAGCGAAGCGACCGAAGTCTCCGTTTCAACTTGCAGACTGGGGAGAATTTCTTTCGTCTGTACACATCTCTACATCTACGGGTTCTGTCAGATCATGTTTGCGGCCGTATTTATCAACCGATTTTCATAAAACTTTACACACACACTCCTTGCTAACAATGAATAACATGTGAATGATATTTTTTGGATTGGATGAAAAATGAAAAAGTAATAAAGAAAATTGTAAAATAAATTTTCCAAACAAAGCTCTCGAAGTCTACGGTTCACAGAACCACTACTAGTACACATACAATAAATATATACATTTATAAAAATCTTAAAACTTTTTTTTTTCATATATTTCAATATTTAGTTACAATAACAATTACAATATACATAATTGACTGAGGGAGCGAAGCGACCGAAGTCTCCGTTTCAACTTGCAGACTGGGGAGAATTTGTTTCGTTTGTACCTCTACAATCTACATCGACGGGTTCTGTCAGATCATGTTTGAGGCCGTATTTATCAACCGATTTACATGAAACTTTACACACACACTCGTTGCTTACAATGAATAACATTTGAATTATATTTTTTGGATTGGATGACAAATGAAAGAGTAATAAAGAAAATTGAAGAAGAAATTTTCCAAACAAAGTCGCTCCCGAAGTCTACGGTTCACAGAACCACTAGTTATATACTAAAAATATTTACATTACAAAATATCGTTTAAAAAATCCTCCGCGTCATTGCCAACTGGGAAGGTTCCCAGAATACTGGCTGTGTTGCCACGTTGGATGGCGATACTTATTCTTTGGGCCAGAAAATAGCCAGCCTTCTGGTCCTGAGAAGCATCGATTAAGCGTTTAGCAATATCTCTAATAAAAAAAACGCGGCTCTATAAAGGCGGCGACTACTCGGACCCCATGACCCCAGTGTCTCAACCCCAAACGGCTCAAATATGTAATCACCTGCTAGGTTAGCATATTTACGCCGTTTGAGGCCTTCAGCCGATGCAGCAGCAGCGCCGGCACATCCAGGTGTGCTTGGAAGAGGTGAAGGTGCTAAGGTGTCAACGCATGTAGCGTCCCACACCAAAGGTCTTCCCATCTTCCACGGTAGCAATGACATACCGTCCGGTCTCTTTCCATCGCTTCGTGCTAAACCATTTGGTTCACGTACGGCCGGAAGACCTGCGGTGGAAAGAGCCCGACGAATTATGTCGTTTAGAATTAGCGTGTCAAGGTATATAACCTGCGCTTCTGCTACAAGAAAGGCCATGGTGTCCCAGATTATCGACGGCTACTCCACAGGTGCAATGATGCGGAGATACACAAGGTGTACCCAGCCGAAGGCAGGTGGCAATGCGGAAGGTTGTGTCGTCCAACATTGTACCGATGTTGGACGATGGGAGCGCCTGGATCCATAACCCTGACTCCCATTCTCCATCAGCTAATAGGCGTGCACGCTCTGAAATATTGACGTGTGAATTAGTGTATTAATTCTCTATTTACAGGGCGGCGAATCCTACAGTCGTGAGGGCAGGTCAGTGTCGGAACAAGACATCCTCCAAGCATTTATGGCATCGGTCTTGCATCGCAAATTTTCCTGATTAATTCTTCGGTGCTATGGACTGACGACAGAAATGCTGGCAGACTGAAATCCGTGACTCTACGAATACCTAGCCCGCCCAAGCGAACTGGAAGAGACGCTTGGCCCCAGGCTAGGTCATTAATATTTACATTTAAATTTTACACAAAAAAAATTGTATGAGGTTTTAGTCTGCCCAAAATTTCTAAATTTATTGATAGGTAAGAAGGCTGTGTTTTTTAATACCTAGAAATGGTCTTAGATCAATCTGACTTGGATAGGTAAGGATAGCTTAGTATTTTTAAATAAATAGCTTTACGTCATGAACTTAAATTGCTGCTAAAATTTATAAATTTTGAGGTAATCATTTAACTCACAAGTTTGGAACCCGCAATACGACATTTACAGTAACCGTATCGAATCAGTACAGAAAAAAATTCCTGCGTTACCTGGACTGCAAGGGGAAACAGTCATCTACTGACTACGAACACCGTTGTAAGCGGTAACACTAGTGACATCTGCTTTCTAATTAACATAGCTAACAGATCTGTGGATTGTCCGGAACTGCTGTATAACCTGTGCCTGCAGACCAACCAGAATGGCCTCAGTAGGCAACCGCTCCTGCATGCTCCGTTTGCATCAACAAATTATAGACGCAATAGCTTCAGCATACGTAGTGTGAGGACGTTTAACGACTTATCTGCGCAATAATTACAAAATCAATCTTTTGTACGTGCACACAGTGTAAGAAAGATAATTAATAAGGAGTAGGTACTTTGGGACGACGACGGCAGAGGACAGATGACCTTGAACAGGCATCTTTACCCAATTTAGTTTTTTATGAACTCTTTTATTTTTGTTATTTTGGTGAAGGTATGTTAATGTGTACATTGTTTAATAGTTTTTTTTTTATTATTTTTTTGTTTTTCGTAGTTTTTATTTTTATTTTCAAACTTGCGACTATAATGTCATCACTATATGTGGAAGCTTGTTTTTGCCATGTATCACTGACCAATCTTCATTAATGATTGTAAACGCAATAGCTGTAAGCTTTCCTTAAAAATAAAATAAATAAATAATTATTTGCTGCGCAATCAGTATTTTTGTTTAGGCAAGTGATTTTTATTAGTACGAAACATTTTTTTAATAACAGTTAAATACCCTTTATTTATTAGAGGAAGATTTTTTACCAAGCGCCTTGTAAAAAATTAATAGCAATCAGCAACTGATGTAGATATAAAATGTCAAAGCAAAGGCACTTTTAAAAATGCTTTTGAAATATTGACGTTAGTTAGTAAAGATATAGTAAATCGCTTACCTATTCGCAGCGCTCCGCGGATTAATTCGTGGGTATTATTTGGCATAATTAAAGAAGAAGTTATAAGAAGAAGCAGTAGGTTATACAGCTGGATGAATGAATAGTTCCCAATAGTAATAGTTTTAAAGTGTTGATAATTTGGTTGCTAAACGAGATTTAGAAAGGCTTTTTGTTGCTCGTTCACCAACATTTCAGCCAATGACGCCTAAGACTCCTCCAATGAACTCCACAAATTTCGTTCTTGAGCTTCCCACATTCAGTAAGAAAATAAGCTTAGTTACCACTCCTGAATTCACACATAGTAGACAGTTTATCACGGTAATGTGTGCTCGTGGTTATTGTACACGAGATCCCATGGAATCTCATCTCTAGACCTAATGCACTCTAATAATTTAATAAAGTAGGTATTAAGTTTATCTGTCTGGGGATCCTCATCAGATAATATCATCTGCACATCAATCTTGTAGTTCTCTTTGTCACAGTAACATGTGCCAATATTAATAGTTATCTGTTGGTTTGAGTGCGGAAGCGGTCGGCGCGGGGACCCAAATCACCTGTCAAACTTCCAAGTCTTCGTGTAATCGCCGGTGATATCTGCAGACGTCTTTGTCGAGACTTCGATCTTTAGTGAATGACCGGCTAGCTCTGTTTCGGGGTTTTGTACAAAATTAGTACATCTAAGTACTGATGTTAGAACCGCCAAGTTTGGCTACAAGTAGAAGAGATTAGGTACCTGCCTCATGAATAGTGGCATTTGTGTTCATTGGAAATCATACTATAGTCCGAGACGCCCAGGATAGTCCGAGACGGCCAGGACTGTAATTGGCTGTGCCATAGCGGCTGGCACGTAATATTTTGTTGCCTTTTATCAACATTTCATCGCAAGGCAACGGGTTTCAATTTATTTTCAAAATTACAATATTGCTGCTACTTTTTATTAAATTCATTCGGCCATTTTGGACATAACCCATGTTAAAGTGTGTCCGGTGACGGCAATAGGCTTGCCCCCTATTACGTGGGACTAGAAATACTGGCAAGTTCTGGGTGTGTAATGCAGCTGCCTACCCCTTCGGGGATATAGGCGTGATATGTGTGTGTGTGGTAAATTTGTCTGGTAATGGTCACAAGTTAAAGTTGGAAAGTCGAAAGAATCGGATTGTTTTTAATATTAAGGATAATAGCTAGTAGTTCTGCGAAAGACCTCGCGTTATTTTCGGGTCCCTAACATCCTTTTGGGACATTTCTCCCCCATTTTCCCCCCAATCGAAAAATCCCTTCGACGAAAGTTGCGCCTTGCAACAAAGAACACTTGTGCCAAATTTCATGAAAATCGGCTGAAAAATGCGGCCTGTAGACCGGAACTGACACACATACATACATACAGACAAACAACGCCAAATCGGCCAGTCCTCGAGTTGAAACTGAGACGCTTCGCTCGGTCAATAATGGGAATGCAAATGCAAAACATATTTAAAATCGTGATATTTGTTATTTTGTGATGTTTTGGGGAAATTTTATTCCTATTTTTTGGGTAGTTTGGCTACGATTGTGACAATTTTATAGCTTCATCTATGCCAAAGCTAATATAATTCTGTGTTATGGGGTCTAAATAACTTATAAACATTTTTTATACCCATTTCTAAATACATGCAAATTACACCATAACATATAATAATATAATAGTTCAATAGTTTCAATAGTTTTTGCTCATCACACAAAGTTTTATTCTGGTAGGGACTCGAACCCTCGAACACGAGTCAAGTAATTACACTAACCACTTGACCACAAAGATTGCCAACAGCAAGGAAATAGAGCGTTCCATATAGAAACGTCAGCTAATAAAATAAGTGCATTATAGATAATGTAAATATGTTATCTTCATGTTATCTTATTGAAACGATGTCATTATTATCACAGATAAGTATCACTTAAAGATTAAGTTAATAATCCAACTACCTACTGTCATACATATAATGCATTTAATAGAGATTATAATACTTAGGTATAGATATATGGAGTAAAATATAATAATTTGTAACAGTACATACTTACCTATCTATTACTAGTGGTTCTGTGAACCGTAGACTTCGGGAGCGACTTTGTTTAGAAAATTTCTTCTTCAATTTTCTTTACTCTTTCATTTGACATCCAATCCAAAAAATATCATTCAAATGTTATTCATTGTAAGGAGTGTGTGTGTAAAGTTTCATGCAAATCGGTTGATAAATACGGCCTCAAACATGATCTGACAGAACCCGAAGATGTAGATTGTAGAGGTACAGACGAAAGAAATTCTCCCCAGTCTGCAAGTTGAAACGGAGACTTCGGTCGCTTCGCTCCCTCAGTCAATTACAGGGATATTGTAGGAAGAATGATTCAAAGAATCAAAGAATCAATTTCGTTTATTCAGTTTAGGCATATTAAGAGCATATATGAATGTAAAAATTTTACAATTTTATGTCAAGCAATATTATAAAAATACTAAATTAAGTACATAATCATTTGAAAATGATTCTTTCGTTGGTTCGGTAAGTTGGTTCTTCTGAGAATACCATCAAGAAAATCAGGTAGATTATCCATTTTCTTTTGTTTTTTTTTATTGATGTGTGTGCTAAGGCCATATGAACATCAGGTGGCCCAAGTCACCCACATCTGTAAGCCTAAACCTTCTAAACGACAGACGGGGCTCTGGCTAAAGTCCCCGAAACATGTTAAGTAGGTGGTACTAAGAAAAGGACTGGCCATAATATGTCACCGTCATAAAATCCTTTACTGTCTACCTCTCCGGGAATGAGCACGTGGTATTGTGTGATTTGAACTGAACTGCATTGGTGCAGTGGTATGTGTATGCGACTAGCGTTCGATTCCTGGATTCAATCAAACATTTGTGTGATCTACAAATGTTTGTTTCGGTGTTTGGATATTTTTTATGTATATTATGTATGGGGCTCGTGGTCTAGTGGTAACCGACAATATTAATACATTGCAAAGGTTAAGCAACATAGTCAGGCCGGTCTTAGGATGGGTGACCATTTCTTAAGACACTGAGACCCCTCCGTGCCTCGGAGAGCACGTTAAGCCGTCGGTCCCGGTTGTCATACGAACATCTATGGCTGTCGTTAGGGGTAGTTAAGACCTTAAAAATTCGACCGGTCTAACTACAAAACTTCGATATCGCCCATGGGTTGTGAAGGTCAGATGGCAGTCGCTTCATGGAAAATATCGAAGTTTAGCCGAATCACAGTTACACTGGAAAGCCGACCCCAACTAAGTTGGGAAAAGGCTCGGTGAATGATGAGTATCTATGTATTTTTATGATTTCAGAGATATGCACTCCCGGGTATGATATCGACCAGCATGCCAAATTTGGTCAAAATCGGTCGAGCCGTTTCGGAGGAGTTGGCACACAAAGGATTTACATTTGTCGTCTAAGATTGAGCTTCACTTCGCTCCGCTCAATAAGTATGTTTATCAAAGTATTACGTTTAGAGGAGGAAAATTCGACACAAAACTATGCCGATCCGTCTGGCCAGCGTGGTCTGAATTGCCTCTTTGGGGGAGGCTATGCCCAGCAGAGGCCGTTAAATGAGTTGAGATGATGATGATTGTGTGATTTTGTATGTAGGATTGATGAAATAAAATAACAACGATAGGTTTTCAATATTATATTCAATTAAACTTGTGTTCATATAATTGAATCGAATAAACATTCAGCCAATATTTTCATTATCTAAGCGACAAATGCTTAAATTGTTCGTGTGAGCCTAGTGACATAGTTTTATAATACAACATTAATAAAATATTTACAATATTTGGAAATTTCATCACAGCTTCACAAAAACAAGCATAACATTGTAATAACGAAATAAAATGTGGATTTATATCTACAATGAATCTAGAACTATAAAACAAATTGACGATACAGCCTCAATCAATAAATGCTTAAATACTGTAACATTGGTTGGGAATAACCACATGTTATTGTCTTTTTGTTGTTGTGATTCAGTTAACCAGAACTCGAATCAGCAATAATTCTTAGTTCGTGGTGTACATATTTAGATTTGCGCATAACATTAAGTATTCCTTCTAGTAAAAACAAAAAAAAAAGTACCTAAGCATCAAACTCAATTGATGTCCTAAACCACCGAATTAGTTAGAACTTAGCAGGTATTTGAGTTAATGGATAACATACTCTATACATCTTGAGTAGTACGGTTTTGCAGCTTAAAATTTGGCTATGGATCGCTGAAATTGACGGAGTTGGACGTTCTTAGCCCTTCTTTTAAATATCTACCTAATTTGAAACCTTTGGCATACCACGTGTCAACTCTATTAAAATGCAATGAATAATGTAATATAATTCGAATAATTAGATTTTTTCAGTAACTGAAGCTTAAGAACTCTTGCGTCAACCCGCGGGAACGTTTTAACATCGCGCACGCGCACAAAGTGGATACAGGTTATTTTCAACCCCTCGTTATACGGGACGTTGCTAAAAAGTATGTCTATCTTTCTTCAAAGACACGACATTGACATCACACACAACCGTATTTTTTTCATGGATAAGATTGACGAACAATATGCCAAAATTATACTTATTAATAACGAATAACCCCAATAAAATAATTAACTGTAATTATTTTTATGATATGACAGATCTCTTCATGTAATTTCTATGTAAAATAATTATTTTTGTTAAAAATAATACAGATATTTGTATATAACTTGAAATATCTACATAATAAGATAGACAAATTT
This sequence comes from Nudaria mundana, assembly GCA_963556515.1. Taxonomy (NCBI): domain Eukaryota; kingdom Metazoa; phylum Arthropoda; class Insecta; order Lepidoptera; family Erebidae; genus Nudaria; species Nudaria mundana. The sequence continues at coordinate 19,448,893 of OY748287.1, forward strand.
CAACTTAGTCTCACTAAGTTGAAATTTGTTATGAAGAAGTTCATACATAAAATGATATAAATAATTATTTTTATACACTTTTGTATATTATATAATCACTTATTATGATAGATAACCAAAAAAATTCTACAAAACAATTACACTTAAAATACACATAAACTAGAGGCGTCTTCTGAGATTATAAAATAGTAGAGGTGAAGAGTATTTCGCACCTTGTATGCTTGTATATATATATTGAAAATTATTACTATAAACTATCCCTTCATATTTTAGAACGAGGGAAAAAGAGGAAAAAGGAATTAATTTATTGTCCTGCAAAAGACGTATGAGTTAAGATGGGGAGTTCGATTTTTGCTGAGCGCGTGGCTAGTGGCTTTTTAGGTTACCTCTGGCGCTCCGCAAAACTCGGATTCCCAGACGCTCAATTGCAATAGCGAACAACGTTTCAGTGTCCCGCACCGTGAACTAGTTAAGTAATTAGTTCTTGACATTGGCGAAATCATCGATGAACATCGATGGAGCCACGTTTTTAAAGAACGAATACGAAGAAGAGTTAAGATGATAAGTTAGTGTAGATAAGTTTACTATTTATTTATACACATGTTTTAACTATTTTGCAATATCTTTTATAGAGACTCATTTTTACATTAGCTGACATATGGTGACAGCAAAATTTGATACAATGTTTACCAATTTGAAAGATTAACAAAAAATAATCGTTCATACAGAAATAGTCGCATTATATGCACAATTACACGAACAAGAAGCAACAAAAATGTAAAACTGATCTTTGGATTGTGGGAGAGTTAACTAACATCCATAACAAAAAATATAATTAAGGAATGTATACGTGTGACGAACAATGTAACGTGGCCGAGAAACTATCTAATTTCATTTCCAATAGAACTAATATGTGGAATATCATTAATATTATGACTCAATACTAATTATACAATAATGTACATAATCAGAATAACATCGAATACCGTTCTATACGTTGTCCTATTATTATAATTTAAGTGAAAATTTACTAAGAATATTCATAATTTATATTCTGTTAACAGAACTATACACCTACTTACTGTAAATTTAATAAATAAAACGGAGTTCTAATTAGCTTTTATTTACATAATATTTATGTAAAGCAAATCTGAACGCTACCATTGAGATTCCTTCACAAACAGTATGTGACATATCCTTTGATAGTCATTTGTACCTACATCTATGTACATAATAAACAGTGCGATGTGATCGTTCTGTCAGATAACTTGACGCTAAAACATTACAATGATATTGCGTTTAAATAACAACTACCTTAAGCGGAATTATTATCGTAGTAATCTACACGGCTAATAATAAAGTTCTCTGATTAATACGAACTATTTTAAAGTGACGTTAAAGTCATTAACATAATATAATACTAACATGGCACTGCACACCATTATACGATTCAATATCAGTCTTTCGTATGCTGCGACGCCATCACCTACATTTAACCTCTCTCACAATCTTCACCAACTTCGATAACAGTTCATACTAGTTTTCTTTCAGCAATAGCATGCGGATGTCCAGGATGAGCATAATGTCCCGGAGATGCCGGCTCGTAAAGAGACATTTTCAACCTTTTACACTTTGCACGCCGATTCTTAAACCAAAACTGCACGTTCTTTGACTCGAGTCGTGGAAATTTCTGCCTATAATGCATCCTATTCAACTCTTCAGTATATTTCAGAATTAAATTGTGTGAAGGATGTGTATTCATTGAGAACCATTGTTCAAGAACTGGAACCTCAGAAACTGGATCTATGAAAGTCCTATTACGCTTTCGACGTTCATCTGAAGCTCCTGCGAGTGCTAAGTTCAAGCCACTCGCTCCTTCTCCGGGAACTCCACCTACACCAGGAAACCCGCTCATATACTGGCTCATATACATGATACCATGACCAAACATTGGGTGATTAGGAACCATAGGGAATGGTAGACGATCAATATGTGGTGAAGAAGGTCTGTAGTGTCTTTCTTGAATAAGATCTTCGTCAGATCCATCGTGTTCGTCACCATTTTCGTCGTCGATGTTATTGTTATTATTATTGTGCGAACTTGCATCACTATTTTTGGCTGGGGACTGGTGTGGGGAGCTTGTGTTGTCGACCTTACTCAGATCCTTCGGCTCTTGCTTAATGTCGTGGACCTATAACAGAAAAGTTAATTACTAAGTATGTTCGATCAATTGCTATTACTTATGTATAACTAATTACTAAAATAACACAAACCTTAATAATATCTGGTGGTTTAGGAGATTCTTGAGGTCTGTCGTCATCATTATCAGCTTTTCTAGTAGTGATTAAAGATAAAGGTGCATCCGGGCTTTCTGGTCTATCATCAGGGTTTAAATCGCCGCTTTCATCTTCCAAATCTGAACCTCCATTGGATAAATTATCTTCAGACATAACCGACATAGGATAGCGGCCCGGACTGCCAGACAACTGCAAAGGACTTTTAATGGAATTATGATCCTGAGATCCATAATGATCACTTCCAGGTAATAAGGAGCCATTACTAGGGCTATGGCTCCTGCTATTGAAGCCGTTCATACCAAGGTGACTCAACCCGCTAATATTTCGTAGTTCGGCACGTTTCTGAGCAGCACGGGCATTCTTGAACCAATATACAACATTGTTAACATCAAGTGGCTTACGTCCACGTCGGGATTCCAGATTGTTTAATTCTCTCACATATTGCTGTATTTGTTGCCTGCTTGGGTGCTGGTTATCAGAAAACCAGCGCTGTAATTTTGGCAACTCTAGTTCCGGATCAAAACTGGTCCTCATGCGTGTTTTCTGAGTCGGATATTGACTCTGAACCGTCTGCAGTGCTGGATGAAGGTGGTCTGGTATCGTGTTGAGAGTAGGTGAGCGATTCTTAGGTCCAGGAGATGGAAATCGACGCGGACTAAACGGTGGTGGTCGCGGTGATACCTGAGCACTCCACCAAGATTCAAATTTACGACGCATTTCTTCTGATGGCTCATGGAAGTTGTGAGGCCCAGGAGTGCGATCTTGACCACGGCATATCTGCGCCAACGTAACCTTTAACAAGGAAAACATTTTTTAAAATGAAAGTCACCAAATATAGGTGGAAATGTAAATAAAACTACGAGATACGGTAAACAATTTTAGGGGATTTTAAAGAGGTCAGTCTAACTAGTAACAGATACAGAGATAATTGGTTGTCTAAACATTGAGCATTGTTTCACAGAACATCGCCATTAGATTATGAAAATATTAGGTCGGTTGTTAATGCATGTGTCATGCACGAGTGGTCGGTGCGGTTCTGACGCGAGAGGTGTTTACTTGATGGTTAGTGCGCATCACTCCGAGCGCCGACGAAACTTCAATCATGGTCTGCTCTAAAACAATGAGCGGCAAGGGCGTCTCGACAATTAGCATCCACCCACTACGCCCTCAACTAGCGCCGCGACCGGCACCACGCGGTGCACTAAGTGCTTACACAGCAATCTCTCCGTAACCGACCTTTGAAAACACCAACGAAATTTTTCTAACTAAACATGCCGCTGTTTTAGGAAAGTAATTGAATAAACAGAGTTAGTATAACACTTTTAAAGTGATAACAGAACTACAATAATGAATAATTATACTATAGAAAGGTATGTTAATCGTACATCAAATAAAAACTGCTTAGGTTAGCAGTTATGCAAGTCTATCACTAAATGACACGGTAACAATGCTCGTGATTACAGCGTCAACCAGGTTGTCTGCTACGACGCGCGACGTTGCTAAATCAGACATTAAAACATTATAAATATTACACATTGTGATTGTCTGTTTAAATCATGTCAGTGGTATTAGCAGAGCTACAGTGATACTTTAATCTTCTTTGTTTTATATTTTTAAATAGTGAGGCCATATTTGCTTTGGGATATATTCTGTTTCAGCTTCATGGAAGATTTATAAGAGCTGGCGCCTGCGCGTGATAACTCGCGTCATGTGTAATCCGCCTAAGTACGTAATTCGGTGTTTGATTGCGAACATTTTCTTAATATACTTGTAGTTAAAAGGACAACTTTGAACACAATAGGCTTAGTTTTATCAGTACAACATTATTTTCTTGGTGTTTATATCACATAGTTACTTAGATACACTGCTATTCTCAAGAGTTGGTGATTAAATTGAGACTCGTTTTATAAAACCTTGAAATTTCAAAGAGATTTGGAAATTAAGTAGGAAAGTATAAGACTTGTGAAAGATTTATGGTTTAAAATTGATCCTCCAGCGAGGTGGCATTCGAACCAAACGATAAAATATTCCTCCAGCGTCTGAAAGTTTGTTCAGAGTTAAAATCGAAGTGGTGCAAATTGGCGTGAGATAAATTTATCATAACATCATAGAGTCGAGTTCATCTGGCGTTTAGCTTTCAACTTCACTGTTTGATTATCTCCCCAGGTCTATTTCCTTTGGTTCATTTGTACAACTTTGCTTAACATCAATTTGTTGCTGTCAGTGAAATTGTTGTAACATTTAACTGTTATTTTTTGTACAAATGTTTCAAAAGACGCTGATAATAGTTAAGAATTACACAAATTTAAGAAGTAGGTTACGTATAATACAATATTATTTTGCTTAGTTAATTTTGGGTGCATAGGGGTCCCACCAAGACCTTATAAGGTGGCAAGCTCACCTGCAAGAGGCTCATAAGTAATCATATTGCATGTACCTACCCAATAAGGTAGCGAATAGAATATGCATCTTATTCGCCCCATAGACGGTGTTATACATAATACTCGTAATATGTAATTATGGTAGGCACCGGCTTCAAAACTCCTTGTTTAATATAACTACTTATGTCTCAATAGAAATTGTACCATGCCCACAGACAATCTGTTTCATTAATACAAATATGTATGATCTATGTATTATCCATTAGTAAGCATTATCCAATGTTATTATGCGAAATATTCATCCGAAGACTCTTACCCTTCCCTACTAGTAGCTAGATCAAACATAGATTTTTCTATATTAGGAAATTATCATTGTCTATTTGGACCACTTAACATTGTCACGGTAAAAGCTAAATTGAAATAAAGATCCGCTGAACGGGATTCAGTTGAAGGAGGGCGCACGCGGCGCGCTAACCTCGCGTTTAATGAGATTATAAAGCATTACTTTATGGTATTAATAAGATCAAAAGCGTTCGTACATCTGAAACTCCTTTTAACCCTCTTTCGCTATGGCTCAAGTTAGAAGACGAGGGCCACCCCCGCGCCTTACCCCGCGTAACCCGTTCGCAACAAGGTGGATATTTAGAAAATATAATAGGGTCGTGCGAGGCGCGGATGAGACTAATATTCAATTAAATTTATTATGTATGGAGATCCCACGTACGAGACAGGTGCTCATCGCGTCGACAAATTGTTACAGCTATGTGGAGCGCTATCTAGAACACCGAAAGTTTTATAAGTACTTTAATTCAAAGTCTGTTTTAAAGGTATTATGTGCGTTAGAGTTGATATTTTTGCTACTTGATGTAAAATAGATGTAGGTATAATTATAAAATGTTAGATAAATTTATCTATGACTATTTAGAACAAAATAAAACCTAACTTCTTTCACATTTTATAATTTAGATAACATTGACTAGATTCATACTTTGTTCAAAATACTGAAGTGCAATGAGAATTAATATTTTTCCAATCGATAAAATAATATAAAAGTACAGAAGTTGTCATGGGGTCTGAGCGCTCGCCGCCTTTATAGAGACTGCGAAACGGTTAATCGATGCTTCTCAGGACCAGAAGGCTGGCTATTTTCTGGCCCAAAGGATAAGTATCGCCATCCAACGTGGCAACACAGTCAGCATTCTGGGAACCTACCCAGTCGGTAATGACGCGGAGGATTTTTTAAACGATATTTTGTAATGTAAATAAATTTAGTATATAATCATGTATATTGTAATTATTACGAGTATCTTCTTCTATACTTATAATAAATCTGTAGAAGTGAAAATTCAGGACATTGAAAATATCAAAAAAAATAAATGGCAGGTGGTGTTATTAGACCGACACCGTACCCAAAAATGTGATTAAAAACTTTTTGTCTGTCTGTTTGTTCAGGCATCACGCAATAAATACCGGTTCGATTACGATGAAACTTGGTATAATTATTCTTTAATATCCTGGGCACCTACTGGCTTACTTTTTATCTCGGAAAATTATATACAATAAAAAACAAATTCGGTTCGATCCCTAGACCCGATTACTGTACCAACCGCAAATAATAAGTTTGTCGTAGGTTACGTCACCCGCAGTGGAGTTAACTAAGGGGCGCTGCACACGGCTAAGATACTATAATATTTTATCTTAAGATACAATATCGCTCGCCATACAATTCAATGGACTATCACACACGACGAAGATAATAAATAATATTTCATATTTTCGTATCTTAAGATGAATTTGTATGGTATAATAGAGAATAAAATAGAAGATATAATAGAGAAACTGTAAGTTGTATGTGTGTATTGCTTTATGAACGCAATAAAACCCAAAACAATGGTTTTTAGAACTTTTTTCTGTTTGTTTGAATGTTTGACATTCAGACAAACAGAAAAAAGTTCTACACGCTAATCTCAGAAACGGCTTAACCGATTTTTGATTTGAATTTCCGGTTTTCTGTAATGCGTTGTGGTTTATTCAACTTAACATTTAGTTAACTTAGTTTGGTTTTCAATCGGTTCATAAATAAAAAAGTTATGTAGATCTTAAATAACATGCAGGCGGAGCTGCGGGCAACAGCTAGTTGTAAATAAATAATAAAACATGCAAATAATATTTTTTGAAGTCTCCATAACCGAGTGCCAAATTGCCTAAATTCTGATGAGTGTTACATCTATTTATGTAATATTAATATAATCTTAAACAGAAATACGTACAAAGTACTTAGCATTTCAAAATGCCGAAAATACATCCCACACTAGAACGCACCGACTTATAAATTTTAACAAGAGCAAGCTCATCACATCGCGGAAGACAGATTATCAAACTCCTTAAGTACTCGCTACAATTCGGTCGTTATAATTGCGAGGTTACTCCTAAGACCCTGCTAATAAGGATCATCGGTGAGGGAAGAATTATGCAACATTTGTTTTCATGTTCGCGGCTCTTTACGAAGACAATGTAATGTTTGAAGACGTGGTAAGTAGAGACTCTTTTAATATGTATAAATTCCAGATTCGTTTTTAACTACATCGCTACATCGGCTATATTATGAACTTATTGTTTGCTGTTTTAATATGCTTTAGGAATTATTTCGTAAGTGTTTTTTTTGTTTTCTAACTCTTAACAGCCCATAACTTGTCATGTCACTTCTAAAGTACATCCTGCCGTGATTCCGTGTCTGCGCAATTTCAACCAACTTCAAAAAAAGAAGGAGGTTCTAAATTCGACTGTATGTTTTTCCAGTGGTCCCATTTCAATTTAGTCCCATTCAGACAACTATTTGGTTCCATTTCGGTAGTTTGAAGTCGGTTGTTGTGTCAATTTTTGACGTATATTTTTACTATTCGAGGTTTCACTGAGCCCTTACAACCGGTATAAGTCATGAAACATCGATAGTATAATCACGAGTCTTAAGAACAGAATATTTAATTAAATCGCCAAAACAATACACAAATAGCTACCCAGGATAAATGTTCTCGATTGAAAGCGTTTACAAAGCGAGCTTAAAATATTGAAAACAATGAGTTTCCACGGTAATAAGGGGTGAAGGTTTAGTTGGTGTATTGTGAGCCAGGGTCGAGGTAACCACAATACATGATGTCAGTCCGTGAATGTTGGTTTAGTTCAGTCTACCGTACAGTCATTGTCACCCAGTTTAAATAATTTTAACACCCCAATCGTTCGTTGCATAATTTATTTTGACAGATGCTTTCAGAAGCACTAACTGTGCTATGTGTGTATTGGATTGGGTTGGACCCAACCCAATATAACATAATCTCTTCTTTTTTAGGGTTCCGTAGTTCAAGTTTCGGAACCCTTATAGTTTCGTCATGTATTCCTTACAGTGTATTCACAGTATATTTATGAAATTTTATTGTATACCCACAAGAACAAAAGTAAGTTTGTGAAAAATAGTGATAATCATAATCTAAACTTAAGAAATAAGGATAAACTGGCTGTTCCTAAATTTAGGCTTCATAAAGTGAGTTATTCTTTTACGGGGAACTTTATTCGAATGTACAATACATTGCCAACCGAAATAGCAAATTTATCTGTCAATAAATTTAAAAACTAATAAAAAGTAAATTGTGCCATAAAGCTTATTATAGTATTAATGATTTCTTAGATGACAAGGCTGCCTGGTTGTAACACAAATTGCTCCTTTCTAAATAACTCTGTATTAGATTTAAAATGAAATATTTTGAAAAAAGCCGAACTGAGTTTCTTGAGGGCTCTTCTCAGTCTCGTTGCATTTTGGAACCCTCGGTAGAGTCACACCAACTTTTGATGAATCTAAATAATTTGCTAAAAATTTCAAAGATAATAAACGTTATTTTATTTATTTTTATTTTATTTTCATGTCTGTCCGTCCGTCTATCCTCAACTTTCCACCTAAACGGCGAGTGCTACAAACATGAAACTTTGCATGGGTAAGTATGTGTATTTACTACGTTGACTAAAATAAAATTTTGAAAAATGTTTTTTTTTGACGTACCTACCCTACACGTAACCAGAATTTGTATTTTTTTCTTACATCTACCCCGGAGTGTGGGGTATCATTAGATTGTTCTTTTAAACAAATTGAGAGGATGCTAAGACGATTTTTTGATTTAAGTGTTCGCTTGCGAGATATTCAACATTAAAGCTAATTTTTTTTTGGTAAAACAGAGCCCTCCAAAATTTAAACGGCTGTCTCGAAAACTTTGAAAATATTTGTGATGGTAGTCCATGTAATGAAGTTCCAAGGAAAACTATAACGAATCCGCTAACTCTGTTTACATGGGAATGATAGAGGGTATTATGTGTGACTACGGAACCCTATTCTATGCGTGGCCCGACACGGAATTGGCCGGTTTTTTTAAATAATACCTATAGTTTTAGGCTATAGACTTTCACAGTATTTTATTCGTAGGTACATTTTTACTTACTTCATCTAAGGGACAGCCAGTAGATATCAGAAGGGGTCGACTTTGGACCAACAAAAGTCTTAGAAGTTTGTCCTTGATATCTTGCAGCGGAGTTTGCCTTGGCCTCAGCAGCTGGATCCGAAGAGTCGCAATAGTAGTCAATTCACCAAGGACTTCGCCAACTGTAGCTAATGGCCCGTCAGAGATCCTTTCAAAGGATAGTGGCTTCCAATTGCTTATGGCGACTTGGCCTGATGAAAACAAAATAAGAAGGTTGACTAACTATGACACTTTGACGCAGGAGCATCAATATAAAATGTACATACAGTTGCTTCAAATAAAGATATTAGTCAATATTACTAGGTACCTAATACAAACCTACTACAAAGGCTCTACAGTACCTACAATCGATATTTTTTAAAGAATACTAGATTCCGCAAATACTATTTACGATCAACCTTTCATGCTCCCATGCACACCAAATATTGCAGTTATTGTAAGCCAATGAACCTTATAGGTATGTAATGAGTTTTACCTTTAGCCGAAGCAGCCAATTCATGCGGATACCCAAGCCTCATCATGGCCGCCGGCACCAGTTCATGGAACGCCGTAGCTGCAGGAATGATGACGTAACTATCGGTCTCAACCATTGCACGTCGTCTCCAAGCACCTTCTTCCAGAGATGATACGGCTTCTACCACGCAGTGAACAGGTAATGTTTTGCCTATGACAAAAGAAATAAAATAAAATATTAAACCTGTAGGTAGATATTAAATAAATTTATCCGTATTAATATATTAAGTATTTATTTTAAATTGATTTATGCTCGTGTGGCCTATAGTTTACATGTACCCGATTCCCCACGGGAACTGCATACTCAGATAATCACCGATTCTGAAAATTTGTCCCACTTAAGTCATCATTCACCGAGCCTTTTCCCAACTCAATCGGAGTCGACTTTCCAGTCTAACTGCGATTCCGTGAAGCTACTGCCATCTGACCTCCACAGCCCAGCGATATCGAAGTTCTGTAGTTAGAGCGGTCGGATTTTCGATTAAGGACTCCAACTACCACCAACGACTGCCATTTATGTTCGTATGACAACCGGGACCGACGGCTTAACACAGGCACAGAGGGGTCTCAGTGTCTCAAGAAATGGTCACCCACGCTAAGACCGCCCTGACTAGATGTTGCTTAACCTTTGCAATATGTTAACATTGTAGATATCACTAGACCACGAGCCCCTCTCACTTAAGTAGTAACATTTTTTCCAATATTGTAACTAGATATGGCTAAATGGATTCACCTAAATCATTTAATGTGCATGAGAGGCTACAACAAAAGTTGGTGTTAGTTTTTCTTCTATAATTACGTGAAGCCCTCAGTCAAGGGCCCAAAGGAACGACTTAAACATCTTGTATCCGTAAACTTATTTCGAACATTCAAACTAGTTTCGACAGGGATGACTATAATATCTGGGTAAACTATTAGGTAATATTTTTCTATGCGTGATTTCGGAATATAATTAATAATGTACCTACTTAATTTAAAATAAATAATTCCTTTAGGAATATTAAATTTTATTCAAATATTTAAAAAAGTCATTGAACAGAAAAAGCCTTTGAGGCGAAGAATAACGGAAAATTCTTTTCGCGAAGAAGCTTCTTAAATCACGTACTTATAGTAGCGTGGCCGTCGAAAGTCAAAACGCCTGTCGTTAAGAAGGCGTCTTAATAATTTAGCAACTTTTCAAGCGAGAAAGCAATGCTTTTGACTTGTTCACGGACAGCGCAAAAAAACCTACTGAAATGTTAAAATAATAATTAATCCTTGAAGCAAGGAAGCGGTCTCTTTGTGACGACTGAAGCTTTCACCGTTCTTCTTTGAAAATGCTTTCTTAGCAAGATATTAAATAGTTTCTGTCGGTTTCTTGTGTTTTTAACGTTATTTACTGGTTATGATGAAATAGGAAACAATGAGGAAAGATTTCAGACATGAAGCACAATCAAGTATACACATTATACCAACACAATTTTATAATACGAGTATAAGCAAATTATGCACTTCTTGTGAAAAGAAACTGTATATAGCAATTTTTTTATTTCTCCAATATGAATCGAAAATACGACTGATCCAGTCATAAAATAGTCGTAAAATCTTGAGATTTATAAGATTAGACATCTAGCACAGGTAGGTATCGATGTTTCGGAGCAGGACCATAGACCTCCATGATCGGGGCCTGGGATAGCCACTCGCCGTCCTTACAGAAGCAGGCTAGAAGGGTCCTCAGGCCCACAGCACGCAACCAGATTACGACGCGGTATTTTTATTCCGACCAAACCCTCGAAGAGGCCACACAGGTGGTAAAAGTCCGCCGGGCGCCACTGGAAATACCTTCTGGTGCCTACCAGAGACGCCCGCAGCAATGAACATAGGAGCAGCCGCAGTCTCGCGGAATTATAAAAATAAATAAAAAAAGGTATTTAAAATAAATGGTTAATGGTTTCTTTTTCTCTCTATTTGCTAGAGATAGAGACCGCATAGAACACGTACGATAGTATCTTCGTCAAATCTACAGTTTGCCCTGAAAAATATAGACCTATATGTGTTAACATCCCTCATATTCAACGTAATCAGTAAACAAAGTGATTTGGGAATCACTTGGAAACAATAGATGTATCTGAGGCCATTATTGAATTTACATAAGTAATACCTGTTATATCGAAACTTGGTGTAACATTATAGCGACATTGTAAATTTCAGGACAATAGTATTTTAATAATACGGTAAAGGTGGGTTAAGCTATGTTTGTTTTTGGGTTACGTACGTTCAGAATTTCAGTTTTAGTCTAACGCTATAAGTAACTTTCAATAGGTTTGGTTAAAGTTATTTTAGGGAACCCGTTTCGAAGAGGATTAGCTTTAACTTGTTAGTGTTGTGAATATGTTCGCGTGTGAATATTTTTAACTTTGATATCTTTTTTAATGCCTTTCATGTCTTAATAATGTTGAGAAATATAACAAAGTTCTAAGAAAAAACCGGTTCTCAAAGTGTATATTTACATTTTAATAAAAACTCTTCTACTTAATTGGTTTCAGAGGTTTATTATTAAGTAGTTACATAAAATCTATATATTTAATACGACAATTTGTCTGTCTGTCTGTCTGTCCGTCCGTCGCGTTTTTCAATTTACATACATTTGCATGAAATATTAAAATATTCTTTTTTTTATATTTATTTTATATATATATATATATATATATATTATATTTGAGGCGATACAAAGTTCGCCGTGATAACTAGTATAATTTATTAACAAATATATATAATATACGTCAAAAATTTAAACAGTAACCGACCTAAAATTACCAAATTGGGACCAAATAATTGTCGGAATGGGACCAAATTGAAATGGGTCCACTTGGGAAGTAGTAGCTTTAAATAAAGAAATAAATTTTCGAAATCGGTTACAGGTAACAAACATACAATAAAAATACAGTTCAATTAAGAACCTCATCCATTTTTGGTAGTCGGTTGAAAAACTAATAATAACTTGATTGAAGACAATCTTTCAAACTTGTATATAATCCATTGTCTTGTCTGGAAAGTCTTTGTTGTAGCTATATTAATAAGCCCAAAGCTTTACCCCACCTATCGCATTTAATTAATATTCAATTCTACGTGTAGTTTCATAAAGCATGGGTTTTAACTGACCAAAAGACCGTCTCTGGCGGCTGCCGACCCGCAACTAAACCTCCCATAATCCAAGCTTCGTATTAAATCGTAGGCTAGGTGCTAACCTACAACTACCCTCTGAACGGACAGGGTTGACCAAACTATGTTTATTCGTGTAATAATCCCCCTCTTGTCTCTATGCTTTACTTAATGCTTATATTATTAGTTTCTAAAATTATTGTAGTTGTTTGAGCTGCGTATTGATATTAATAGTAATCAATACATTTAATAAAAATGTAAGTGGTCGATGTCTGTACATCGAAGATATAATAGAGAAACTGTTGTAGGGCTTTATGAACGCAATAGTATCCAAAACAGTGGTTTTTAGAATTTTTGTCTGTTTGTCTGTGTGTCTGTTTGTCTGAATTTTTGAACACGCTAATCTCAGAAACGGCTTAACCGATTTGAATGCGGTTTTTAGTAGTGCGTTGTGAGTTATTCAACTTAACATTTAAGGTTTGTTTTATTTCAATCGGTTCATAAATAAAAAAGTTATGTTGATATAAAGTATAACCCAGGTGGAGCTGCGGGCAACAGCTATACATAATCAGTAACTGGTGATCAAGAAAACTATAACACGCAGGCGGAGCTGCAGGCAACAGCTAGTTAGTTAAATAAATTTGGTTGATGCTTATAGTAAAATAATGGATATTTTAAGTAAGTTAGTTTCAAGAAATAATTGTGCAGTACGTTAGATTTTCGAATGAGATTCTGGGCAATAGGTTTCTCGTTAACAAATTTTTTTTTACATTCTCACACATTGTCATCTAGCCCAAGTTAAGCTAATATAAGCTTGTGCTAAGGGATCTAGACGACTGATAAACATACTTATATATAAATATTATACATAGAAGACACCCAAACTCCGAAACAAACATTTGTGGATCACACAAATATTTTGATTCGACCCGGAATATATATATATAATAGTGTTATCTACTACAATGGGCGTTTTCACATTGCACGATAACGACACACGATATCGTCACGATAATTTACATTCTTACCTTAAAGTTACTGTACTACTCGTACTTACAATATCGTGTGTCATTATCGTGCAATGTGAACACGCCCAATGCTGTAGGCCCGTAGCCCTAACGGATATTCTTTTAAATTATTTTTCAATTTATTTCAAACGCGTCGTGAGTTTTTTAAAATTTACAATTTTTTTTTTTTACTTTTTTCTCAAAAAAGTAAAAAAAAAATAATTGTAAATTTGTGTGTGCATTATGATCAGAATATAAAATGTATAACTGCAGCGCCTTCTACTGAATTAAACTGCATCAAAACCAGACTAAAGCTTTGGTTTTGCACAAACAAATGTTTACTGCAGCACCCGCTGGTGAGACCTATTTAAGAACATGCACCAATCAAACTCGAACCCATAACTGAATACAATATTCCACAGACCACAAAAACTGATGTCATCGGCAGGACTCCTACCCACGGCCTTTCCGTGAGAGTTTTTGTGATCTGATTATAATTTCTATCTTAATATTGTAAGACTAGTTTAAGCAAACTTATTGCTTTGAAATACAGAAATATAATATTAAAATCAGACAAGCAGTTTTTGAGAAAAATGGCAACAGCTATTTGCACAAACAAACATCCTTTCACCCCAAACGCATATACCGTCTCCATTCTGTCGTGGATATAAAAGGGTTTTACTTACTAAGTTTTACTATCAATTGGTTGTCTCATCCAGTGAGTCTTAATATAGAAATCAAAATGTATTAAGAAAGAGCTCTGTGACGAACGTACTTACTCGGAGTTAACTTAAGTATTTGCTAAAAGACTCCTCCAGACTTCGTATCTTTAAGAACTTCGTGTTAATTGAATCTCCTGCTTGTAGATAATAATACACCTACAAGAGCATCAAAGCAAGCCATTTATCGTCTTTTATATATCGCCATATAAATAAAAAACTATATTAATGTTTGGTTTTTAGGTTTATTATTATGTGCGACTGCTGGATGATGTGCTACTGCTAATTACTAACCATAAGAGATATTTAGGCGCTACGTACCCACAATTTAAATAATTTATTACTGTTGGTAATCGAAGCGTTTGTCACTATACGCGTCTAATCCAAAATTATGTCCAAGCAGCCTAGTCTATATCATGGATAAAACATGACTATTTCCATTACCATGAATTTGCATGTTGATCGAAAGTCCGTTCGTGTGCGATGATCTATTTAGATTGGATAAGTCGTGGCGTGACGGATGCTGAAACCTAGCAAATACCATGTCATGCTAACATATAGCGCAGCCTTTTGTTCGAGAATTTAATTACTTACATCATCTATATATTTAATACGACAATTTGTCTGTCTGTCCGTCCGTCGCGTTTTTCAATTATAATTAATAATACATACATTTGCATGAAATATTAAAATATTCTTTTTTTTTTAATATATATTTAAGGCGATACAAAGTTCGCCGTGATAACTATTACCTAACTATTTATTACTATCACAGTTCACGTATTTTATTTTATTTTTCTCCTGCGATATTCGAAGGTACAGGTAACTAATTGGAAATGGGTGGGACCCCTATGTTACCTGGGCCTAGGTACTCTGTTAGATAAATACAAAAGTTCTAGTTTAAGGGCAATAGGCTCTCTCGTCTTTCTCTCCAATTTTACTTCCGAAATGAGGGCGCATAATATGCCCTAAACGGGAACACAGACGTAATATGGATTAACTCAACAAAAGTTCATTTTAACTCATTTCACATTCAATTCAAAAGCCCTAACAATCCAATTGTTCTAAGCAGTAACTCAAAAATGAAGTTTGTTCGAGTTAAATTTAGAGAGTAGTCTTGTCGGGTCGATGTAGCTAACACCTACGGTTCGTTGCTAATCCCCTTACGACGCTCCCTAAACTTTCACCTGACCACGGCAGACGGTCTAATGCTGGTCTAAACAATGCAAATACACTACCACAAATAGAATACTTCGTCATAAGTACCTACATTATAATGAAAAAATACAAACCAATTTCACAAAGTAATAATAAGCTCAATAAAGAAAATAAACACATACAAAATAGGTTTTATCCTTGATATTGATTCCATTTAGTTGGTTCTTACTATTTTTTTTTTTTCTAAACTATAGTACATACCTATAGACGACCACGATTTAAGTCTAAGATGTCTTGATAATGTCCCCCCTAAACATTTTGATACGAAACTTTATTTTCCATGACACAAGAAACTGAAGTGGCCGTTTGAGATTTTTCTCTACAAATGTAGACGAATGTTAGTTGGACTATCCATGGCGTAAGGTGCTTGCATGACTCTTACCCACAAATCACACCGTGTCTCATTGTTTGATTTATGCTCAAAACCCGGATTTTGTCTTGAACCAATCCCCCATTCAATAAAGACCTTACAATCTTGTAATCATCTTAAAATGTACAAGCAAATCTCTAGTTTAGTTTTATAGTAAGTTTACAAAGTTTGAAACTGGAAATCCGTCTAAACATAGATACGAGTACAACTAAGTATAAAATATAAGCAAAGCTTAACCACGTGTATCAACTGACCGTTCTGTCTAGGAAGGTAACACGACCTACCCTGAGACGCATAGGGCTTATGTCTAAGCCCCCTAGCCTTTATTATGCTCTACTTTAATACTCAGATCTAACTTTACTACAACTTCCTGTTAACTGCACAATACAATATTCCGTACTGCAAGTACTTACTTAAATACTCTGTGAAGTAAATCACACTAAACTTAACTAACTACTTATAATGTTCGATTTTTATTAAATTAAGTCACAGAAACTGTACCGCCTTCAAAACGAAATGGTGAATAGAATACCTATACGTAATATGAATTTTCAAACGCAGTTCCAAAAACTGTAAATTTGTCAAGCGGGTGAAGCCGCGGTCTTGCGCTAGTATTATGCATATAATTACATTAATATTATATGAAACAGTTAAGCCAGTCGAAATTCTCTACAGACTAGACTACTACAATGTATGATTTTAAACTTATGTGATAATCATTACAAATTGATTTGGACGTGATATTGATATAAAGTATTGCAAATTGTGACTTGAATGTATTATAGCTAATAATAATATGGTTGTACTTATGCGTAATGATCGTAAATTTTGACTCATAATCCTAATATGATTATAATATCCGCTAAGTTATGACTTTATTGACGTCTAAATGTATTCAGAATTCAGATCGTATTCATAGTACCTACATACCTAATCTATACTATATACCTAAACCAAAGATTTTAACCGACTTTAAAAAACGTTCTCAATTGATTTTTTAATTTTTTAATTGAAAGCTACTGCTTCCTGAGTGGTCCCATTTTAATTTGGTCCCATTCCGACCATTATTTGTATTTTTTTTATTCTACTATAAAATATAAATAAGCTAGTGCCCTCGGCTCCGCTCACGTCAATTCGGATCATCATACCTAAGTTTGACTGGAAGATAATTCCTGTGGCATTAAGTCCGCCATTGTAAGAAAGAAAGAAAGAAAGAAAGAAAATGCTTTTAATTTCCACACAGATACAGAAAAATACAGAGTACCTACACCAAAACAAGCAAAAAACAAAATAAAATATAAAAGTGCCTTTGTGAAGATAGGTAACTATGAACCGCCCCAGTGCAACCACCTATAGGGCCTTATCTGTGTAAAAATAAGGCCCACTCTCCGCTTGATGCTGTTGGACAGCGCTGTTTTTCAGAGAGGGCCTAATGTCGAGATGGCGCCCCCCTCCCACAAATTAAAACAAAAATAAACAATAAAAAAATGATAGTATGATAATAAATAGAGAATATACATTAAATAAATAAATAGATCATTTACAAATAAACTGAACAAATAAAAATAAAAATGTGCACAACGTGTATCAGATATAATAATTAGGTAATACTCGTATTAATAAATAACAGTAAACAACTGACCCCGTATAACCAACACGAACTGTGCAAAAAGTTTAAAATAAATAAATAAATACCTCTTTTACAACAACATGTTTTTCTTATCATCAGGGTAAGAGATCAGCGTGTAATAGTAAACAATGTTTATATTAACAACATTTTATTTTTATATAAAATATACTAAATGTTATGGAAGGCTTTACCTTAAAACCGAAGGTGTTACCGAAGATTGAAGATGAAATTTTAACAAATAAGATCAAATAAACATGATAGTACAAGGCACATCAGAACTTCATTGTCATTGATTCTCGTTATACAAATCAATTTTCATCAGCACGCAATAGACGCGATATTGTACTAATTTGTATAGACTCAAGATAAGGCTAACGGCAATTGTGATGGCGTTACAACCAGTTACAACTGACACAGGATGTGTTTGGAGGTTTAATTAAGAAACTCGTTCATCCCCTCTGTGAACGTTGGCCCGTTGATTCAAGTTGTTTTACTATTTTAAATACAGTCTGTTTTAAAACTTCTTTACCAACTGTTTTTAAACGAAACTAATGAATTGCTTTTAATTTAAAGACTAACTAGCAGACACCCGCTTTACTCGCGTGGATTTTTTTAACTAAAACAGCTAGCCGTGTGCTCAATATGTGAAGCTAGATCCACCAATCGCAATCAATCGACTGTATAAATAGTCTGTTTCAATCTTTTAAAATGCCAGTTTCTCTTCAACTTCCAAGTTTTTTTTAATGTGCACGTTTTGACAACAATGTCAATACGTCCTATTTTCCAATTACTACCTCCTAACTTAGGAAGACCTACTAACTTAGCAAGATAAAAATGTACGTCAAATATAATATTCCTACAAATCACACTGTTTCACACAATATAATGTTTATTAATTTCCCGTGCAAATACACCCCACATACTTTTATAAACAGTACAGGTGAATTTCTATAACACCGATACGTTTTAACGAACTCCCCAACTAGGTAATTAATTCAATCTTTCATAGGGGTGATGTTAGAAGGAAATGTCATCATTATCTTAGCGGTTGTTGAGGCAACATTTTATGAATGAGAGTCGTGTGCCGTTCGCAGTATGCTTTTGTCCCACCCCTCTTCGATCCGTAACACATTTACCCACTTACGGCCGGGTGAAAACTTGCAAAACGTATACTATTGTTAAGAATGCTACAGATACAATTCCCTGTCGCAACGTCACGCTTATCGACTGCCGAGCGCTCGTCAAAGAAGTTCAAAAGCTCGGTTTAGACGTTTCGCTATCAAGTCGTCGTTTGTCAGTTTACGCTGGGAGCTGTGATTGTCTCCGTATTATAAATGGCCTTTTTGAGGTCTCGTTTATTATTGTTTTAATTGACAAGTAGAAATTTTACATGTGCTTCGAATGTGTAAACAATTAGTGATTTTGAATATCTACACGGTGGAAGCATTTCATTATTTATCAGTTGTAATATGTTGGCACATCACTCAGAAAGTAGTGCGCAGCTATATGTTGTTTAAAGTTTATCCAATGGGTTTAACGTTTAAACAAATCAATGGATAAAAACAAAGAACCTAAAATGTATACAGACAGCTAACGGCATAATTCTCGTAGACAATGTCTACGACTTGACGTAACCGTGTTCGTATAGGTATTAATCTCATTTGTGTAATAAAATCTGTGCCTTAGCCGAAGCAAGCCGTGATCCGGCCGTGAAATGCTTACCTCCAACGATAATCCTGTTAGGTTAAGAAGGTTTCTACATATTACGTGCTTTGCTACGCCTTAAGGATTAAAACGACGTGTACGCATAACTCGATACGTGCCGAGGGAAGACGTACCCTCCCTTGCATCGATTTATAACATCATAGTATAAGACAATAAAGTCTACGAATTTATAGGTATTCATTTGGCAGCAGGCTAGTCGAGCCAGGCTTAAACGATTACGACAGGGCAAAGATACAACGTAGATTTACAGCAAAGCTTGCCATGACAAGGTGGTCATCGCAAACCCCTAGATCTTTACCGGACAATGAAGACAAAGGACCTTTAAATTATTTAGACAAAGCAAAAACGACCTTAGTGTTCGGTAAGTAAATACTACTAGTAAATATTTAAGTTAGCGCGTCAATTTTGAGTTAAGACGAGTAGTTTGCATGAGAGAGGAATCGTAGAGCGTCTGGGAGGCTAAACCTACCCACCGGGCAGAGGTTCGTCTATAAATAATTAATCTGTAGCGATGTGCGTCCGACGGTTAACTAAATCCTGCGGTGGTTTAGGAAACTGGCCGTCGGGGATACCTTAAGAACGAATATTGTTTCTTGTTTCAATCTCATTGCCAGACATTCTGTTTGCCCTTCCTTTTAGTGTCGGTACTCAAACCGTAGTATTTATATTAATACTAGCCAGTGAATTTTGTAAGTAAGTACATATCATATCAGGTAGACCATGTATTTCACTATCTCAGACTGTCAGTCAATTTTCCTGAAATATTAGGCTTCGCAAGCAATGGGATTTGTAGATATTAAATGAATCATTTCTACCCACTCTTTATTGAAACTAGATCTTACCAAAATTATATCGGTATCGACTTTACGCACGCGCACGCACATATCACGCCTATATCCTCGAAGGGGTAGGCAGAGGTGCATAACACCCATAATTTGCCAGTAGTTTCAGTCCCACGTAATAGGGGCAAGCCTATTGCCGTCACCGGGCACATTTATAATGGGTTATGTCCAAAATGGCCGAATGAATTTAATAAAAAGTAGTATTGTAATTTTGAAAAAAAAATTGAAACCCGTTGCCTTGCGATGAAGTGTTGACGAAAGGAATCAAAATCTTACGTGCTAGCCGCTATGGTACAGCCAATTAAAGTCCTGGGCGTCTCGGATTTACAGACTATTTTATTTTAAAAATAATTAAACGAAAATCAAACCAGAGCGTTGCTCATTTGCACAGTCAATTCAGTAACATTAATTTACAAAAAAGTACAAAATAGAAGATTTTATAAGTTTGTTGTGATTATCTAATTATTTTAGCAGGTATTCCAGACAATCAGTATACATAGTAAGGAAGCCGTACGAGTAAGCAACAAGCGGCATCTTGCGGCGAATGGATTAGGGCTGGTTTAGCCGCAAGACTAGCCGACTACTGTCTTGCACACAGACACAGGGTGTCAATGTTACCGCTAGTACTGAGATTCATTATTACACATTGTACAAGGTTCAAAACATTTAACTTATAAATACTTAGTAAGTACAAACATATTGCACATAAACACATACTTTTCACTGTTATAATTTAATTTTTACTGACCGGTTTCATCTCACGGCATCATCAGAGATTTATACAATATAGTTTCAATAAATCACACAATAATATCCATCATTCAAATAACAATATAGTACTACATATTCATAAGGACGTCAAAACACTAGTTTCATAATTAATTTTATGGGGGTATAGGAAAAAAAAATAAAAAATCATACTATCACTTCCACAAAGTGCCGTCAATCGACAGTATAAATAGTCTAAAATACAAACAGGTTAGTTATATGTGATATTTTACCTCTACATATTATATTTTACAAGTAAATCATGCAGTTAAGAAATTTCAGTACAGTAGGACCAATTAAAAATAAATACAAAACGGGGGACGAATTAACCAATTCCAAGAATGTGCAATTCAGTCACATTTCTAAATCAATTTAGATAATTCCACAAAACATATTAACAAACCGATTCCACGTTATCAACATTTAAACAAATTAAACTAAATTATCATCACCATTAATACGCAATACACTCAATCAATACCAGTTGAAATAGCGACCAAATATCCCATGCAGTTAATGAAAGCATTTGAAAAGTTAAAAGCCTGTTTAGGCCGCGAGCACGCCCGCCGACTAATTAACGTCGTACAGTAATACCGCGGCTAGCGTGAATGAGGACTTAGTGGCTTTATCGCCTAAATTGTACTAATGTTGTGGCTTCTATGATCATTATGATAGCTAACTATATTTAGAACTAGCTGTTGCCTGCAGCTCCGCCTGCGTGTTATAGTTTTCTTGATCACTAGTTACTGATTTACTATGTATAGCTGTTGCCCGCAGCTCCGCCTGCGTGTTACTTTAGATCGACATAGATTTTTTTTTTTAATTTAGGTCGACACATTGACGCCACCCGCCTGATGGTAAGCTGTGGCGACGTCTGGCGATTGTGGGCGACTCTCACAGTATACAGGAATACTATGGACAGTGGCCCTCAACTTGACGACCCAGTGATGTGCCTCTTCACGCTTCGCTTAAAGAACCCAGGGTTATATGTTGGAGGAAACACGTGCGCAGGCAGGACGTTCCAAGCCACTATCGTTCGGCAGAGAAACCAACGTTTAAAATGCTCGGTTCTCGCGACGACGGTTTCCAAGGTATGAGAGTGACATCTCTGCCCGGCACGCATTGTTCGGGATCGGAAGGGAGAGGGTGGGATCAGGTTGAAGAGCTCTTCAGAACACTCACCGTGGTAAATACGGTAGAACGCGGCCAAGGAAGTGATTGTTCGGCGCTGAGCTAGCGGCTCAAGGCTTCCGGTTACCTCCGGACAGTCGATACTGCGACAAGCGCGTCGCTGCATAGCGTCGAGAGCGTCCAGCCAATACTTCGCGGAGCAGTCCCAGATGTGAGAGCAGTATTCGACGCAGGGTCTAATCTGCGTTTTGTACAGCAGACACCTCTGGTGCGGTGTAAAGAATCGCTTTATACTGGTTCAGTATTCCTAGTTTCCGCGAAGCTAGCCCAATACATCTCTCAATGTACTCGTAGTTTGTGTTATTGAGCTCTCGACAAAGGTCTATGCCAAGGATTTCTAGATTGTCCTTCATTGGTAATATTGCATTCTGAAGAGTGGGTAGGGGAAAGAAAGGGGATTTTTTCGCAGTAAATACACACGCCTGTGTTTTGTGGGCATTGAACTCGACCAAGTTATCGGCACCCCATTGAGAGATACTGTCGAGGTTACGGTCGAGATCGACCACGAGTTGTCGTCTCTCCTCCTCAATCTCAGATTGCTCCGCCGTCGGACGAACCGAGTAAGTCCCGTGCAGTGTGCTGTCATCTGCATAGCAATGAATGTTCCCGAGGGATAGCATATCATTGATATGCAGAAGAAAGAGAGATGGTGATAGTACGGACCCCTGCGGTACCCCGGCATTCACTTGCAAGAAGCGAGAAGCCTGGCCATCGCTGAGGACCCGCACTTGGCGCTCGTTTAAAAAGCTGGCAATCCAGCTGCACAGTTGAGGAGGTAGACCATATGCCGGAAGCTTGGAAAGCAGCGAAGCATGCCAGACCCTATTGAAAGCTTTGGCGATGTCCAAGCTAATAGCCAAGGACTCGCCGTACCTTTCCATAGCCTCACCTGCCATACATGCCTTGCCATACATGCGTGACGAATGCCAGGAGGTCACTCGTTGATCGTTTTGGCCTGAAGCCATATTGCCATTGATAGTTGCCTGGATCAGATTGATCCCCCTTCTTGGGGATCGGTTGTACGTTCGCCTCATTCCAGACCGGCACGAGCCCTGTAGAGTATGACAGGCGGTACAGACGCGTTAATATTGGAGACAACTCAGTAGCATATTTACGAAGCACCACCGCCGGAATGCCGTCCGGGCCACTGGCTTTCCGCGTGTCGAGTGACCGCAGCACTACCCGTACATCACATTGCCTGATAACAATATCAGGCATAGTGTGTGACATTTGGCGATGGCGGGGGGCTGCAGGCCACGGTCGTCGACCCGGGAATTAGCCGCAAAGAGGTCTGCGAGCATGTCCGCCTTCTCTTGGGCTTTGTGAGCCAGTGATCCATCAGGATGACGCAGTGGTGGCAGCGAGGGTTGGCACACATTGGACTGCACGGCTTTGGCCAGTTGCCAGTATCGACGGCTGCCCGTGGGATGGGATGTGAGCTCCTGACCAAGTCGCGCGACGCGCTGGGCCTCCACTCTCTTGAAGGCCCTCTTGCTGAACCTAGTGGCCCTATTGTACGCTGCTTTGAGGCGGCCGATATGCCGACTGTTTTTTCTAGACAGCTTCGGCACATTCACGCCCAACCAGGGGTGGGCTTTGCGGATGCTGGCGACATCAGTATATTGGATATAATATTCTATCCCTAGACTGATCTCGCCAGCAACGGCGGCAGGGCTATCCGAAAGCGCCTTCCCTACAAAGCAGCGCTGGCTCCACGGGACGGACGCAAAGTAATCGCGGAGACCGTCCCAGTCTGCCGACGAGTAGTGCCATAATCGTCGAGTCATTTGCTCAGCACGAGTAGGAGGTGGCACTTTCAAGCTGGCATGCACCACACAGTGGTCGGAAGTACCCAGTGGGGCGCGTACCAACACACTGTACTGGGCTGGGCGACTCGTCAGCAGTAGATCCAGCAAGGCGGGCGTGTGGTCTGACCTGTCAGGTATCCGGGTGATCCCCTGTACCATCTGGGTCAGCCCGTGGGAGAGAGCGAATGCATGGGCGGTTCGTCCAGCATGATCTGTCCTAAGGGACCCCAGCCACTCAACGGGATGACCGTTAAAGTCCCCCAGGAAAACCAGGTCAGCATTCGGGAACCGCACCTGCGCGTCGTCAGCCGTCTCGCTGAGGTATTCGAAAAGCCTTGTTGTCCCAGTGTCCCCTCGCTGTGTGGGAGCGGTAGACGCACACGCAGATCTGGTTCATGGAGCCATGATCCACGTGCAGCCAAAGGACGGAGTAGGAGGGGTTCTCCAGAAAGCGCAACCGGCGGCAGCAAACATCCGCCCTAACGAACACGCACACTCCGGCTTTATCCTCAATGATATAGCCCGGGTAACAGAGGTAAGACGTGTCGTCAGGTATATCTGTGTCTCCATTAGGAACATCACAGAAGGCCGTGCCGTCTCCAGGTGATGGTGGACGGTATCGAGGTTCGCATGGAGTCCGCGGATATTCGCGAACTCCACCTCAAACGAAGTCAACTTTGTGGGGTTTCTAGGGACCGCTGTGTACCGTCTATTAACTTGTTGCACTGTCATGGTGAGATATGGGGAAGCGTGAAGACAGGGCGATATTTGGTGCGGCAGTAAGTGACAAAGTGCAGAGGCTAGCTTCGTCTAGAACAGTGTGGTTAGGTCGGAGCCGACCCGCCGGACGGAAAGGCGCCCAAACCCCCCTGATGCAAGGCCGCCGCTACCCCACACCGGTTACCACCCGGAGCGGCGACCCCACAACAGGATTATGCGCAACATGTGGGGCAGCCTACTGGGGTGGTTGGTCCCAGGCGGGCCCCATGACTATGTTGCGGGCGGCCGCAGCAACGCCGTTGCTAAGGGTCTAGACTCCGCTCACACTAGACTCCGCTTCGCCCCCACTGGACCCCTGCCTGCCGCACCGTACACCGCCCCGGGCCCGGCAGTGCAGCTGCTGAACCCCTAACGCAACCCAGCCTGGGCTGGGTTACTTGGGGGGCTTTAGCACAGCTGCACGGTGGCGGTGGTACCCCCCCGGACCAACACTGTTGTACCACCTGGTATCCACGTAGGGGCCGAAGCCACCACATGGGTACCGTAATTTACGAACCTCGTCCGTTAATCAGCAGGTGCGCCACTAGCAGGTGAGGTCGCTGGGGCCCGATAGATGTAAGAAGGGCCCCATTGCACCCAAAATTTTATTTATGAACCGATTGAAATAAAACAAACCTTAAATGTTAAGTTGAATAAACCACAACGCATTACTGAAAACCGCATTCAAATCGGTTAAGCCATTTCTGAGATTAGCGTGTTCAAACATTCAGGCAAACAGACAAAAATTCTAAAAACCATTGTTTCGGGTTCTATTGCGTTCATAAAGCCCCCCTACAACAGTTTCTCTATTATATCTTCGATGTACAGACATCGACCACTCACAATTTTATTATATGTATTGATATGAAAGCCATAGCACACCTTAACACAGGTTCTTTCTCTCGGTTCTACCTATTGGTAGAAAGAACCTGCAAAGCAATAGCTTTGCAAATCTGGCAGTACATGTAAGTATAGAAGCAATGATGTTTTTATTTTAAGTACTTTCTGACGTTTGTAAGAGCCATTTATTGACCTATACAAATGATTAAATCATTTCATGTCACATCTATTCTATATTTAATATGACGTTCGCTTCTTACGCGGCTCGGAGTACAAAGATTCTATTTAAGTAGTAGTATGTATCATCTGTCCTGGTGGTTCGAAATTTGGTTAAAATTTGGTTGGATTTTTCATAGTGACCGGTTGCGGCAATAGGCTTACCCTTTATTACGTGGTACCAACAAAATTACTGGCAAAATGTATGTAATGCACCCCTGCCTACCCCTTCGGGATATAAGCGTGGTGTAGGTCTGTATGTCGGCATTAAAATAAATTAAGTACTAGAATTCATATATCAGTTGAATCTTTCGTTAATATGTGGTTACACAATAGCCAGTTATAAACAAAAGCGTACTCTTTTAGTAAAACTAAAACTCAAAGAATTCATGATCACTATAACTTTGAGCTGGCATATCGATTCAATTGAGTAGTAAACCTACAAAAAGAAAATTTAAAACACACAGTGCAACCATCGATAAATAGTACAAGAAAACATAGAAGAAGCTTCGAAGCTTCGAAGTTCTCCTATACTAAGCTATGAAGCTCTCCGTGAACTAGAGACACTAAATAGTCGTTGGCAATTAAAAACAACAGTCTAAACTTTGGATTACCCACTAAATAGTGGAAACGGTAGGCTTTTAACGAATCGTGTTTGTGGCGCGGCAGACAGACCCGATCTAGTAATTAATTTTACTGCGCGAAATGCACTTGAAAC
This sequence comes from Nudaria mundana, assembly GCA_963556515.1. Lineage (NCBI taxonomy): Eukaryota > Metazoa > Arthropoda > Insecta > Lepidoptera > Erebidae > Nudaria > Nudaria mundana. The sequence continues at coordinate 19,475,559 of OY748287.1, forward strand.
TATAATCCTCATTAAAATGGGAAATACTCGGCTATTCACTTTGCTACCAAATATAATTTTAGATTCTAAACGCAAAATATAATTATGTTATTTACTTAATCCGACGAACATTCCACGCGAATGTTTAACAGTTTACTAAATATAACCATCTTTTAAACTCATGTGTTCCATCTATACTTATATGTTATATAAGTATGGATGTATATATTACGTTTTAAGATATCCCAGAATTAGTAGCAATTGCGATTTTCATAATAAGTTTAATAACCTATAGGCATTTATAGGTACTTTGTAGACAACAATTCACAGAGACGAAAAATTATACGAGGCGATCATTTTCATTTGCTTCCTGACCGCTCAATTTTTCGCATAACGCACCATCCAATGAAAACACAAATTAATCTCCTCATTTTTTGCCCACTGTTTTATATTATTGAAGTCAAATATCAGAAATTCGATGCATTTCATGATGCATAATCCTGTGTCACTGCGATGGTTATGGATTACTTTTGTCCCAATCGAATTATTTCATCAGATTCATATTAAAGATGTATTAAAATATTCTTTGTTATTTTGTGAAAGCATCGAGGTAATCCGTAAAAGGTTCGATATCGTTTTGTTTATGTGCAATTTTATGTGAGTTCAATATGAAGGTATGCCGTAAAATCCGAAATCAATATAGAATATAGAGACACGTGTGCGGACGAGGTCTGTGTCGACGCGATATCCAACACGGGTACGGATTAAGCGCCGTCAAATCCGGGATTAAGCGGACCGGGATAAAGAGAAGCCTGGGATCGGCTCGAGCTCGGGTCAGTGGGATTTCGCTGGGCAATAAAAGTGTCTGCAGCCGATTTAGACTGAGCCCGTTGGCAATTCGGTGCGACTACCAATTGCTAGGTAATTTCAGCGTGCGAGCGAGATCTGTCCGCACAAAGCCGATCTAATGCCCACCAATGGGATTAGCTGAGTGTCATGTGGCCTTAACAATTTATTGGATGGAATCAGACATCTCTATCTCATCTAAATTAAGAAATAGTTTATTAAGTGTGCGGTAGTAGATAGCATAAGTTGTCCAAATACAAAATTTACTGTAGCTTGCTGTCATTCATCTAATATTTCGTAAACAGTTGACAAAAATAAAGCTCTTGTGTTTGGATTTGGTTGGTTTTTATTGAATAGAAAAAATACTTTACCAATATTTTTCCACCCTTTAATAATCATTGAAAGTATCTACACAATGGCGAGTTGCATCCTACGAGATCATTATCAAGTTACGGTAACCCCTCAATGTAACATCTTCGGTAATACCTCTGAATATTTAGTTACCAATTAAAAAAAGAAGGTATCCTAATAAGTAGTTACCTACCCTACGTCCCCATCTTTGCGGTGCATGGTTGCATTTAGACTAGTTTATTTTTAATTTCTAAACCAAATGCGAATCGTTTGTAATGGACGTCGTTCATGTACGACAGGGGCCCCTCGAAAATCCGGATTGGAGATTCATTAGGGCGAGATTATACTCTATTGAAATCTGGCTTAGTGGGTATAGACGGGATGGATTGCGAACCACAGATAACGAACAAGGACTGTTCATGTAGGACCTATGTGCTCAATTCGTCTTTAATCTTGAAAGTGTTTTTATCGTACTACATATATACTTATTAGGTATATATTTACGTTGCTGTTGCACTCGTATTTATTCTGAGTTCAGTTACTTTTAGGATCAAATTATATTTCATGTTTTACCTTTTTTTTCCTCATATTTGTGACGTGATAGGGAAATAATTACTGAAATTACGTAGTTACTTAAATAATACTTCCATATAAAGTGAACCTACTTTTACAAGTTTAATTTGATGTAGACTTAAGCTTGTGCTATGGGATCTAGACGACTGATAAACATACTTATATATTTCTAAAGACACTAGTACGGTGTCTTGCGCGGTGCTTCGCGCCGCACCACGCCATAGGTTTTGGCCTATAACTTTTGACCCCTTAGGGCTAGGTCAAATTATCGATTTTTTGGCTTGCCTCCAGATCGAGGGCTATCCATAGAGGGGTCAACCATCATTGGAGCATAAGCAGTTATCGAGAGCTAAGGGGGGACAAAAATTACATTCACCATTTCTATATATAGATATATTTACGTTTCTGTAGCACTGGTATATATTCTGAGTACAGTTACCTTTAGGACCAAATTATATTTCATGTTTAATTTTTTTTTCCTTATATTTGTGACGTTATAGGGAAATAATTACTAAGATTAAGTAGGTACTTTAATACTCGTAATACTCGTAATACTCGTATTTCCTTATAAAGTAAGTGAACCTACTTTTATAAGTTTAATTTGATGTAGACTTAAGGATATCTATCGTTGTTACCGATACCATAGAATAGGGAATAGTACTTACCTACATACAGAACTTGAACTATGAGTGAATAAAGTATGTATTCTATATTATAGATGTGATGTTATTTTTCTATTGGCCAACTGTATTATTAATAAGTCTAAGACAGATAGGACCTATATATACCGACAGGAAATTCGCAACATGTTACAAAAAGCCGTGAATCATGTCTTTAGAACATTACACTAATCAATTGATATTCCCGACGTGCTAAAGGAAACCCGCGGTGGTACCATAAAGGTACCTTCACATTAATGTTATTAGATAAGTCGTAAGCAAAAACATCAAAGAGCACGCGCCAACGGTAAACAAAGACCATAGACATGTTGACGAATGAAAATATTGTACGTAATTACAGTGATATTTCATGCGATACTTATTCCTTTCAGATGTTTTGTATTGATCTTCGTATTGAGTGAAACGTTAATAAGTGACTAACTGCTTGGGGATTGTGAGATGCGAATAAACAAACATTAAACCTAGCAATAACATATAATTTATTGAAAAGGAAATTTTAGAGATATTTAATATTTAGATAGAAATTATATCACACACATTGAATTGTCAGCGGCTGTAACATATCGAAATTATTCAGAATAAAAGAAGCAAACGCTTTGCTTTCAAATACCGATTTTTTTTTTATTTGTCTGTGTGTATTTGATTTGCTAATCCAATAGTCAGCTGCGTTAAAATGATTGTATAGGTACGTTTTTTTTATTCCGCGGCCGCTCCCACGTCCATTGCGGGCGTCTCTGGTACGCACGCAGACGGTAATTCCAGTGGCGCCCGGCGGTGTACAGATACGTAAATCTATTTCTATCCCAATTAAGTTTTTCATCATCATCTGCCCTTATCCCAATTAATTGGTGCCGGAGTAACATGTCTTCCTTCTCCACATAACTTTTTATTGTAAGTTTTTAAAATTATTTAATTGTAATAATACTAATAATGCATATTATATAACATTATTATTATTGTCTTAAATTAAGATACTAGGTATGCAATGCATGCTGCTGTTGCAAAAAACTGAGCGAAGTGTTAAATTTTCGAACGACAACGATTTAATTTTTTATGTTTAAACTTTTTTTAACTGCAAAACGTATGAAAATCAATTAATTTCAATTAATCAATCAATTAATGTCCGATTTTAATCTTTTTTTGTTCTAAACCACCCTCACACCACACGTTATCACTGTGGTAAGTTTGAAGGAGATCGGTTCAGGCGTTTAGGAGGAGTATGCGGACAAACGAAATACATGAGTCGTTAAAGCGTTGGCTGTCTGTGGATTTTTTGTAATCACTACGGGTCAGTTCACACCAAGACGCAACGCGACGCGACGATGCTTGAAAAGGCCAGTGGTTTTGCGCTTCGCAGCGCGACGCCGCGAGTTGCATCGCGGCGCGGGCATCGCGAGGTGCATCGTGAAGTCGACAACAGCGCGACGTCTTGCTGCGCAGCGAGACACCGCGGGGCGCAGCGAAACGTATTTTAAGTTATCACTCGAACCCGAACTTGACCGAACTGCACCAATTCTAAACGAAGTCTGGACGGAAATAGTAGGCAAGTCGCGCTAGCGGCCTGCGCCTAGCGGCGTCGCTCTGCGTCGCGCGGCATCACGAGACTCTTGCACGCCCCGCGTACTGGTGATGCACCGCTGCGGCGCGATACGTCGCGCTGCGTCGCGAGACATCTCGAGGCGCAGTGCTGCGTGATGCAACGTATTCTGAATTCTCAAAATGAAATGTGTATCTGTTCGTGTTGTAAATAAAGTATATTTTGAGTTGGTCTATTAAAATGTGCACGCATCGTCGCGTCACGTTGCGTCTCGGTGTGAACTGACCCTACATATTATAAAGCAAAGACCTCCGCAGTGTCTGTCTGTTTGTTCGGGATAAACTTAAAAATCACTGCACCGATTTTCATGCTCCTGTCACTAATGGATAAATTGGTGCTCGAATTTATGACGGGCAGTGGACATCCGGCAATTGAAAATAAACAAATAATATAACTTGCATCTGTCTGATACAAAAGAGAGAAAACTATAAACAGACAGAGGTGTGAGCGAATAATAACATACAAAACTCTACACTTAATCGTACTAGAGGCTTATCTGTTTTTTTTTTTTTTTTTTTTTTTTTTTTTTTTTTTTTTTTTTTTTTTTTTTTTGTACTCGTCACGCCCCGCCGGGATTATTCGCCGGACCCGGCTTTATCCGGGAATAAAATATTTATATCCGTTCGTAACGAGCTGCCTGACAAACTGGCCAACATTGCTACTTTCAATATTAATAAAATATAATCAGTTTATTTTTTATACCGCCCAAATACTCAATGATATAAGTGATACATTTTATGAATTAATATTACGCAATATAATATACGAATTACATATATACTTAGATGATTTCTTTACATAACATTTCTTTGCAAGTACTACAATGTGGCTACAATACCCCTTAAAACTATACTTAGGCTATTTTTTTTTTTTTTTTTTTTTTTTTTTTTTTAGGGGCGGGGCCCCAAGTGATTAATTCTACGTCCTCGTCGTCCGCCCTGGACCCCAACTTGACCACGGTAACGCAGTGGCAGGTTGGGTGACCGAACGTCTTAATCCTTACTTGTGACCATTAAAAGCGATTTTATTATTCCAATGAATAATCCTGTAGAGACCCCCGGTCCCGACAATGCCCTTTCCCGGGCGGTGTCGGCCGACGACCTTATGCACGAACAAATGACTCCGATGCCTATCGATTTGGGGGCTCGCACCGCGCTGCCTAGTCGCAGCGCGATGTCGACGCCCCAAGGAACTGATGCTGCTGGGACTGACGATGGGTCAGCTCCCAGCAGTGTGAAGAAGAAGGGCCGCTCTTCTGCGACGAAGAAGAGGACCCTCGAGGTGAAGGGGGGGCCGCCGCGCGACCGTAGCACCAGCTGCTCCGGGTGGGGGTCCCTCCTCTCCACCGATTCGGAGGAGGAGGTGCCGGTCAAGACGGTATGTACGCGTCTCGACGCGTACAGAAGGCGGCCGCCAACTCCTCCTCCGTCCTCGGTCCAACTGTCCCAGCGAAGTCGCCGGGAAATCGGTGGGCCGCCCGCGCGGGAGCTGATGAGCGTTTTTGCCCGCATGAACGCGGCCATGCGGGGCAACAGAAACGTGGCGGGGAGGAAGAAGATTGTGGCTTCACTGGTGGATGAAGCCCAATCTTCCCTCAACAAGCTCCTCGCGCGGAGCGTCACTAAGGAGGAGGCGAGGCTCCGGAAGCAGGTGACGAGCCTGGAGGCGGAGCTCGCTGCTTCCAGGAAGCAGATGGATGACCTGTGGCGGGAGGTCGCTGACTTGACCAAGGTGGTCAAGGCGCCTCCCGGTCCCATGCTGCCGCCTCCTCCTCCGACGGCTGGACCAGCGCCGAAGACGGCGCCACCCACCACGGCGCCCACCAAGGCGCCCACGACGGCGCCAACCACGGCGTCCAAAAAGGCGCCCACCACGGCGCCCACCATGGCGCCCACCACGGTGCCCAACACGGCGCCCGGATCGCCGCCACAGCCTGTGCCGACTATGGTACAGGTCCTGACGGCGATCGAGAGGCGCCTCGCGGTCCTGGAGGACCGGGCGTACCGCCCTCCGCTAGCACGTCCCGCGTTCTCATACGCGGCGGCTGTTAGCGGTTCTCCCGCTCCAGGACCAAGCGGCACACCCGCTGTCCGCCGCCCCGCTCCACCCCAGTCTGCTCCAGCGTACCGGTTGCCGGCCGAGACCGCGGCCCAGGCGCGGAAGGCGAAGGGGCGCGGCAAGAAGAGCGGCACCCCTGCCGCCTCCTCTTCCTCTAACGCTCCCGCTGCTCCTTTACATCCCTCCGGACGGGAGGGATGGGAGGTAGTGGGGGCCAAGAAGAGGAAGACGAAGGCCGCCAAGAAAGCGGCCAAGAAAGTGGCCAAAGCCGCCGCGGCGAAGGCGCCGAAGAGGCCCCGCGCTCCTCGCTCCACAGCCGTCGTCCTTACGGTGACGACGGAGGGTGTGGAGAGGGGTGTGGGGTACGCTGATGTCCTGAGGACCGTGAAGTCCTCAGTCAACCTCTCAGCCCTCGATATCCAGGGGGGTCTCCGGTGCAAGACGACACGCACCGGGGCTCGCCTCCTCGAGGTCTCCGGCGCCTCCAGCGGCCCTAAAGCTGACGCCCTAGCAGCGCAGCTTAGGGACGCGCTGGACGCAGAAGCCGTCCGCGTCACCAGGCCCACCAAATGCGCTGCATTGCGCATCACGGGTCTGGATGACGCGGCCACGACGGAGGAAGTAATCTCCGCCGTCGTGGAGGCGGGCGGCTGCCCCCGTGACCAGGTGAAGGCCGGAGACATCTCCTTCGGCTCCACTGGTCATGGGATGACAGTCGTCCAGTGCCCCGTCGCGGCGGCACTGAAAGTGACGGACGGACGAAGCCTCCTCGTAGGGGGCTTCCTAAAGGCGCAGGTGCACCTCCTTCGTGCCCGGGAAACCAGATGTTTCCGGTGCATGGTGGTGGGGCACGTCGGAGTGCAGTGCACAGCGGAAGTCACCGTGGGCGATCGGTGCTTCCGCTGCAGCCGGCCCGGTCACAAGGCAAGTGCCTGTGATGCCCCGCCTCGCTGCTTTAGATGCGAGGCGGAGGGCAAAACTGCGGACCACCGGGTCGGCAGCACAACCTGCGCCGCCTCGAGGCCAAAGCCTCGTCCGTCCGCTGAGAGCGGTGGGGGTGCCGCTACTGCACGGCCAGATGTTTCTCGGCGGGATGCTGATATGGACGTCCATTAATGTCTGACGCCCATATCCGCATCCTGCAAGTGAATTTGAACCGCTGCCGCGCTGCTCAGGATCTTCTGTACCAGAGCATCCGGCAGTGGTCCATAAACTTGGCCGTGGTCGCCGAGCCGTACTACGTCCACCCGGGAAGCCCGGTGGACGAGGACGGCTCGGCCTGTTTTATCTTCGGGGGGTCCGCCGCAGACAACTCGCGCCTTGCTATCATTGCAAGGGGCCGCGGGTGTGTTGCGGCGGAATATGATGGGTTGGCAGTCGTGGCCACCTACATCTCGCCGACACTGGACGAGACTCAGTTTGAGCTATGGCTCACTGAGCTCGACGTCGTCTTCGCTGCGTGCCGTCCTCGCCCTGTCCTGCTCCTGGGAGACTTCAACGCCTGGAGTGAGGCGTGGGGCTCCCGGGAAACCAGGGACAAGGGGAGGCTTCTTGAGGACTGGACCAGAACACGTGGTCTGGAGGTCCTCAACCGGGGGAATGTCGCCACCTTCTGGCGGCGGGGGACCAGCTCGGTCGTGGACGTATCGTTCGCGACCTCTGCCCTCGCCGCCCGTATTACTGGCTGGCACGTGGAGGAGGGTGAGGAGACGCACTCAGACCATCGGTACATCCGATTCGATGTCGTCCCCTCACCTGACCTCCCACAGCCGGTAGAAAATCCCCCGGATCCGCGTTGGGCACTTCACCATCTGGATCGGGAGGCTCTCCTGGAGGCTTCCATCGTGCAGGCCTGGATTCCGGCACCGGACCGGCCTGCCGATGTGGATGCCGAGGCGGAGTGGTTCAGGAGAGCCATGTCGCAAATCTGTGATGCGGCGATGCCTAGGGTTACACCCAGACCGGCCAGGAAGCAGGTGTACTGGTGGTCGCCGGAGATTGCACAGCTGCGCGCAGCATGCATCTCCGCCCGCCGCCAGTACACCAGGTTTCGCCGGAGGCATCGCCGCCCAGACGACGCGGCAACCCGAGAGGCGGAGCTTTATCAGGCTTACAGGGAGGCTAAAGGTAATCTCCAGGAGACAATAAAGCGGGCTAAGACGGCGGCCCGCGAGGAGCTCCTGGAGACCCTGCAGCAGAACCCATGGGGGCGCCCGTACCTACAGGTCAGGGAGAAACTCCGACCTAGGGCGCCCCCACTGACCCAGAGTCTCCAGCCGCAACAGCTGGAGCGGGTCATGGGCTCCCTGTTTCCGACGAGCGCGGAGGAGCACGTCCCTCCGCGCATGGCTCCGTCTCTGCCCGACGCGGATAGCACCGGCGAAGACGACGTACCCGAAGTCAGGGTGGGGGAGCTAGGGGCGGCAGTACTCCGGCTTAAACGCCGGAAAATCACTGCCCCCGGACCCGACGGCATTCCTGGCCGTGCATGGGTCCTGGCCCTCGAAGAACTCGGGCCTCGACTGATGGGGCTCTTTAGCGCATGCCTCGAAAGGGGCCAGTTTCCCAAGGTGTGGAGGACGGGGAAGCTGGTCCTGATCCGTAAGGCGGGGCGGCCGGTGGACTCACCGTCCGGATACCGGCCGATCGTGTTGCTCGACGAGGTGTGTAAGCTCTTTGAGCGAATTATCGCGGAACGCCTCGTCGAGCATCTCTCGACGGTGGGGCCAGACCTGGCGGACAACCAGTACGGTTTCCGTCGGGGACGCTCCACCGTGAGCGCGATCATGCGCGTCAAGAGCCTGACGGAGGAAGCAGTCTCGCAGGGCAAGGTGGTGGTGGCGGTGTCTCTTGACATCGCCAACGCGTTCAACACCTTGCCATGGAGCTGCGTTAGGGAGGCGCTCGTGTATCACGAAACGCCTCTCTACCTCCGTCGTATTGTCGGGGCCTATCTCTCGGAGAGGGCCATAGCTTTCCCCAGCTGGCTCGGGCCAGCTCGGCGGGATGTGTCGTGCGGTGTTCCACAGGGGTCGGTCCTGGGGCCGCTTCTGTGGAACATCGGCTACGACTGGGTGCTGCGGGGTGCGTTGCCTGAGGGTGTCGGCGTAACGTGCTACGCCGACGATACCCTCGTCACGGCGCGGGGTGCAACGTACCAGGAGGCAGCACTCAAGGTCACGACGGGTGTTGCTCAAGTCGTGGGTCGGATACGGCGGCTGGGACTGGAGGTGGCCTTGCACAAGTCCGAGGTTCTGTGTTTTCACAGACCTCGGAACGGTCCACCTGAAGGTTCCAGCATAAATGTGGGAGGCGTTAGCATCGGCATCAAGCCCTCGATGAAGTATCTAGGGATCGTACTTGATAGCCGATGGAACTTCGGACCACATTTCCGAAGTTTGGTCCCCAAGGTGACACACGCATCGGTCGCGCTTTCGCGACTGATGCCCAACCTAAAGGGACCCAACGCTTCCTGCAGGAGACTGTACCTGGGGATCGTGCGGAGTATGGCCCTATACGGGGCTCCCGTATGGGCAGCGCGGTTGACGGCCAATAACTCAACGCTCCTTAACAGACCGTTGAGGACCTTGGCCGTCAAAACAATAAGGGGCTACCGCACGATCTCCGGAGAGGCTGCATGTCTCCTAGCCGGGACCCCTCCATGGGACCTGGAAGCGAGAGCCCTTGCGTCATTGTTCCAATGGCGCAAGGAGGCGCTGGAGCGGGACCACAGGCCTGCGTCTCGAGAAATCGATGACCGGCGGTCCCAACTCCGACAGGATCTCATGGAGTCATGGCGGGTGCGACTTGAGCAACCCAAGTGGGGTGCCACCATCATCGCGGCGGTGAGACCGATCATGGACGATTGGCTGCAGAGGCAGCATGGTGACCTCACGTATCGTGCGACGCAGATCGTTACCGGGCATGGATGCTTCGGTAGCTATCTGTTTCGCATCCATCGTGAGGTCACACCCCGGTGTCAACACTGCGAGGTTTCCGACGACGACACCGCACTCCACACGTTGGTGGAGTGCTCAGCGTGGGCGAGTCAGCGCCGGGACCTCGTAGTGGGTCTGGGCGTGGATACCCTCTCGCTGGAGACCATGCTTCAAGCCATGGTCTCCAGCGGGAGTAGGTGGAACGCGGCCGTGTCCTTCTGCGAGCAAGTCGTGCTCGCGAAGGAGGCGGCCGAGAGGGAGAGGGAGCGTGCCCTCCCCGCCGAGTTCCGTAGTCAGCGGCGAGGCCGCCGCAGACTCATCTACGCCCAAGACCATCGACCTCCATGATCGGGGCCTGAGGACGGCGGGATCGCCACCCGTCGTCCTTACAGAAGCAGGCTAGAAGGGTTGCGTGCTGCGGGGCCTTTGCCCCATAGCATGCAACCAGATTCACTCACTGACGCGGGATAAAACCCTACCCCCTACGACGCGGGATTCTCATCCCGACCCAACCCCCGCAGAGACCACAGAGGTGGTCAAAGTCCGCCGGGCGCCACTGGAAATACGTTCTGCCTGTAACCAGAGTCGCCCGGCAACGGACGTTGGAGCGGCCGCGGCCTTGGTCGCGGAATTAAAAAAAAAAAAAAAAAAAAGGCTATTTTTTATCGCGGTAATATGTTTTCTATAAAGTGCATGTGAAGATGGGACGAAAAATTGGACATGGACTGCCTTAGCGAGGGTTATGTGTTTCGAGCGTATGTATGTATGTTTGATTCTTTGTTCCCCTCTACAGGCCAATCGGCAGGATGGATTTCGATGAATGAGTTCTCAAATGATAGGTATTTATCTACTGAGTGGCATAGGGTACTCAGTTAAAACTAAAAATCTGTAAATAAATCATATATTTAATTGTTTAACTAGATGCAGGTGGGACTCGAATATCAGTTCAAACATAGATGCAAACTGAGTCTCGCCTGCTTATAGTTAAATATCTGATTAAATGCAGTCGGGTTTTTTTATTATTTCATTATATATTTCTTTGTAGATATAAAGTGAATTCATTAGAAAAGTTGACATAAATATATCATCGGTGGTCTGAAAATAAAATTATGAGAGTCTTATTCTTACTTCTAGTATTAGCAAACAGGCCATGTTTGCTAATATTTGTCTATTAACTAAAATAAGTTTATACTATCTAGGTATTTATAATATCAAATTAAAAAGAAATCTATACAATAGTGTCACTATTGTAGCCCATAATATTCTTACATTTTCTGATTAAATAAAATAACGTCCCTCCTAATCTACGAGTATCTCTCTAATCCTATTTTTAATGAATGCCCCCTTTGAAAGGAATCAATGTTTAGTCCTTTATATACCCGCAGTGAAGCTCATACACATATCTGATTAAGATAATCCCTTTTATAATTGTAAAAAAACATATTCTAAGTATTCTAAGGGGCACTACCAAAAAACTCATGGGATGGACTTGAAAATACGTCTGCTTAGCCTTGGGATAAAGACGTCAAGATGTGTGTAATATATAATAATAAATATATAAAATAACTGGCAACCCTTAATATCATCGAACGTCATTTTTCATCTTAAAATTATTTTAATATTTTTATTTAATTTTACAGTCTAAATTTATACTATAATTATATATTGCATAGCAAGATTTGCAATAAATTTATAAATTACATACACAAACTATATATTAACAAGATAAAGAAATATTACCAAATTGCAGATGTTTGGCATATGTCACTTTAAGAAAATATTAATCAAATACAAACAATATCAAGAAATGGATGGATGATGATAAAGGATAAATATGCTCACAAGAGCTAGAGCCAGAGAGAGACAAACTGCACAACTACCAACCCCGGACTTGTCGCATAGCTCCGCCTCCCATTTGCCGGAAACTTTGGCTACTGGTGACGCGTCGAGCTCTAGCAGCGACGAGTATTTCTCTCCACCGACGTCGCCTCCACCTGTACGTCGGCAGGGGAGAGGCCGGCCACCGACCTGCTTGGGACCCCGACGCCCTCCGGCTTCGATTAGGGACCCCGCTGCCGGTGGTAATGTGCACCGCATGCGATGGACTTCTTCCATGAACGAGAACGTCATGCGGGCATATTATGAGGCTACAGAGGGAGGAATTAATCTCACTGCGTATCGTGTACGCATGCTGTCTCTCTTTCAGGAGCTCGAACCAACTGTTAACGTATCAACGCAACGTCTGTCAGATCAAGTGCGGGTTATACAACGTGGTCATATGTTGGATGATGCCGTGCTTGAGAGGCTTCGCTCAGATTTACAGGGTAATCCTGGTATCACAATACCTACATCATCAGGTACACATGTTCCTACTGTTTCCACACAACGTCCCACTGATGATGATTTATTGGATACCGGGGTTACAGATGTAAGTGCTCATTGCAATGTACAATTAGGGAGCGCTTTGGAATGCGCACTGAGGGAATATCGAAACGTAACACCTACCGAAAGACCTCGTCTACCGCGTTTGCCTACGCATAAGAAAAATATAGCCCTAATGTGTGCTCTGGATTCACTACTGTCAGACTATTTTAACAGTAGTGAAAATCTCGGTGATACACATTCGATTCTGTACTGTGGGGCTGCTGCGGCATGTCGAGTAGCAAATATTAAGCTTTTATCAAATTATAAAGCTACTCGACCGAAATTTGTTACACCAGCCTGGCAGTATAGGATTGAACGTCGTATTGCCGAGACCAGGGCACTCATTGGTAAACTTATTTGCTTCAGGTCGGGCAATACTCGCCCTAGAGTGATGCGCTTTGTGAACCGGGCATTCTTGGGGACTAATATTAGATCCCAAGAATTTGTTTTTCGGGTCACAGAGCGCATTGACTACCTGAAGCAAAAAGTCTATGCGTGGGCAAATCGTATAAAAAGATATAAAAAAAGAGTGGACCGGTATTCCCAAAACTGCATGTTCCAAAAAGATGAGAGATGGGTATACAGAGATTGGGAGCGATCTGATTCAAGTGTGATTGACGAGCGCCGGCCAGATGATGATGCCACCATTGCATTCTGGAGTGGCATCTGGTCGGCTCCTGTCAGCCACACAGAGGATGGTTGGATGCGGGATGTTAATCGTCTGTGTGAACCGATACAAACTATGGAACCATTAAAATTCATAGATAGTGATGTCACCAACGCAGTCCGTCTGTTACCGAACTGGAAATCAGCAGGATCTGCACAATTTTTGGATAAAATGGTTCCGAAGTTCACACGGACGGTTGGCAGCTCAATTCCAATCATGTTTGGAATCAGGATAGCTTCCCGATTTTCTAACTACTGGTATGACCCATCTCTTATACAAATCTGGTAGTGCCATAGAGCCTAAAAATTATAGACCAATTACATGCCTACCAACGGTCTATAAGCTTCTCACATCTATTTTGAGACAAAAATAACGCGCCACATAACTGACAACAACATCATGTCAATCTCTCAAAATGGATGTAGAAGTGGGGCTCGTGGCACTAAAGAGCTCCTAATTATGGATATGGTTATTAGCCAACAGGTACGCCGCAATCGCAAGGATCTGGCGACATGCTGGATAGATTACAAGAAGGCCTATGACTCTGTGCCTCATTCATGGCTTAGGAGGGTGCTGGAGTTGTATAAGATTGATGCAACTCTATGTACCTTCTTAGGGACATGCATGGGGCAATGGAAGACCGTCTTGTGCTATTCAGGATGCCGACAGACTTATGGTAATGGTGGACCGATAAAGATCGAGCGTGGTATATTTCAGGGCGATAGTCTGAGTCCTTTATGGTTTTGTCTGGCCCTGAATCCTCTCAGCGCTTTGCTGGAGAATTCAGGTCTAGGGTACCGGTTGCGGAAAGATGGCCAGGTTTTGTCTCACCTTCATTACATGGATGATTTAAAATTACTTGCCCCAAACAGTCACCAACTGATGGAATTACTAAAGGTAACGGAAACCTTTAGTAATTCTATCAGAATGGAATTTGGCGTAGACAAATGTGCAAACATGCTTGTGAAGAAGGGTGGGATAGTGGATTCCGAAAGAATACAACTTTCGGATTCTACTCCACTTCGGTCCCTTTCGACAACCGATACTTATAAATATCTGGGTATGTCACAAGCGTTAGGCATTTCAGAGACTGACATGAAACAATTATTGAGGGAACGCTTCTTTGGCCGCCTGAAAAAAGTTCTTAAGAGTCTTTTATCGGGCGGTAACAAGGTGCGAGCCTACAATAGTTGGGTCATGCCAGTTTTAGTGTACTCGTTTGGCATACTCAGATGGACTCAGACAGAACTTGACGCCCTGGATAGAAAAGTCCGTACGCTACTCACTACATACCGAATGCATCATCCGCGTTCATCTGTAATGAGGTTGTACATACCACGGAAGTGTGGGGGCCGAGGCTTTCTTAATGCTAAGACCCTTCACAACCGTGAGGTGTGCAATCTTAGGGAATACTTCCTGCGGGTGGACGAGGGTTTGCATCGTGATGTTGCTGCAGTAGACAACGGATTTACCCCGCTCGGTTTGGCTAAAGAGAACTGGCGCAAACCTATAATACTAAGTACCAATGACCGCATGGATGTATGGAAGGGTAAAGAGTTACATGGACGTTTCTATCAGGCCCTACATGGACCTGATTTGATTTAAAATCATCAGTATCCTGGCTACGATTCGGTAATCTATTTGGAGAAACCGAAGGGTTTGTCTTTGCAATTATGGACGAAGTTGTCATGACTAAAAATTAACGGAGGACTATTGTTGCAAATAGGCCTGACATAGTGATAGTAGATCGGTTAGAGCGCCGTGCAATAATAGTTGATATTACTATTCCGCATGACGGCAATCTCGTGAAAGCCGAAAAAGACAAACAAGTTAAGTACTTGGATTTGGCCCACGAGATTGTCGACATGTGGCATGTAAGCTCAGCTGTTATTGTACCGATAGTCGTTTCCGTGCATGGACTGGTCGCCAAGAGCCTCGACCAACACCTACAGAGGCTCTCGTTAGACGGTTGGATTAAGGGCCTGATGCAGAAGGCAGTGTTGCTCGATACGGCACGCATCGTGAGGAAATTCCTCTCTCTGGAGCCCTAACCACCGGTAGCTTGGTCCTTGTACCCGATGCCGGTGGATTACTATTTTTTATATTTTTAAATATATTTCTATTTTTTTATAGATTTATTTAAAAATGTATTAAATATGTAATTAAGTTAAATAAAGGAAATATATAATATAATACTCATCATTCACCGAGCGTTTTCCCAACTCCGTTGGGGTCGGCATTCCAGTCTAACTGCGATTCGGCTTAACTTCGATATTTTCCGTGAAGCGACTGCCATCTGACCTTCACAACCCATGGGCGATATCGAAGTTCTGTAGTTTGACCGGTCGGATTTTTGATTTAGGGCCATACCTCACCGAGACGCCATGGCGACGAGGCCAGCGACGTCGCCATGGCTACGTCTGGCGTCTCTGCGTCGCCAGACTGAGTCGCCAAATCGCGTCGCCAAGTGAGTTAGCCGTCATACATCTCAATGAGAACTAGTTGGCGACGTCGCTGGCCACGTCGCCATGGCGTCTCGGTGAGGTATGGCCCTTAGGGCTCCAACTACCCCTAACGACTGCCATAGATGTTAGTATGACAACCGGGACCGACGGCTTAACATGCTCTCCGAGGCACGGAGGGGTCACAATGTCTTAAGAAATGGTCACCCATCCTAAGACCGGCCTGAGTCGCTGTTGCCTAACCTTTGCAATGTGTTAACATTGTCGGTTACCACTAGACCACGAGCCCTATAATATAATACTATGATTGACAAATATAATTGAATGCTAAGGAGCCCTATCTGTAGGACTCAAGCCCTCCTCATTGATGACAGAGATGCCTGGAAATAATATAGGTGATATTCTTCACATGTTTCCTATTTATGTGTGTAATAATTAATAATATAAGTTTTTGTAATGTAAATATTTTTAGTATATAATTATATTTACTACTGTATAACACAAATATTTCTAATATCAGAGGTTTCAGCAATATTTATAATATAAGAACTATGTAAAATTACATTAAAAAAAATGTTGACCCCGCTAAGTTTCTTGCCGTTCTTCTCGGGTGTGTGGTAATCGAATGGACGGATTTCATGACATTCAAAAAGTGTGTATTATATTAACTGCTCCAATCAAATCAACTCAAATCTCCAATCAAATCAACTCAATTCTAAATATTGAAAAAAATATTTTGATTTGATTTGATTTGACTCATCTGCACGTGGTGCACCGGCTGACAAACGAATGAGGTTTTGTCAAATGAAAAGCCAAAGTGTAGGTAGGTACTTTGGCTCAACGGCAATAGGCTTGCCCGTATTATGTGGGAGCAACAATGTGATTGGGCATACCCTTTCGGGGCTATAAACGTGGTTGTGTCTTGTTTTGTAATGTTATGAAAAATCTTAAAAAATACCATTAATCCTCCAAAAACCATTACTTAGCAATTTAAGGCCCAGAACTTTGACTGCCTCGGTGTTGCAGTGGTATGAGTGAGCCGTCCCTGAGGACCCAGGTTCGATTCCGGGTCGAACAAATTATTTGTGCAATCCAAAAATGTTTGTTTTTGAGTATGGGTGTTTCCTATGTAAAATATGTATGTATT
Source organism: Nudaria mundana (assembly GCA_963556515.1). Taxonomy (NCBI): domain Eukaryota; kingdom Metazoa; phylum Arthropoda; class Insecta; order Lepidoptera; family Erebidae; genus Nudaria; species Nudaria mundana. The sequence continues at coordinate 19,492,281 of OY748287.1, forward strand.
TAGATATATATATATATATATATATATGAGTATGTTTATCAGTCGTTATATCAGCTTATATTAGCTTAATTTGGGCTAGATGACATTGTGTATGTTCAAATATATATATATTTTTTTTATAACTAAAGAGTTTACCATTTTATTACATAACAACCTTGAGTCTGGCTATACATATTTCATTATAAAACAATATTTTTCAAGAACTAGCAACATTATTCTTAGACATTGGACAACATTCTAACCCCTACGGTAGGTCGCGGTTTCGCCGTTCATTGACTACCAAAGAACCCCTGCTTTTATGCATTTGTTCAAATTTGAACTGTATTGTTAAAGAATTTACGTGCAATATTGTATATAGTGATTGTATTCTGTTACTTTTTACTGCAAGCCGAAGATAAGCCGACGGATTAGTTCAGCGGAACGTAAAAAAGAATAAACTTCAACCCTGATTGAGTTCAATTCTTTTCCATATATGCGATCTGACAACGCCGATGCACATATTATTAAACCTAACAAAATGCGGATTAAAATATAATCTCATGAATCTTTTATGCAAAAGAAACTTTTTAAATATTCTCAAAATAATTTTACAATATGAATCACAACAATTACAATCTTTGCCTGGGCTGGTACCAGCAACTGATCCCTTTTCCAGGAGTAACGTACTCGTACTACCAACTGAACAATACACCACTAGCCATCTAAACATTTAATTTTGTGATATTATCGTGAGTTACAGCGTATTGTAAAATTATTTGTGAATAAGTTAATATACTCATTGCTTATAAAACATATTTATTGATTAAGCCTTATGTTTGTTACCTACTGAAAAATATCAAAACAATCATCATCATCGGGTCAGCCAATTGAGGTCCACTCCGGGGTATAGGCCTCCCCCAACGAACGCCACAACATTGGCATCAAAATAATATCGGATCTGCATTTTGTATATTTGTTTTAGATTCCCGTCGGTATCGAAAACGTAAAATCTATTCTCCACGGGCGTCTTATTTATTATTATCATGATATTTCTAGTTCGACTTTTACCACCTACTTAAATCATAGACAAAAAATAAAATATGATAAAAAACAAAGTGCTTAAGAGTAGCCTAAGAGTTCTTAATAAGGGCCTTTATTACAACTTTAGTACAGCTGTAAAAACGGCCCTTATTAACCCTTCTTAGGCCAATTTTATCGTCAGCTGCACGTGAGGCACCTCCTGACAGACGTACGAGACTTTGACAAACATACCCATTATGAGTAATCGGCAATACCCTGTCTACCCCTGCTGGGATAAAGACTTCATTCTAAGTTCAGCAAAACAATTTTTTTTATCACTTATACCTACTGCGTATAGTATTTTTCTTGAAGATAAGCGGTAGTTAACACTTTACGAATAAAATATGCTAGTAAAAGGAACGTAGCGAGAAAATCCTGATAAAGGCCCACACGTGGCAATCCCGAACACCGGGATTTAGCCTATCCCGCCTTTACCTTAATCCGCCTGTAAAACACACAAAACGGAAAGGCAAAAGCCAGTACAAATAAGTAGGTCAAAGGTTATAAATGTTATTCACAGAATAAATTATTATCACTAATTTATTGTGAATAAGTTGTCAATACATATTATAGGTAAGTAATTATACCATATCTAAATATAGAAATTTACGAAAATATTTATAACAAAACACACGTCGAAAATTGACACAACAACCGACTTCAAATTACCAAAATGGGACCAAATAACTGTTGGAATGGGACCAAATTGAAGTGGGAACTTGGGAAGCTTCTAGCTTTCATTAAAAAAAAACTTTAAAATTAATTCACCCCGTCCAGAGATATGAGGTAAAAAACATAAAAAAAAACATTCGAATTGAGAACCTACTCCTTTTTTCACGCAATCAAATTTATTTTGCAGGCTGGTTATTTTTAAGACTCAGCTCAAATAACCTGGTCGACGTTAAAGAAGCCTGGAGTAAGATAGCTTATCTTACAAAATGAGAATCAGAAGTAGGAACTACTTAATGTGTCTGATGTGATTTTATTTGTGAGCCTGATTTTAATTAGGATTCATAAGATACATTGAAGAGCATTCCTGTGCAGAACACATTTGGAAAACACAGTGTTCAAATAAATTTTAAATTTAGAAAATGTTCGTACGTAGCGTAGGCACCTACTACATCACCACCACATACAAGCACCACTTGACGAGGTCCGTCGAGGATAATCCGGTATTCTATCCCACTCTTACATACAGGTTGCCTTCGCAAATCCTCGCGGCGTCCCTCTCTAATCCCTTATTTGAATCTTATCAGATCTCTGGAGATACACCGGTAGTGGTCGTAGCTCGTATGTGTGCAGATACGGGTTTATCCTTTAGGGTTGTCCGTAAATAAAACTTAGTGGCTACGTTTCGAAGATTTGATTTTCAGGTATATTTTAATTGATGCGTAAGAGATTTTAAAATTGGAAAAATATGGTATGTATTATTAAAATGAAAAACGATCTATCCTATTTTATGATATTGTTATTAATTTTACTAACAGTCCAACTGATTGGATCGGTGAACACTTTTATCACGTAAGTAATCGACTTTGGTACGATGTAGGTAGGTACTTTTATTTATATTGCTATGGAGTACAGTCATACATAAAATGAACTTTGGTCTACCTACAAGATTTAATTGATATGAAATGGCATTAAGAAAAAAATACAAACACGTACAATAAAATCAAACAGTAAAAAGGTGATTTTGAAATGGAATCCGCGCATCCCTGAATCGTAACATGCATTAAGGCCACGTCCACACTGAATCCGCGATTAATGGGCTTTGAATGTGAGATTGAAGCCAAATTTATGTATCTACTGCGTCACAAGATTACCGCGACACCACACCGGAATATCAGCAGCTGCTTTGATCTGTCTCACACGATCCTCGCAATGGTCAACCATCAGGGACTTTCTAATTCCAATCTTGAATCCTAGTATTAGAATTTAATACATAAATAAAACATTTCCTGGATATAAATTATTAACGTTTTAGATTTACTGTTTAAGATAAACTATTCATACGTCTTATTAAATTAAAAGCAACAGATTTTCTTTTAATGTAGTAACACCTCTGACATCAAAGTGAGCGTCTAATGACATGTCAAAACGTTTAAGGAGGAGATATTTGATTGTTTGTTTGAATTGAACAGTCTCTGTAACTATTGAACCGATTTTAAAAATTTCTTCAGTGATATGCAGCTACATTATCCCCCAGTACCATAGGCTTAAGACTATTATTCCACTAATGTGTTCTTACAGAAATCGGGAACGAGAAAACTATATCACGCGGGTGGAGCCGCGGTTATCAACTAGTTTTTAAAATAGAATAAATTAGGTATAAAGGTTAGTCTAAATTTGAAATTTGACAGCCATAATTTACGGGAAGCTCGCGAATTAAAGTTTATTTCTTGCGAGTATAAGAAGATAATATTGCTAACCCTTTGTAGGGATTAAGATTTTGTTAAGGGCCCGTCCTTAAGCCCAGCCAGACGGGGTCCTACGATTGGGGTATCCAGGGCCCTTTCCGTTACTTCTATGGTTTTTATGATGCCCTTAAACAATGGAAGGGATTGTTTCAAAAACGAATTTAAATTTACAGACATTAATTAAGTTATTAAGTGGAGTTTCAGACTGTAAGGGATTGATTTAAATTGCATGATACAATTTTGGTAGACCGTCCATATTTTGTAGAAATTCTAGATTTATTTGACTCTACTACTTAGTGCCACAGGAGTCTAATTTATTTTAATTTTATTTTTTTAGAATTCACGTCATTTGTGTAAAAACTGTTTTTAATATCGGCTTAGGTGACTTCATACTTGACCGTGAGCGGGCAAAGCTGCAACAATTCGCACACTTTTGCCCGTGAGCCTAATCTTGACAAATGGTTCGGATCATCCTTTACCATTGCGTACCTATACGAGCCATAGTTTTTGTCCACACGACTCTGCCGCCACGATTTTTTATCGATTGATCAGAGGCTCAGCTGATTACCTCTCTCTGTTGTTGCCGACACGGATTAATTCACACACGTGTATTTGTGTACACCACTACAAACGTACATGAAGTACTCACGTTTTTATAATCAGGACATTAAAGTCAAAAGAATACAAGAATACGTTAAGGTTTTGCATCGTGATTATCCATAGGTAGGTATATAAACAGTATTTTAAACATTGACATAAAGTATTTCGTCACTACTTAGTAGATATTATAAAACAAAGTTCTACGCCGCGTCTGTTTGTCTGTTAGTGATACACTTAAAAACTACTACACCGATTTTCATTACGGTCTATCCTCGAGGTCGTGGTCTCGAGGAAGATTAAAATATTTATAATTCACACAAAGGCTCGAGGAAGGTTTGAGGCTATAATACTGTATCAAGCGGGTAAAGCCGCGGCAGTCCGCTAGTTTGATTTAAACGATTCTTACATCCGATTTCAATTTAAAATACATAATTATGTATTTCTTTATAAAGATCTGAAAAGATTCTTTAAATATAGCTGCAGAATCATTCAATTCATTTATATATCAGTCTCGGCTAGTTACAACTTTACTAACTCATCGTGGAACCGGTCCCTTGAGCGGCGTCTGTGTGCGTTAAGCCGAATGCATGCCTCAAATTGGGCTGAAGTACAGCAGATTATCTCAAGATGATTGATGGAGCTCTCATTCCCCTCCGTACTAACCTCACCCCCTCGCTCGATAACCAGTCTATACATTGATATGATTGGGTAATGTAATCCTCCGTGTAATTAGGTAAAAGTTAATCGTAACAAAGTGATGGAATCATAATTGATAGATATAAGTAGGTACAAGGATTTGTCTTAAATGAAGGCATGTAGGTCTGACATTATATGAAGTTAAGTGACATTAAGGCATTTTACCGGTTGGATAAATCTGGGGTTGTGGATTAAAAAAATTGTTCCTGATGAACAGAGGAATCGAAACATTCGTCGTGAAAATCTATCGGAATGTCCTTTACAGAAATACACACAATTTATGGTCAGTATAGATGCCAGTACCACTCTACCGATGCAACTATTTTGTTTTTACAACCCTAAAAAGTACACAACTTAATAAAACCGAGGTACTACAGCTCTAATTCACTTAAAAGCTACTTCTAGTACTAGAGCTACGAAGCTCGAAACGAAAGCGTTTGTTAAAAAATATAAATACCTACCGATCGAATTGAGAACCTCCTCCTGTAGTCGGTTAAAAGTAAGAACCAATGACACAGAAATTCAGTGGCATAGACAGGGTCATCGGTGTGTTAGCGATCTAGCGTTCTATTGTAAGAAAACGACGAGTTCAAGTTCAAAACCGGCCAAACAAAGTTTAAGCGAACTCGACGCTTTTATACACAAAGGATATTATAATCTAAAAAGCTCGACGCAGTCTTGGAGTTACATACATGTAGAAAATAGTACAGTTCTTTATCCGGATCATGGGATTAGGTGGCAGCGGCTGCCCACCGTCCGGGATACATCTACGACCGGATTACTCAAATCCGGATTTCCCTTGAATAACTTGCGGGGGATTTGTGAAGTAATTTATATTTGTATAAGTAATGATGTTTTCTAATGTGTTTGGAATGGTAAGAACTCTTGTCAGCATTTTTTTGGGAAACTGGATTCAATTAGATTTTATAGCTAAACTAAGATAATAAGTTTATTGCTGATATAGACGTACCTATTATGTAAATATCTGAACATAGTATAAAACTAAGACGATGCCCCTGTCTTTCCCTATGTATTCTTAGATTTTGATGCGGTTTCTTTTATACGAGTACATAGAGTGATTCAAAAGGAAGGTTTTAGGACCCATAAGTATTTAGTCAAGCAGGCGAAGCCGCGTTCGTAATCTCTATATATAAAAATTAATCCCTATTTCCCTTGGTCACGCCATCACGCGTGAACGGCTGGACCGATTTCACTTATTCTTTTTTTGTTGTGGTCGTAATTATCAGGAGAAGGATCTTATGGAAGAAAAAAAAGTTATGCGGAACATTAGAAAAATGAATGCGGTACGAAGTTCGCCGGGACAGCTTGTTTATAATATAAATTGTCGGTAAGGAGCAAGCCTTATTTATACTATACCTACTTAATTAACAGTATATACCCGAAGGGGTAGGCAGAGGTTCATTATACACTTACAATTTGACAGTAATTTTGTTGGCATCACGTAATAGGGGGCAAGCCTATAACCGTTACCGGTGGCTATAGAAAATCCATAACCACTCTGTAATTCAAATCAAAATTTCAAGAACTAGGACAGATGTTACATACCACTAAATAAAATTTTTGGAGTCAGAGCATCAGAGCCGTTGTAAATCTAGGATTCATTGACAGTTAGGCTAAAGTGTATAATATTAGTAGTATGTGTTAACACCTTTAGTCAGCTTCCCATATTTGACACATTGCGGTCAGGTGTAAATCTATTTTACCAATTTGCGCCACATGCTTCGATAAAATTATATTAACAGTAAACACCTTCTTGAAACATGTGAAGCCTTCTAATTTTATGGAAATTTGTGACCATCAATATAATACACCAATACAAATACAAAAATAAAGAAACTTGATGTCAATTTAGTATGTACTAATGATAACCGGACGTGGAGTTTAATTAAAATAAATATAAATAAATATTATTGGACATTCTCACGTCACCTAGCCCAAATTAAGCTAATATAAGTTTGTGCTATGGGATCTAGACGACTGATAAACATATATTTACAGTATATATTTCTAATTACATACATATTATACATAGAAAATACCTAAACTCTGAAACAAACATTTGTGGATCGAACAAATAATTTGATTCGACCCGGAATCGAACCTGGGACCTCAGGGACGGCAGTCGCATGGATAAAAAAGAAGGATAGATAAGTTCTGAAAGGAAAAATACAGGAGTGAATATAGTAACAAAATTATAGACCTTAAAATATGACGATAACGTTTACATAATTATTTTTTAAGCCTAGCATTCTTATTCTTGTTATTTCTATTGAAATAGAATTTTAAAAAAAATCCATGTTATTGACACACGTTTTATAATAATTATAGAAGTACGATTTACGAAAATCACTTAAAATAATATTAAAGGCCAACCGCTTCTGATCGTAAAATACGCGAAGAATGAAACAATAAGAGCTAAGGTTATGTATACACTATGTACCTATATGAGGATCGTCCTAAGCCGGATTACGCGACCGCCAGATCTGGATGTTCTAGGGGTCAGCAATATTATGGATTTTGAATACGGAAAATATTTAATTCGAAATCTTTTGAACTTTTATTATAAAGATCTAAATAAAAAAAAGTTGTTAGTTATTTTTATGTTGCTCCACTATCACCACAAAATTAATATGAGGAAAGTTGCTGAAGATATTAGATTAAGATACTTATCATCGCGGTAATAGGTTCATTAGCTACGGAAACCGAATAAAACCATGAACTTCCTGTATATAAAAATACACCTCAGAAAAAACATCCTGTATTCGGAAGGTTAAATCGATAATACACACACAGTAACACGGGCTCGCGTTGATCCGGATCATCCGTACGCGGATCAGGCTCGTGTGTCGCTCCGAGATAAAGCCGCTACCCTCGTGTATAACGGCCCTAATAATAAATATCGGTCTGAAATGACGTCATAATGACAGTTGTGAATTTTGTTTTCATTTTAATCCATCCGTTCTTATATCATTCGATTGATTGATAAAAGTTTTGCGCGTTGAAACTACACGGTACATAACATTGAAATATAAATTATTTATTTTCTTTTACTTATTCTTATTCTTATTTATGTACACACATAAAAGTAGAAGAGCGAAAAGAAAAAATAAGGACATAGTTATAGTACAAAGGCACCACTTTTTAGAAATATTTTCCACGGGGCTAGGGGAAGGAAATGCTTGGTAGAATAAAGTTAATGTGTGCGAATATTAATTGAAATAATCAAGTTATAAACACATACGATATGTAGTGTGTAGATACGAATATGTATGAAACGTTGCTTCGTACAAACATACATCTCCACATGCACATAGGTATATAGGTACCTAGATAACATAACCTACCTTTAATTTAAAAAAACCGGCTAACTGCGAGTCGGGCTCGCGCACAAAGAGTTCCGTACCAAAACGGCAAAAAAGTCAAGTTTGTTGTATGGGAGCCCCCTGAAATATTTATTTTAGTATTTGTTGTTGACAGACGGACGCGCGGACAGCGAAGTCTCAGTAAAAGGGTTCCCGTCTTACTCTTTGGGTGCGGAACCCTAAAAAGGATCATCTTCATATAATATCTCTACAAGCCAAATGTCCTGTTATATAAATTACTCAAGCATGCGTTATTGTACGTGTCTTTATGCTTACCGACCTGTCAGTACAGTTCAAATTCTGTTAGCGTCATGTTTTAAGAGCGTGTTGATGATACATAGGTGCATATTAGTTCGTTAGGTACGAGTATCACTTCCCGTTTCGAAGCGTGAATAAGTGATATTACCTATATTTTATCAGGAATGCGATTATTCAGGACACGAACCGAATATATAAAATAGCCAAATCTAAAACTTATTTTCAACTCTACCAAGTTTAAAAAAGTATCTGTATAATTTTAAACAAATAGTAATATTGTATTGGCTATAATATCATATGGCATCATAAAACCTAATTGCCTGGAAGGGAATGCTTCAGGCAGTACGTCAACCTATGTTACTTCAATTGTTTGCATTTCTAGTAATAAATATGTACCTAAAAAAATAGCAGAATATTAAAGCTTTTTTCATTAAAATCTACGAACGCGATAACTGTGTGTTTTTTATTAGAATTATTTCGTAATATCTACATTTATAGCTACTATGATACGGATTTATATTAGTGAATGTTTATGACAGAACAAGAAGATAATTGATGACACGGATTAGTTCTCCAAAAATTATTAGAATAATCTGTCGCTTCACATCATTTCAAATTTTACGGTCAGAAGGTATTATAAATTCTAAGATTAATAAGTAATACGTTAAGCTAATCTCTAAGACGATATTAATAAATAAAAATAAATATTGAAATAAGAAGCAAGTATAGCTTTCGAACGATAACCAAATGTATTACTTAATGGCCGATATTCTGCGGTAAACACATTATTAATAGGATATTTGCATATAAATTTAGAGAACATACCGTTTACTTTAACCATAAAACTATGCTTAGCTGCATACGTTATGTCTTACATATACAAAATACAAAATAAAAGATTATAATAAAACTTTAAATCGGCTTATCTTTAAAAACCCGCTTGTGTGTGTAAAGTACGGATAGCATGAATAGTTACAACTACATAGTTTATTCATTATTATAATTTGTATTTAAATATCGAATTTCTTATTACAATTTGCTCAGTGAGGTTACAAATTTGATTTTCTTTTTTAATCATAGTTGATTTTACTTAGAAGACAATATATTTAACTTCGAATTGCTACTTATATTGGCAATTTTTAACATTTCTAGAGGTGTTTTCTAAAACTATGATCCAATTTACAATCCTTACAGACGATTCATCTGTTCCAATAAAAATCAAGAACCTACGAGTACGATTTCTTGCTCATCAATAATTGACCAAGCGAGCGAAGCGTCTCAGTTTTAACTCGAGGACTGGCCGATTTGGCGTTGTTGGTATGTGTGTCAGTTCCGGTCTAGAAGCAGCAATTTTCAGCCGATTTTCATGAAATTTGGCACAAGTGGTCTTTGTTGCAAGGCGCAACTTATGTAGAAGGGATTTTTCGATTGGGGGGAAAATGGGGGAGAAATGGGGGGAAAATGTATTTTTCAGCCGATTTTCATGAAATTTGGCACAAGTATTCTTTGTTGGTAGGCGCAACTTTTGTCGAAGGGATTTTTCGATTGGGGGAAATATGGGGGAGAAATGGGGGGAAGATGCCAAAATAACGTAAGGTCTACTGTTCACAGAACCACTAGTTTAAACAATTTGTGAAATAATTAAGTAAACAACTATTCGCTAAATGGAGTATTTACTTACATAAAAAAAATAATCTCATTGAATATTATTTTGTGTACTTTTTGTATTTGTCTGACCCTACACAGGTACGATTTGACAAAAAGATATATCTCCGACGTCAGGCATAATCCGTCGGCCATTGTGCAATTGCTAATCGGCGCGGATCCAAAATTAATAATGATTTATAACGGTCGATTAAAGGCATTAAGTATTAACTCACTGGTCGATTGACGGGATGCTATTGCTTCAAGTAACGCTACTTATGAACGTGTAAGACTTCATTTAGTAAGTCTACCCAAAAAAACTTAATACCTACATCAGAATAACAAATTGACGTTCATATTACATACTAGAAATAATTAACTTTATAATTATTTTGATATTTTTTCGTCTTTTTTTTAATCGCAATTGATATCTACAACATTAAATTTGTTTTAAATTATTGAAATAAAAATTACAGTAAGATAATAAAGATAACCTCATAAAACTGAATCTGTGGACGTCTTGTGTGCACTTGGGCTTATACTTAGAACACGTGACAGACGGGATGTCCCGGATTAGATTTAAAGGGTAAAAAGACTAGAACGAGATAGTTAAACGGAATTTATAGAAGTAAGACAGGGATGGAAGATAGGAGATTGAGAGATTATGATTCATAAAGGAGAATGAATGAGGAATGATTACATGGGGTATAAACATTGGGTATTAGTCCAGTCTATGGGAACTTCAAAGCCGTGTCGGTTTGTATTTCATGCGCAATACGCGGGAAACTGGTCGTGAAATTGGCTTCTACTGTTTCGAATTCAAGGTTACTACTGCTGGGTTTCAAGAAATGTAGTTGTAACTTATACGAATGACCTTTTCCCCTAAACTTTAACTTAACAAATTGCATTTATAATTATATTCTAATAATATAGTATTATTATTACCTACTTATTTAGATTTTAGTATTTTTGAAGTCAAAAATGAAGTCAAATCTATGTTGGTATAATATAGATAAAGACAAAAGATGTCAACTTAATATTGAAACACTTTATAGCAGTGAGGAATTTGAACTTTGAACAAAAGCTGTAAAACTCAGTGAGTCGGCACATAAGTTTGATATTATACATAACATTTCTACAATATAATCCTAAACCTTTTAGATGAGCAGATCTAATACTAAATTTTCTCCGTTTCTAGCGCTCGTATATACTAGTATAGGTAATAAGTAATAACCGTGTAAAGTCATGTAGCAAACTCATAAAACCACACCGCCACACTTCAAAAACATTATCTATAGAAGCTTTCACCAATATAGAAATTTAATATATTGAAACAAAATGTAAGTACAGCCAACGTTTGAATTAACGACTAAAAGATATCAGTGAATCAATTATGGCATCAGTGATCAGATTAACAGGCAACTTCGAGATGAGCCGAACACAAAGGGGCCGAATGAGGCGCGTGACTACGAATAATGTTAGTCGTACTTGTTTTAAAAAGCCATCGGGCTTTCTCTGTGTATTTGAAAAGGGAACAAGAATTTGCTACTTGTCTTGTAAAGTTCTTCGATTGTGTTTGGATTTTTTATAGACCAAATGCTTTAAGAATTTCTTAAAACAGATTCTAAAGCGATGGTAAGTCGAAACATTAAAATGCTTATTGTTAATGCTATATTTTCTGGTTTGAGGCTATACACAGATCCGTCTGTCAGAGTTTACGTCAAGACAACTCTTTCTTAGTGAAAGATTCATAGATATACGAGCAGATAGACTCATATAAGTTAGTTTTACGTTAATTAGAGTTAGGTACAACGTGTGATAACAGCAGTACCACTGAAGTTTATATATGCTAACAAGTACAGTCATGTAAGCATTCTTAAAATTCAAATCCATGGAGTAACATCAAAGTGCAAGATCAAGATTTTCTTACACTTATTTTTTGAATAGTTGGAGTTGAGATATTTTAGAAAATGTGAGTGTATACATATTATTGATCGTGACGGCTGTACTTTTTGAACAATGAAAACTTAATAAAATTAACAAAATATTGTATTAGTACTCACCAGTAATACCTTTATTCAATAAGTTATTAAATGCCTCCTTCTTTGGTGATAGATGAGGAGTATGAGGAGTTCTTTCATGGTGTGCGGGAGCTGACGGTGGTCTGGGTACGGTACGCTCTTCGGGCGACCGCCGTGGTGGAGTCTTACATCGGCGAAGTTCAGAGGATAAGTTCTGTGGAAGAAACATGAACATTATAAATACATAAAATATTTAAAAATATTGCCGTTAAATTACTGTATTACTTAAACTTGAGAAAAGTTTAATCTTAGAGACCGATGCCAAAACTAAAGACATTTAGAATTTCGAGAGGATTGGAGAAACTCATGAACGATACTATTCCACGAATATTTTTGTCTTTGGTTAACCTTGACCGGTTTCACCTTATGGCATTATCAGAGGTGTTTACTCATACTTAATTATTCAGGTCAATCACTCATATCCAATCACCGGTTAGGGTATACCAAAAATAAATATATTTGTGGAATAGTATACAAGTGAGTTTTTTTTATAATTTAAAACTCCTTGGTTCCTAGAATGTAACAATAAATAAATAATAACTCACGGACATAACTACTGCATATATCTCATCACTCTTGGATTAGTAATGAAAGATAAAAAGTAAATCAAAACAATTTCAAAGTAATCTACACAAATCACAATTAATTGATACCCTATCTAAGTCCATCAGTGATAAGTACATCGTGGCTAGTAACGATACAAACTATCGAAGGCTTAAATTACTTATCGATAATCCTTATCGATAATCCACGGATAAAGTTTTATCCAGTGATTATCCTATAAACCTAAATCCTGTTAACATGTTTACGTAATAAAAATAATAGGTCAGTACACGGAGTAGAACATAAAATTTAATCTTATTTGTTTTCAAAGAGTATTCCGTTTTGATAGTAGATAAAATACGGTAAATATAATAAATAATACAGGTAAATCTGTATTAAGATTGATGCGGTGTCGTAGATTTTTGAACATACAACGACGTGAGGACAGCGGAATAGTCACCCACTGAAAATAACTTCTGGTGCATACTCACGTTTCGCCTACTCACGAGGCATTATCAAGATTATCTCAAAGAGACAGAATTTGCTGTCTCTTAACATATGTCGACGTTTAACATGTTTTCTATTTAGCGAAATCATTGCAATTATTTAAATTTCAACATCAATTTTCTGCCGCCGTTGATTCCACACAGTTGATATTTGCGTTGCGTTGATAGTAGAAAACTATAAAGGCATGTGTAAGCCTGTCTAGACGGGAACCATACCGTCCATTAAGGTGGAATAATAATGAATAATTCTACAATTTAAGTTGGTACACTTACATGCATTGGTGCAGTATTGTTGCGTATGCGCACACTGTCCTGCCAAGTCAGACGTGCACTTCATTTGAACTAACTTAACGAAATGAAGAGAACCGTTTATTTACTTTACATTGTTTTAATATATAACTGTATTTTTTTTCTTTATTGTTCAAGTGCAGCCAGACATAATCTAATTTAAATGAGATGTGGATGCCTTTTTGAAATATCGATTCGTGAGTTGGGTTATCAAAATAAATACGAATATTTATGGCGTACCTGAGACGCCTGGTAGTGGACGTGAAAATGGTAATTCCCAAAAAAAAAGACAATCTATTGGCGGTAAGAGTAATATTAAGAATAAGAAAGAGAGATAAAACAAATATGTAAAAAAGACAATTAATAGTCAAAGAGAATTTTATTAACCTCTGGAATTGGCTATGATCAATTTAATGCATGTGCTTCTTGGACTATGACGAGGTCGAAAATAGTCTATGAATATGTGCTTAAACAGACCGAACACGCGGGCTAAAAAGTAAGAACAACAGTGGACGATAATTTCAATGTCATTCGTTCGAACTGGAAATCGGATTACAAGTTTGGTTTGATTAGCACCAACTCGAAATAGATACCGTTGATATTTTACTTTACTTCTAAATACACAACGAGTCACGATCGAGGTGACAGGTTTATGAAAAACAATCAAATGGTTGACATCAATGAACATTAACGATGTTACTACTTTGGTTCAGTTTAGAACATTGTAGATTTTTCTATTTCACAAAGTGAGTTGAAAAACAATTTCAGAGAACAACAAGGAGAAAAATAAAACTACCATATTTTATGTATTCTAATCTAAGAAAAGTCGAACCACTTAAGGCGAATCGAGATTCAAATTGGACACTTGTACATTACGTCAGTCGATACGAAACGTTCATGAACCACACTGATTACATTCATTGAATATTGTTACTGAACAACGGCTTGACCACATTACGGAGTATATCTGAATAAATGATAGTGTTTTAACAAGGTTAATGAGTCGCGAACATGGCATATCTCATACACTTATGTTAAAGTTGACACGAAAAAATTAACGTTGGAGAAAATCAAAATGAGAGCAGAGATTCTAATTGACGTTTAAGTGCATTCATTGTACAGTTTGTTTGAATTGACTGCTTTGAAAGACCTCAAAACAAATCACTTTTCATTCTCAGTATTCCGGTCTTCAGTACTTCCATCAAATGTATGACAAGACTGAAGTATTGTTTAATATTTAGTTCTGACTAGAGAAGGTTTACAAATTCTACCCATTTTATCTTTGAATACAAAAATTTTATATGAAGAGATCGTTAAGAAATGCATCTTCTCAGACTAGTAAATGACTACTTCCTTATATGCCAGAGATGTTATGGCCTTGTCACTTATGGCTGTCAAGGAACGACTGCCGAGATACAATTACTCACACAATCAGAGTGCATGTGCAAAACATTGCATGAGTTCGGGGGCTCGTTGACCAATGGCACACACAGTTGGTTCGTCCATAGAATCGTTGATTCGCGCCACAGATACGTCTAATATCGTATTGGAATTTGTGATGTCGTTTGACCCCTGTTAACCCAGATTACGCTCGTCGTCGCCTGATTCGTCCTCGGCGCAGCCTGATTGTGTTGTGACACAAACTGTAATGTATTATGTGTTAACTCTTGCTGCAATCACGGCAAGCACGTACCACAATTACAATGGATATGTTCGCCGAACTTTACAATGAGTTTGTTTGTAACCACTTGTGGTGAGCTCAACGCCATTTCAGCTTTGTCTACGGCATAGAGTTGCGATTAGTAGAAAATGGCCTTTTATGAAATATGCTATCTATATTTTTTGGTACAGATACTGATAGATTAACTACTGAATATAAGTTGCTGCTGATTCTCAGATTATCGCCTTAAAGCTCAGTTTCAGAAATTTTATATGACATATATTACTTATTAGAAATCGATTAGCTATCACTGACTCGGTGGCGTGGTCGGTACGGCATCCGCTTTAGACGCCGGAGTCTCGGGTTCGATCCCCGGTCGGGACAAACTTTGTGTGATGACACATACGTTTGTACCGAAGTCTGGGTGTTTGCTATGTATAATATGTACATATTTACAAAAAAAAATATAAGTATTTATATCAGTTTATCTAGTACTCATATCACAAGCTCTGCTTATTTTGGGGCTAGATGGCGTTGTGTGAATTGTCCTAACATATTTACTTATTTATCAAACTGAAAATAATATTCGTACCTATCTCATGAGGTATGTATAGGTACTGTATCTGGATGGTTTTAAGTAAATTTAATAAACTAAGTAAATTAAATAACAGTGTAAATCATATTTTATTGTCTGCCATGCCCATAGAGCTTCACGGGTTGAACGGTGCGACCATCGACCAAATTCGTTTCTCTAGTGATGCCTGACTTCGGCAATAGCCTTGCGCTTTATTACCTGTTTAATTACTAGCTCTATCTTATATATAAAATTCTCATGTCACAGTGTTAGTTACCATACTCCTCCGAAACGGCTCAACCGATTTTTATGAAATTTTATAGCTATGCATATTCAGTAGGTCTGAGAATAGACTACCTTTTCATACCCCTAAGTGTTGTCCACCTCTAACATGTTTCTTTTAACACATGTTTTTTTTAATAAGTGGCATTAAAAATACATACAACCCTAAATCACCCTTCTATCACCAACCCCTATTTTTAGTCATTTTAGTAATTTAAAGTTCCTAGAAATAATTTATATGGCAAAACAACGTTAGCCGGGTCAGCTAGTACTCGTATATTATAATTATATTCTTTAAGTA
This sequence comes from Nudaria mundana, assembly GCA_963556515.1. Classification (NCBI taxonomy): domain Eukaryota; kingdom Metazoa; phylum Arthropoda; class Insecta; order Lepidoptera; family Erebidae; genus Nudaria; species Nudaria mundana. The sequence continues at coordinate 19,508,573 of OY748287.1, forward strand.
TAAACAATAAACCTGTTTACATTCCCACGAAATAGTTTCAACAGCTACCTATTATATTTATCGTGTCAATATTTACTTAAATGCAACCGATAAGAATGAACTTAATAAAGTAACAGAAATACTAATGATGATTTGCTCATAGTTGTTGTGTATTAAGTATTCACAATTGGAAAAAAATAATAAACATAAATCGTCCATCTAATAAACAGTTCTGATAGAAAATTTTATTTAAATTTGAGATTTATAAGATTTTCGATAGAGATTTATAAGATTTATAGGTTCTGTTGTCGAAACTGAATCCAAAATTTTTTTTTTTGGAAACGATTTTTCACGGTGTACTTTCAAACTATTTTTCTGCTATCTGATTTCGTTGTAACAAAGCAAAGTACAGCTGATGTTGCTCTGATCTGACCGTAAAAAGGTAAAACGTTACCTAAGCAAAATAATGAAGATCTAAGGGTTTTTATAGGTTTTATAGATTTTAAGCCGTCGGTCCCGGTTGTCATACAAACATCTATGGCAGTCGTTACGGGTAGTTGGAGCCCTAAATCAAAAATCCGACCGGTCTAACTACAGAACTTCGATGTCGCCCATGGGTTGTGGAGGTCAGATGGCAGTCGCTTCACGGAAAATATCGATGTTCAGCCGAATCGCAGTTAGACTGGAAAGCCGACCCCAACTTTAGTTGGGAAAAGGCTCGGTGAATGATGATAGATTTTTAACCCAACGCCATCTAGCTCCATTATAGAAGAAGTTATGCTAAGCTTGTTAAGGAAAGGTTACGGGTTCGAAACCTGCCGATGACATTAGTTTTTGTGATTCATAATTTCTATAAATATTTGTTGTTTATTTTATTAATTAGCGCAACTAAATTTAATAAGTACCTACTTATACTCTTCTGATATCTAGATATCAGAAAGGTATTTACTTAAAAAAATATCCGTATACTAGGTACTTATTATTCAAGGGATTACATACATATAGGTTCTTATACCAAGTATTTATTTACGCCGGTTTACGTCACAAGTACATAAATGTGACAGTAACATGAAAGATACAGATTACAAGATCAGTAAATATGTAAATCATACATGTAACAATTACTGTACAAATAAAGTTCAATACTTGTCAGCTACTATTTCCATACATATCCAACTAGTACTAAGAGTATTAGTGAAAGTAAATATATATTTTACTTCAGAGTAATACCTTTACGACCACGAGTATTTCTCTTATGTAGTATATTTCATTATGTGTATAATATTATTGTACCTACTCAGTATTCTGACTACCGATATGGAGCAGAAATCCATTCTCAATTTTTTTTCTTAAGATTGCTTAGAGAACAATGGTCCAATATTTAATTATTATGTGAAGAATAGTCGCTAGTGCGGTTCTTTTTAGGGTTTTGCTTTCCATTCTTTAACACATGATAAAACGTTCTTCTTCTTCGAGTCAATGGCTAACAATCTTTCCCTTCTGCTAGATTTTCCCAGGCCAATAATTGGCCACGGCCATGGCCACGGCGTTGTCCGTTGCTTCACAGAAGTCCCCGACAGTGCAGGTGGAAGGGCACAGTGGGCAAGAGAGCAAGTGCTAAATGGACTGGTATGGGGCACATATTAATGTTGAAAATTACTATCTAGTTTCAATATAGGTACCTAGTTCTTAATATTCTTATTTGGTCTTTATTTGGTCTACCACCGAAAGACCAATTGTTTTAAGGTCTACGCTTACAAAATATTTGTCACTTGTCACAAAATTCGCTAGTATATACAAAAGAAGACCTTTATCTTAAGATGATGCAAGCATTATCTCGCATCTAATCTGACGAATACGGCGGCAAACTAGCCGAGAGTGACACACAAACATAAAAGCTAACGAGCGAACAGCGATAGTAACATTTGCTATGGAATTACTCTTGTTGTCTATAGCTCACAGCCCTGAATAATATGCCCCATTTATTTGTAAAAGATAACGTTTAGAAACCACTTATATTTGTATATCATGTGAGCTTATCTTTTAATTCTTGAGCTGTCAACGCTCGTTGAAAACAGTGACTCTGGATTTTCCTCAATGTCACTTGGAAAATTAAATCAATATGCATGGTTGGAAACGAAGTAATCTATACTACTATTATAAAGAGAAAATATTTGTATTTGTGTGTGTACGTTTGTAATGAATAAACTCAAAAACTACTGTGCCGATTTCAAAAATTCTTTCACCATTGGAAAGCTACATTCACCCTGAGTAACATAGGCTAATTTTTATCCCAGTCTATACTACTATTATAAAGAGGAAAGATTTGTATTTTTGTGTGTATGTTTGTAATGAATAAACTCAAAAATTACTGTGCCGATTTCAAAAATTCTTTCACCATTGGAAAGCTACATTCAACCTGAGTAATATAGGCTACTTTTTATCCCGGTAATGTGTTCCCGGAACCGGGAACGAATAAACTAAATCACGCGGGCGGAGCTGCGGCGATCAGCTAGCATATTATAAATATGACGCGGAGGATTTTTTAAACAATATTTTGTAATGTAAATATTTTTAGTAAGTATATAAAAATGTATATTGTAATTCTTATTGTAAATAAATGTATTATGTACAAGGGTCTTCCAATAGGCACGTCCGAACTTTGACTGTTGGTAGTGGCCATCTTGTTGAAGCTACATCTGTCAAATTGGTTGTCATTTATTCATTCTGTTTTGCCAAATCATCATGGATAGCTATAGCATTCAACAACTCGTGCAAATGATAAAATTATTTATCAAAATGAGTGTTCTGTTCGGGCAACGCACCGCGCGCTTCACCCATTTTACGGTCGCCATAATCGTCCTACCGAGAGGACTATTCGTCGTGTGGTGGATAAATTTGAGTCCACTGGTTCGGTAAATGATCGACCAACACCCGTACGTCAACGAAACTCGAGGTCTGCGAAAACATCGCCGCTGTCCGTGAGAGTGTGCAGGAGAATCCGAGGCAGTCGATTTCGCGTCGCTCACAAGAACTCGGCCTTTCACAGACCACAACTTGGCGAATTTTGCGTCGTGACTTGGGCCTGCACCCGTATAAAATTCAACTCACCCAGGAATTGAAGGTACGAGCATAGACAACGACGTGTGTTCGCTGAATGGGCACTGGAGCAGTTAGCAACTGACCGTAATTTTCACAGAAAAAATATCTTCAGCGATGAGGCCCATTTCTGGATGTATGGGTACGTAAACAAAGAAAATTGTCGAATTTGGGACGATACCAATCCACATGAGATCCAAGAGCGTCCAATGCATCCCGAAAAAGTTACAGTTTGGTGTGAGTTTTGGGATGGCGGCGTCATCGGGCCATATTTCTTTGAGAACAACGTTGGCCAGGCCATCACTGTCAACGGCGAGCGCTATAGGTCGATGATTACTAACTTTTTTTGGCATGAACTGGATCATCTGAACACCAACGACATGTGGTTTCAACAAAACGGCGCTACGTGCCACACAGCTCATGCCACATTGAATATTCTGCATGAGAGATTTGAGGGCATGGTCATCTCACGTGGAGCTGATGTGAACTGGCCACCGAGATCGTGTGACTTAACCCCGCTAGACTTTTTCTTGTGGGGTTTTCTTAAGTCGCAGGTCTATGCGAATAAACCACAAACCACAGCGGCCCTCAAAGCAAATATAACCTATGTCATAGGTCAAATTCAGCCTGATTATGCGCAAAAGTCATGGAAAATTGGATATCTCGCATGCGCTCCACCCAGAGAAGCCGTGGTGGACATTTGAATGATGTCATATTCCACACATAATGGCATCACTACATCTTTCAAATAAATAAATAATTTCGATAATATCTCACACACACTTTGTTTTATTTAAATTTAAAGATAGGACACGCTTAATGAAAGACCCTTAAAAACAAAAAAAATTAGACTTCACACGGGTGTTTTTTTTCTAGAAATAGATACTGTAATGGTAAAGCTCTTTTTTTTATTAATCCAGTTATTTTTGAGTTAATTAATTAATTTTTATAATACAGAACATTATTACCTATACTTGAAAATTATTAGAGAATATTGAATAATACGAATCGCTCAAATTTTACTAGTCTAGGTGTTCGACTAGTTTCCAACTAAGATGTAGGCTCTATATGAGTGAAAGCCATGTGTTGCCAATGTTGCTTTGATGAACGAAAATAGGTACCGCATTTGTAAATCCTCATTTTTGAGGACGCTTAAAACCATCACAAGATTTTGGAAGATATTGACGTTTGTTATATTTACTATGGTAATGGTACCTATGAGTAAAACATATAAAAGTGTTTAAACATTTATTGAACAAAAAGAGTATAATATTATTTTTTAGGCACTATGCTATAAGACGAAGTCGCTCCGTATATTCAAAAATCATTTAATACAATACCAACAAGAGCCATCAATAAACAGCAAAAATATTTAAAACGTTTTTTTTTGTATATCATAATTTATAATCGCTAGCTAGCCAACGATTGATATAAATGTTTGCCAGTAACGAATATACGCAAATAACAAAACATTGTTTATTGGGATATATTAATGACTACGACAGATAAGAGGTCTATTGGTCGAATTAGTTAACTGTTGTAATTTTGGTGACACACAGTTATGTCGACCCACACTTTTCAATAAGAATAGGCGAACGAAGCTCACTACATAGAGTTATAAAGTATAATAGACAGAATAACTGAACAAATTAAGGTATAGCTTATTTAAGCAACATAAAGGTGTTGCTAGTCAAAGTTCACATTACATTTATCCACAAAAGCTAAGAATTATATGAAAGAGTACCATTGAGCTATTGTATAATGTTTCAAGTCCAGCCAAGCGATACCAGCCGATACTGAGCATTGGGTTACTGAGGTTGTAAAATCACACAATAGATATCCACTTTCTTACTCATAATAAGTATCCCAATAGGCAATAATAAAAAAAATAGCAACAACTTTATTCTTAACTTTGTTTCGGGACTAAATACAATAATAAATTAGGTTCTCTCTGTATTTGTCAGTCAGTAAACAATGCTGATAACAAAAACAACTAGGTAAACTTTTTTTTGTGCAATTACCTTTGTTCAGGATTGGATAATAAAATTAAACGATTACACAAAAAAAAATACTTAACGCACATATTGTACAATAAGTCTTAGCTGTTTAAGTATTTATAGTACACCTACGTAGAAGCCAAAAGCCCCAACCCACATAGGAAAAAGTGTCACACCACTTCAAACTCACTGGCTTTCCGAGGGTCACAAGGGCGCTCTAGATCCACCAAATATAATAAAATATATATAAGTGAGTATTCACCGTTATACCTATGTAGAACATACACCAATCAAACCCGAACCCATAACTGAAAACTGCATCAAAATCGGAATAGTAGTTTTGAAGAAATATGGCAACATGGATTTGCATAAACAAACATCCTCTCACGCATATCCAAACGCATAATTATAACGCATATATTTATGTACACATTTCTCCGTTCCGTCGTGGGTAAAAAAAAACAAAATGTACAACTTAAATTCTTAAACTTAAAACGCTGGTGTACTTTTTCTGTGGTGTGTATAAAGCTAATCGGGATTTATGTTTTTATTCGCAAATTATTTTAAACATTCCGCCTATTTATCATAGCGTGGACCAATTTCGTCAGTGGACCAGTGCCACGGACGTGAACTCTCAACCTTTGGGGGACACCGCGGATCATCACAGCGAATGATTAGCAAAATAAATCGTGACAACTTTGCCTTCAACTTGTTTTGATGATAAAAAGTAAATACCTATTTGTTTTTTTTAACCATTTTAGATTAATTAATGTTTGATTCAAAATATTCTCATCTCAGAAGTAGGAATATTTCCTATATGAATAGGTAAATTTATTTGTCACTATGAGTTTTGAACTAGATATTTTATATACGAGCGCAAAATGTATCACGTTTCTCTTCTTTTCAATCGGTTACGACAGTATAGTTTTTTCAATTTAAGGTCTCTTTATGTCTTCAGGTATGCTTTTAGTTTTGAAATCTGACAAATCACCGTGTTCATTGAATTCAGCCGCGACTAGACGGGATTTTATTGCCAAAAGACCGTCCCGTCACGTCATTCGAGCAGTGGCAGCACCGCAAATACTGTTACATTTTTGTTTAAATAGCATTACAAAGAATCCTGTACCTGTGAGAGGCGCCTTCAGGCGGTGTTTGTTCTAGCTGCCGCATGGAAGCCGGATTTAAGCGCTCTAATCCATACGAGTAGCAGGAACGCTCCCTTATCCGAGGTTTGTTTAGTGATTTCGATTTAGGGATTTGTCGGATTCCTCGCCTGTGAGCCTGCGGTGCTCCTGTATCAACTGCGACGGTCAAAATATTGGAGTTTATCGGTATTTGTTTCTAACCCAGACTATTAGAAACATTTTTTTTGTCGTGTTGTTCATTATTACATATTTTATCGATCCACGCTATTGTAAATAGTTCAGTTTTAAATAGGTAATTTAGAAATATTGCTTTGAAAATATGATAATTTCACTGTCCTAATTAGGTTCATATCTATTAAGACCTACTTATTTCACTAATCAATTACCTGATTCTCACATTCTATATTATTTAATTAATATTGACATCGGAAGTTGACTAAAAGATAATTTTAATTGTACGTACACGGATATAAAAGATAGGTATCTATCCTACACTACCTACCTTGTGAGGATATTACTCTACATATATACTCGTAGTTCTATACTAAAATTATAAAGAGGTAAGATTTGATTGTTTCTTTGTTTATTTGAATGGGCTCTGTAACTTCTGACCGATTTTGACAATTCTTTCACTGATATGTAACTACGTTTTCTCTAAGTAACATAGGCTAATTTATATTCCGGTAATATGTTCTCAAAACTATCTCATCATTCACTGAGCCTTTTCCCAACTTAGTTGGGGTCGGCTTTCCAGTCTAACTGTGATTCGGCTGAACTTCGATATTTTCCGTGAAGCGACTGCCATCTGACCTTCACAACCCATGGGCGATATCGAAGTTTTGTAGTTAGACCGGTCGGATTTTTAAGGGCTCCAACTACCCCTAACGACTGCCATAGATGTTCGTATGACAACCGGGACCGACGGATTAACGTGCTCTCCGAGGCACGGAGGGGTCTCAGGGTCTTAAGAAATGGTAACCCATCCTAAGACTGGCCTGACTAGATGTTGCTTAACCTTTGCAATGTATTAATATTGTCGGTTACCACTAGACCACGAGACGAGAGCACTATATCTATGACGCTAAAATAAATACCCATACTTAGTACAAGAAACAATGTTTTCACTTTTTTATTCGCATTGGTTTTGCCTTCTAAGGTGATCACGGTGATCGGTGGCACAAAAAAGGCACTCCAGTCTTATGTAGGTCGTACTTACTATAATCTATCCATGGTGCCATGGAATTTTCCATCACTTTTAAATAATAATGTATTAGTAGTTGTACAGTTTACAATTACAGTTGTACAGTTTACAGTTTACAATTAAATTAATTGCACACAAAAATTACTCATTTACTAAGTATACCTGCCTACTATTATTTTTATAAGTAGAAAAATTAGAAATTTAGTATATTTCTAGGTTAAGTTCGTTTCTCTTTTGTAGGTTACGTTTGTGGAGCAAAATACTACCCAATTTTAAATGGTAGAAAAAAAACAAACAATATTTTACGTTCTGTAGTTTCTTGTTAATATAATGTATTGTTTTATCTAATAGCAACTCTCAGGTAGAGCATCCATGTGCGCAAAGGAGTCCTCATTGATGGTTATGACATATTTTATCTACTGCAGTACACAGATAAAAGGATCTTTATTTATATTAAGACCCAAAACTGCGTGGCATTACTCTACATGGTACTATTTAAATTTGTCTCTAATCACAGCTAATCACAGTAAGCAAATAAAACAGTTACAATAGTTTTATTACAACGTTATCAGCTGTTGTAGGATTAAGACGCCATCATGAAATTTGTTTATCACATGTGTTTACTTATCTATTAGGCCGTTGGGGTTTAATTTGATATTATCTTGTTATTTGTGCTAATTTCTTAATATTCTAATTGTTGGATTAGGCGTAAAGTCATAAATACGAAAATATAACATAACATTGGACTGTAGAGATTCTATGTAATATCTGTGTGCTGTGGGAATTTGGGTTTGAATTACAGAGTGGATTTAAATATTCTAAATAGTGCCCGGTATTACGTGGGACAAAATTATTGGCAAAGTGTGGATATGTAATGTACCCCTGGCTATCCCTTCGGGGATATAGGCGTGATCTATGTCTCTCTATCTACATTTTATTATGAGTAAAAATTATTATAATTTAATCCTTCCAAAAAATCATTAATTTAAATAAATTGTGAGAGTACCACTATACTACGGTAGCGACTTCTAGCGAAAGAAAGTGTACCTAATCTACGTTGGTTATAGCTTTATTAACGTTTCTAAGGCAGTCTGGTAAGCTACAGTACACCATACACTTAATATTAGGTGCGGTATGAGCAATCTATTAGCACGGCCTCGCTACAATGGCGTAATTAGTGTCATTTGCACTGTTTTTGGACGGGATAAACACAGGAGGGTATATTGTCGAACGGCCCAATTTGTTTAAAATGGTTTCGAACCATCCAAGTGCTAACTTAATTTGTTCGGCTTTCGCTAACGTGTGAGCAATCAGATCTATAGATCTTTTGTTATTGCTTCACGTTCGAACGTGTGATTCAGTTCTATGAATTTACCGTTACACACTGGCTGTCTGTCAAATTGGATGAAAACAGTTAATATTTTTGGGGTTTACTTGCCATTAAATTAAGTACATATAATTATGGGAACTATGATCTGATTTTATTTTTCCAAATCAGTGAAGGTTGTTCAAAACATGCTTCTTAATTAATATAAGTACTGAATAGGCAGGTATTTTTTTTGGTAATAAAGAACTTCAAAATAATATTAAAGCTATAATTTGTCAATCAGATAAAAAACATAACCCAGTAAGACCAAAATTCAAGGAAAAGACATTCCGACTAGGTACTTAATAACTTTTAAAGAAAATTATTTACTTACGTTTTACTAATAAATAATAAACCTTGATAAACACACACAATGTCATGTCATTAACAACTGTTAGTGATAAAAGTACATGAAAAAAAAACGATTTTTCGCACAAAAAAAAATAATATTATTTTTTTTGCAAACTACTCACTACGTTGCTTAAATAAATATGTTAGAACAAATTCACACAACGCTATCTAGTCACAATCTTAGCAGAGCTTGAAAATACAATTTGCTTTTGGTGCTTTACTTTTTTTTGTAAAATATATGGATCTATATACCATACAATTTAGTTAAACCAGATATAAATATTATATTTGCGATTACGATAAAAATAATCCTATGACGCTGTCACTCCAAAATATCGATAATCTAGTTGCGATCTCGCTTTGTGAATTCCGACATTCAGATAAAACAAATAAATCAGTGCGATAATCCACGACTTATGCGATAACGTGATAACACACGCGTTATCGCTGCATGCCGCTTTTATCGGACGGATAATCCGTGCGTGATGTATCTAAGGTACAACATTAAACAAATCATTTGAATAACATTTGTTTTAATATTCAACAATGCACGTATTATCACGTTTATTTAACGTGTTAATTCCTAAATTATTAACTACCATAATCTGTATCAAAGGTGTGTAGAAAACTAAAGAACATTTTTATTGAAATAATTTATGTAAAATTAAGTATCGGTTACATAATTGCGTTGACAACACAGAATGGGGAAAAAAACAATATCCCGCAATATTATAAAACCCGACTTGTTGTTAGCCAAATTTTAATGGTTCATTGACAATAAAAGAAAAAAAAACAACAAAACAATGGTAGGTAAACCATGGGGTCTAAATTGTTTTGTGACAAATGAGACATCCGTGTAACTTAAATTTCAACTTAATTCTCAAGAAATACTAATTAATCTGTAGATGTTGATGTTGCTAATTTTGAAATAAATAAGTTCCTTGAAATGAAATGAAATATGTTATGATATTATAATTCAAAACGTTACAATAGTCATTCCGATAAGTTTATATACATTTTTATAAGTTGTTTATCAAGGAAACGATAAACCACTCCATACAGTTCCACTCAAAGAATAAACCTATCAATAATCGATATGATGATTATTTGCCATCATGATTATCGCTCATTAAAACTCAAGTAGCGAACGATTTAAATGAAATAACCCAGTTAAACCACTTGCCGACAAATAGAGATATTGTAGAGCACCAACTAACACGAACAATCACTATGATTGTTTTCAATATCTGCGTGTGTCATAAATTATGCAATATTGCAATATGGCGCCGTCTACGAAAGTACTTTGGGAGTGACTCTGTATGATACAAAAAACCTATCAATAGGACCGCAGTGATTCGCAGAGCACATTAGATATTGTTGACAAAACTTCCTACTACATTAATATGCATCGACAGGTAATATTTCGTACGTGCCTGTGCGCCGCCGACATGCGCCCACAGAGTACTTTTTGCATGCGCGACGCATCCATGCAAAATTTTAGGCGGGATGCGTTTACTTACATAATAAACGTCCATTAAAAGTAGTCATACTTTCCACGATTACTTCTTTGTCTTCGACACATGCCTATAGCAAGTTAGACAAGGAAGGTAAGGTTAGCCTCGATGCGTTTGGAGAGCGAATAATGCATTCGGTAAAAGCTGGTTTTGACGGCCGCCAGTGCACATTCCCATGCAAGGTATGCCCGCAGGAGCCATGTCGGCAATTTAAATATTATGGCTACTCAAAAACGTGAGATGTTGGTAACAAGAAATGCAGTGTGGGCTTCAAATGAAACAAAATTCGGAAACACTGAATCATACAGAAAAAAATTATCATCGACGACATTTTTTAATAATTAAACTGTTGCTTTTTCGGAGCTATTTGTGAACGAACATAATTAATAATATGTGCCTTAATTTCAACAAAGAACAGCTGAATGTTATATGTAGGTATAATGTCAACGAAAATATTTGTGGCGTCTCTCATAAAGCGTCTACAAGCAGAGATTATGCGCTATAAAAATATTTGGATGTTTTGTGACAAAATATTTGGTCAAGTGGAGCAGAGTTCTGAATTATTGCAAACATTGTGTGCACCGAGGTCCATATCAGGCGGTAGCCATTCCCATGTCGGTACCGAAAAAATATTCAAATTAAAACACGCGCGGGCGTCTGTCCGAATTTTGCATCACGTTTGATGCGTCCGCACCGATTCCGGCAAATCCGTCGCGTCGGAAGTGCGTGGCGCGCGCCTCTCTGTCGCTATTGGCGATCTGTCGATATGCTTGCATGGAGTCGTTGACCTCGATCAGGACCTTCGATAATTGATATCAGATAAACTATTTTAGTCAGATTAAGAAGCCGAAAGACGTCTTCATTCTTCAACGGTCACCTAAAGTAGGTTAGCAGCCATGAATGGCTGTCATCGTAATCAGTCTCAATCTACACCTAATTATAATGAAGCAAATTAAAATGTAATTTTATCGATTACAATGCCGTTCTTATTTTCGATTTGATGTGCAAATTATCGACATTTAGTATTCTTATCCCCTCCCTGCCTCCCTAACCCGTTTAATACGTTTTCGGTCACACAATGCACTTATTATTCGACAGTTCAGTTCCTAAGTAAAATGCATACATTTTGAGTGCTTTTGATATGACTTATGCGTATGCACTTCCAATGATAAGTAGTACTTTTTCGTTTCAAATAAGAAGGTTTATTACAATAACTAAACTCACATACAAATGAAAGAAAGGTCAATCACTCTACAAATTACAGATGAACTGAATTAGGTGCCTACTTAACAATCAGGACATATATTTTGCTGTTATGCTACTTCAATATTATTCTACCAGACACGAAAGAAGAGATTCCTAAAGACTTTGCAGATTTATCTACATTGATTTATTGTTTAAAACCATTTACAATAATTTTCGACAGTACAGTATACATTTCCAACTTGATATTTAACATCAGTGTGCCATTGACGCAAAGTAATACATTCATAAGTATTGCCAGTACGTAAGTTCTATTAAGCGCGTACAAGTAATATTTACCTGTGTTTTATGGTGGACCTTTTCAGATATTGAACATTTAGTTTTTTTTCTATATCTTATCTGGTATTGTGACAGTCACAAACAGGATCATCAGTTTAACGGGAATATTACAATACAACTGCGCCGTTTAAATTGAAACTACCTGACTTTGAAAGCTACCGCTTTCGGACTTCACACTTTTTCGGTTTAAAGTTATAAAATAAGGAGTCAAGCTTTTTTTATCTTAAGTCGTATTTACCTTAATTGTTCAAAAGCGTGTAGAACAATACCAACTTACGGTGCATTACATTACATAAAACTAAACAAAGAACAAACTATATTTATTAGGCCTTTTATCTTTACCGAAAACTTAAAAGTTGCTCAGCTTTACCGAGTCAGTATTCTTCTCTATCTTCTATATTTCTAGATCTTGTGTAATATGACTCTGCGGATCCCTGCCTCCTTATCCGAGTATCAATTCATTTAAAGTCGTAGTTCAAGTTCACTTTTAGACATAGTATAAGTATAAGACTGCCGTCCCTGAGGTCCCAGGTTCGATTCCGGGTCGAATCAAATTATTTGTGCGAACCACAAATGTTTGTTTCGGAGTTTGGGTGTTTTCTATGTATAATATGTATGCATTTAGAAATATATAAGTATGTTTATCAGTCGTCTATAGATCTCTGAGGTATTCCTCGATGATCACCAATTTGATTATCACCAAAACGATGATCACCAAAACTATTCCTCGATGCTCACCAGAGGTTAGCATAAACTTATTAGATTAATTTGGGCTAGATGACGTTGTGTGAGAATGTCCTAAAATATTTTTATTATTTACTTTCCTGCTTTGTGCGTCCATTTTCTATGAAGTTAGTGATAGTATTTTTTGGCGCCAACGGTACCATAATAATCACACGTCATCACAAAAGTTTCCATACGAGCGAAGCCTAAGCTAGGGCCAGGGCTAGAGCGTAGTAAGTACTATTCCCTATTCTGTGCCAAGAGTACCTAAGTCTTTTTTATATATGTATCTGTTATCTATTTTACGATTTTATAATTGGTAAAGAAAAGAATAGAGGCCATAGTCTTATTGGTACTATCTCAGGTACCTACCCTTTAAACGTTATCCCACAAAAACATTTCATGTAAGGCAAGGACAAGAGGTCCTACATATGTATTGAATGCATTATAAACAGTTATCAGAGCTTATGGAGAGCCAATGTCCTAGCTCTTTACGTCCTAACCTAACACTTTCCTTCATCTTACCGTATTACACACACACACACACACACACACATATCACGCTTATATCCCCGAAGGGGTAGGCAGAGGTGCATTGCACACCCACAATTTCCCAGTATTTTTAGTCCCACGTAATAGGGGTAAGCCTATTGCCGTCCCCGGGCGCATTTATAATGGGTTATGTCCAAAATGGCCGAATGAATTTAATAAAAAGTAGCAGCTATATTGTAATTTAGAAATAATCTGAAAACCATTATAAACTTAAGACTAACGGGTCTTTTACGCGATTATTGAGGAGGACATATATTTTGCTATTAACGTGACGTGGTCAGTCCACCCGTGACCACGGCTCTTGTAACAGGGCCGAAACGTCGGGTAATAAAGAGGTATGTATATATCTCAATAATCGCGTAAAAGACCCGTTAGTCTTAAGTTTATAATGTGTACAAAACGCGAAAGTTTAAAGAAGTAATCTGAAAACCGTTGCCTTGCGATGAAAGGTAACACCGTATTTGTTCTGTGCAAATCCTGGTTTTAAGTCCTCTAGAACTGAACTACCTCAGGTAACCTACGCTTTAAACGTTATGCAACGAAAAAGAGCCCTTTTTTATATGTTACTAGCTGACCCGACAAACGTGGTTTTGCCATATAAATTATTTCTAGGAAATTTAAATTACTAAAATGACTATTAAAAAATAGGGGTTGGTGATAGAAGGGTGAAAATTTAGGAATGTATGTATAAATGACGTTTCATTAAAAAAAAATGGTCCAAAAAATAAAAAAATGTTACGGGTGGACAAGCCTTATCACTTAGGAGTATGAAAAATAGATAGTAGTTTATTCTCAGACCTGAGTATGCATATTATATTTCATAAAAATCGGTCGAGCCGTTTCGGAGTAGTATGGTAACTAACACTGTAACTAACTGTAACACGAGAAATTTATATATAAGATAGTTAACATTTATCCACCAACAATCTTATATCTTCTAAATGTATATTGACAATGTTAAGAATTATGATTTAACGGGACCTATACCTATTCATGATTTTATAATATACATAATTACTGTGTTGATTTTAAAATATAGACTAATTAATGATTACCCGTGGCCTCGCCCGTCTGGTAATTTTGAAGAAGCGTACAAATTGTGATACCCACCGCAAAAATGCACTGAAGGAAAAGAAAAATGGCTGACACAGTGACAGTTTGAAATTTCGGGCAGATATTAGGTTAAATACTTATTTGTCTAGCTAGACAATCTGCCCTGGTCGGAGCAACTCTATATCAACTCTACTGCAACTCCTGTAATAATGCATTGAGTCCCCATTGTAACTAAATCCTAGGATTAATTAGCGTATAATCTGCCCCGGGTCTTAAACTATCTTTGTACTAAATATCTTCACAATCGGTACAGTGGTTTTTTGTTGAGACTCGAACTTATTTTTTTTTTTTTTGTAGAAATATAACATTTTATTTGCATTCTTGTTCGGATACAGTTATGCTTGGAACTATAAAATTGATATTTTTGAGAAATAAAACAACAAATACGATAATAATAATAGATAGCTCTGAGGATATTTCTATTTAGTCATAAGTGATAATTGACAGTGTGTGTAGTAATAAACTATCTGTACGTTAATATCTCGAGTCTGGAAGCTGCCACAAACGAGAGATTAGAGTTCGTTCACACAGGATTTTATTCCTCTGCATCGGTATCGATGCGAGTGCATATCGGTGCACGGCTCTTACTCATTTGTTGTTGTAATTGTAAAAGGGATGGCGGATGAGATAAGTGGGTCGATGACATTTGGCTCCGGCTTGATTACTACGATTATGCACATTGTGCGTTGAACTTTACTACAAACTGTGATACGCTCACAGCTTCGATACGACCACGATACTCTGACACAGGCATTGAGCATTAATTATAACAATGCACCCGATAAGCTTTAGTTTGTTGACTCACTTAAACGGGATACTCAGTTTCCATGTACTTATTTATGACCAGTTAATCGTGTGTAAAGTTTCCGATAATAGAATCGAATAACAACATTTTTCGTAATCGAAAACTTGCCGTCAATAAATAAAACATCGTAACAATACATAATATAATATTATTATAACAATGCATAATAATATTGAAACATTGCAATTTTATATTACAATTTAATCTCAGTACAACGTGTTGCTGAAGGGGATCATAAACTCATACTTAGCTTATCTTGAAACAGTGCAGTAACGAAACGTGTATATTATGGTACGTCTGCAGCGTGTACGTGTTCGTCGAATAATATATATTCCCATGTTGAACCGATAGTAGTCGAATCTATCTGTCGATAGGAACCGCTATTACCACTATCACATCCGCTGCCGGACAGATAACTGAACGATGCCGATGGTACAACACAACCAATAATCTATTGTTCTAACCTCCTAACCGCAAATAGGAATAGCCTATTAGACAAGTTATCTACCTACATCGATCTAGCAGTAGGTGAGAAATGTAATAGCACATACAACCTTGTCAATTTTAAACTTAAGCGTTTCATTCTAAAATACGAGAATTAATACGAATTACCTACGACATATATATGCATAGGTAGACCTTTTGTTACCTTACGTTTAGACCAGGGTAGCCGGTGTAACCTGGTCCAAAGTATTCTACGCCTGGCTCAAACTCAACAAGTGGATCAACTAGTTCACACTGCCATGCTGAAGAACGTTACTTGTGATTGGTAAGATTATCCTGAACAAATTCACGCGCGTCCAGCATCTTAATAAAAAGTTTCAATCGGAAATAATGTTCAAAGAATGCATACTCGTATTGTCTAGCGATAAATGCTGTTTAAGAACATTACGTATATGTTTATGTAGAGTACCATTCATTCAATATCCTACCTGCACATGTACCTATACTGGATAAAATACTTATGTACAGCACGAACGGCGAGACCTTTCCCAGACAGATACTCTCACTGTAATTCCTATGTTAGACGTGTCATCAACAGTTATCCGACTGTCTAGCATACATTAGTTTCTCCTCAAGTTCAAACCTTCTACGAAAACAACAAACTATGCCTAGGTACATAATTTACCTTACTACTTTGTTCTAGAATCACAAGTCTACGCTCAAAGTAATTATTTAGGTGTAACTGAGTAAATTGTTCATTATTTTAACGCGATAATGTCGTCTAAGCTATTTCTACGCAATCTAGATCTTAATTAAATCTCGATATTACATTCTAGTTTTTAAAACCTATATATGGATTTGACCCGGCAATGAGTACAGATCGCAGTCAATGGGAAATTACCGTTTTATGGGTAGTTAACACCTTTGATTGAGGTTGATAAAATGATAGCGACTATGTAATAGGTTGCTGGTACCCTGTTATTTAGTTCCTACCTACCAAAGTCTATAAAACTAGTGGTTAGGACATTTACCGATACACAATTGCTTTTAGCCTTAAAATAAGCAGAGCTATAAGAAATAAAGGCAGAGGCTGATACGGATTTAGGTACTAAGTATGTGTCTGAAAATATCATATTATGTCCATACTTACACATACTTACACAGAAAACACTCAAACTTCGGAAATTCTAGGTTTATGAGATTCAAACGCGATATTGAAATCGAGAAGCAAGGACGCTTGTATTTTTTCCTTTACTTTTAATTTATTTTTTGTTATGAAGCAGTCACTTTATAACGAATGAGAAGAGATAATTGAATGCATTTTGTTTTTTGTCGTCGGACTTTTATGTTTGTTATTAAACGCTCAAGCTGTAATATTCATAAGTGGCATATGATCTTAATAATAAAATAATACAAATTAAGTATAAATACTAAAACGTAATCCGGGAGTAGGTGTGGCCAATTCACTTTCATTATTGAGTATTCCATTATATTATAATACATTTATCTATAATTATAGTAAAAATGGATCGTAAACACGAGGACATGTTTAGAATGAAGTTTGTGTAATGAATTGTAATTGTAGATAATGCGTTTAGTATAAGTGCGGCAAGCGGTCTCACACATTTGAATTGCAAAGACAATTATTGTTAATTTTTGTACCAATATCAGATCTAACAATATGGCAGTCCATCGACTTCGAGGTAGGTACCTAGTATTTTTTATTTGTACGTAGGTACCTAGACGGCAGTAAATTAAAGTAAACGAAACCTCAGCTTTAAATTGGACGCATTTTGAGACTACCAATAGCGATGGAAGATAGTCTTAAATCCTGAGGTTACGGTGTCAATTGTCGAAGTTTAAACGTTCATTAATCAGTAACACAGATTCTAAATATAGCCACTTATGCTATCGACAATCCGAGATTCTGATGTCAGCGTCGAATTGTGCCGCAAGGTCCACCTATCCTAAGTACACCAAGCAAAAGATTTAAGTATGCACATTGCCAAAAATCACACACTTGACAGTATGTCAGACTTCTTTAATAGATGAAAGAAAATCACATACATAAATACAGTGCTTCTATTTTCTTAATCTCTCTCGGGCAGTCTCGGGAATCAACGTTTTTCCGAATGCAACCGAATCTATATATATAATACGCCAGTGAAGCCGCTTCTCCTCCTAAACTAAGAGTCGCACAGTCAAGTGGCACACCGTTGGAAAAGTCGTGGTCTCAAGTGGTGCGATAAGATTAGAAATTTGACAAAAGGTAAAAAAAAAAAAAAATTACTTGCGCAGTTTGCGCTAAGGGTTGCTAGTATTTATTATATCCATGTCAATAATTTTTTTATTGATTTATCTTATAAGAACTATTGGTTTTGATTTTGGTGTGTAACTCTAAAGAGCTGTGAAATTACAATTATCTGTCGTGCATGCGACTTAAGCTGCTCCCCCCTCCATTCAATTATAAAATTAATAATAAAAATACACGTCAAAAATTGACACAGCAACCGACTTCAAATTACCGAAAGGGGACCAAATAATTATCGGAATAAGACCAAAAATGAATGGGACTTGGAAGTAGAAGTTTCAAAAAAAAAAATTCATTGTTGGTTCAGCCAGTCTAAAGACAAACATAAAAAAACATACGGTCGAATTGAGAACCTCCACCTTTTTTGGAGGCAGGTTAAAAAGGGGTGGTAACAACATCTCTATTTACTTCCAAACCGAAAAACTCGACGAAAGCCGAAGAGCATATGCATACGATACGAAGTACATTAAGTAAATAGAAGCATTGTACGTGCGTAACACTTTACAGATAAAAATTAAAAATTCAATTCATTAGGCTTGATTTTAATCAACCCCAGAATAAGGAAGAATATTATATGTAGTAGGGCAACTATTACCTTCGTACTATTTAAAATCATTAGTTTTGTTTTGATTTTGAATAGCATTGCACTTCAAAATTGAATCTACTATAATTAAAACTGGATTACCAGTAAATTCTACACACCTTTGGCTAATAGCCTTTAGACCGTAGCCCACACCTCATAATCTACCTATAACAATGGTATCGTAGCTGGCCTCATTGGCATTAATACATTTGAGTATATTATGGGGATTATACCTATTAACCACTGAGTTTATTGATTTTTGTTTATTTTAAACCGGTTTTTGCTCATACTAAAACATAGTTAGAGTCAAAACATGACAAAATACCAAATAAAGGGGTCATTCTATTCATAAATCTGCCAATTTATTGTACTTTTTTTCCTAATAACGTATCATTAAACGTTTGACACCACAACATAAATCGTTGTGTGACTATTTAAGCCATATTTAAGCGGATAATCTATAAGGCACACTGATATATTCAAGTTAAAGCAATGGTAAGTAAAATATTTAAAAAAAAACACTTTAAACTTATTTTAAATATTCAAGTTACATAAATAATGTATATAACAGTTAAAGTATTTCTCTAAGCATTTTTCACAAACACAATAGAATTCTTTACCTCTTACTTTAGAAGGGATTATTTGGGAGTGTATAATATGAGCGAAACCTATAATCAAATTCAAAAATTTATGAACTTTTCTCTATGATAATGACATAAAATATCTCCAAGTAGACTTAGAAAACAACCAATCAATCAAATTTCCATCTTCAAATCAAATGGATAGAAAACCACAATTAAAAAAAGAGGTATCGATGATGATGAATTGCGTATCACCATCTCTTTAGGTCTAATATTGCATAACAAAATTATTAAAAACTAGTATCATTATTACGGCCCGTTAATGTAATTATGAATAAATAAATAAGTAGTACTCACATTAAACTGCATTATTACACTTTGTATACACGCATTTATTTATTAAACAATTTATTTATTAAACATCCTATTAAATACTAACACTACATTGTCAGAAGAAAAAGGTAGATAACTTCTATTATGACAGTATACAAGTTGTTATTATTTTGTGTCAGGAATAAATTTACTATTTAAGGTGGTGGGTAGATTCGCATAAGTGAGCAAGCAGTTGACAATGAGTGACGTAGAAAATAGTGATGCGGTAGTGGAGGCACAGAGGGGACTCTGTATCGATGACACGTCTGGAAGCACCATAATCTACTTAATATTTTTGGCCTTTATTTGGTATGAGTTTGGGTAAAATTATAAAATAATCAAGCGTTTTCCACAAAGGGATAAGCATACTATTGGTCTTAACGTTTTTACAAATTGTACGATTGCTTAACCATTAAAGATTGACCACTTGATAACTGTTGTATTTTGTTTTATTTTAAACAGCATTGCAGAAAACCTAAGATCCACGGCGGTTTCAAATACTTTTATTTATTTAAAGGCTATTCTATTGTTTCCGGCACTACACTTGCCTCATATTAAGTGGAGCCGACAAATCTACTGGCTGGCTCTAATATAGGCGTGATTAGTATGTGTGTATTATATTTTATTGTGTAGCAAACAGGACCGCGGGTGCCTAGCCATATGTGTCGTCTGTCGTGATGTCGTCCCGGATCTACGGATATGTGAACAGGTAGGGATTAGGTTCATATCTCTATTATAGCATGTACCTACCTAATTTTCTGGGAAGGGGAGACCATCATTTCTTGCTGTCGGTCCGTCTGTCCGCACACCCATATTTTGAAAACAGCATATACGATTTAGATAATTATTTTTGCATATTGTCATGCTTTATTAGAATAGGTGGAAGTGTAACTTTTTGTGACGGTAAGTTTACAGGAACTACTCTTCTGAGACAGGAAGGTGAGGGAGAAAGCAGTTTTCTGACCACAGCTTATTATAGTACCTATTGTCAGTGCATTTTTTTTATTTTTAATATACACTACATCTATTGGAAGTTATATGTCGCTAGTAGTAGTACTATTTTTTTGTATAGGATGGGGTATCTGAACTCTTTTATCTGTGACTTAATATATGTACCTATCTTTCTAGGGAAGCTCGTGATATGTAAATGATTTACAACTGGAATACGTAGAAACGAAACAAAAAGAGACGCCACGCTCCATAACTTCTGCCCTTGCACGCAACCCGAAGCCAATCTCAGATTTTATGATGATAATCGATTAGAGAAGACGTCACCTGATAAAATACAAAGCGGACAAAATCTAATAAAACAGCTATAAAAGCTCACTTAATCCGTCCCATTGTAAAGGTTCAAATACACGCACACCCTCACGAATCGTCACATCTGTGTACACGCACTCCATGTGGGTAGGCTAATGATAGTGGGCTTCCGCCGCGTCACACCTGAGAGCCCGTAACCGCCATCGAGTTATAGATACTTGCACCCTTCACCCCTTAATACTGTATACGCACTTGCGTGGAACTTATGTGAGTTGCGTATTATAAAAACAATTGAGACCTTACTCTTGCAATTATTTGACTACTTCAGTGGTATAATTTCTACACTACAACCACAGTTCGATCCCTGGATCGGTTCAAATATTTCTACAATCTGTAAAAATCCTCTCTGCCTCTGTCCTTCCGGGGAAAAATACATACGGGTATTTATGTAGGTATATCATTAGAATATAGAAATTTCAAGGTAATAAGTATATAGGTATACTCTCTGTTCTATTTTGAAGATCATAATTCTGATATATGATAGCTTGGTATACAGTTTATGATATGGCAGCTTAGTGGTCAATACTACGATTGACAAGAGTACTACCTAATATCATAAATATCTGAGTTAGTAAAGACTCCGAGTATTCTGGTAAGTACTGAAAAAATATTTAGAACTTCCCAAAGTATAGAATGATGATCTTTCTAATACTTTAGGAAGTTCTAAATATTTTGACTGGCTACAAAAGAATGCTACATTAAAGAATCGATTTAAAACAGGTTTTCAGCTGTCTTATACTCGTATTATTTCGTTTAAATAATTTTTTTTTCATTCGTTCATCAGATTGTTCAATAGATCTAGTTTAATTTTTGAGTTCCCTTTAAAATGTTAATGGTACGAGTATATTTGTTAATAGTACCATTAACCAGTGGTAAAATGAGCATTAAGTACAGTCATTATCTAATCTAACGATAACTGTTTTTGGAGTGCTACTGCCTTGCTTGTGGCTACTAGTTCGATTATGCAACATGTCAATTAATAAATATCTGTGAATTTTCCCTTTATAGAAATCAATTAGGTACATCAAGACGTCAAAAAAATTTGAGGAATTAATTATGAGACGTACACAGCTTACTGATATAAATATTAATTAAAAAAAAATCCTAACTGTAACAAATATCTGCAGATCAAACCCGATTCTCTGACATGAAATATGAACATTCATATTTACAGGCTAGTTTGGTAGTAAGTCAATTGTATTAGCAGCTCAATAAATTTCATCGAGTGACGCGTTTATACATTACGCACAACACAAAGACGCTTAGAGTTTAAAAGAAAAAAAGTTCAATTAATCCTAATTTGTTCGCCGAGATTAAGTACGCGATAACCGGCATTCTGTGCAACCCTTTACTCCACTTCCCAGCCCTCTATTCGAAATTTAAGCCGCTTTAAAAAGCCCTGGAGTTCGACAAACAAGGGACTTGTATAATGTGTAACTTAATTCTAAGTAATTGTTCCCAAGAAATGCATTGATTCTAGATTAGGGTAGAACTTCGACAAGGACACAAAAGTAAATATCGATAAAAATCAATAATATTATAGGGCTTGATCAATACCCGTTTATCGATAGAATAGATCGGTTAGTTCTGGAGAACTAATTAAATATGCCTGTGACAATGTACGAGGCGCCTCATCGAGCAGCTTTTTATTGAGTTGAGCAACATACTGACCACACTGTAAATTATTTCCCTGTTCATTAGTAATGTGTAATACATTTGCATGAACAAGTACTAACAATCCCATACCAGGACGATCGTTATTACAATTAGGTATGTTTTTTATCGTGATTAACTGACTTTGTATAACGGATCAGCACAGCGATGTTGATTACCGACGCATCCGCCGATAAATCGATAAACAAATCGCGCGACTGTGACGAGTTTCCCAACTACCCGCAAATTATAATCATGCCGCTACTGTTTTCACAGTAGACAACGGAGCTTTGATTGTTTTACATTCGATGAGAGCGTTTTGTGGAGATCGTCGGTCGATAGGACGAAGCGGGCGTTGCATTAATTACTTAATACCGATGCGTGCGTAAATGTATGCAATTTCTAACGCAATTCCCCATAATTACATTTTTTTCGTTTACTCCATGATAATAATTTTTTGAAAGCTTTATCTATCGCTCTGTGCTCATGAATCGTAACGGTATTTATACTTTTACATGAAATACATCAGTGCCGTGTGCTAGATTAAAATCGCACAACCTTATTAATTGTAATACCTGTGCTTCTCTTTAAAATGTGTGATGATAACAATTGCGTGCGGTCAAAAACTTCGTTATTACTTTTCCGTTCGTATCCGCAACTTCCTCACCAAAACAATTATTTCGTTCAAAAAAATGGTTCATAATAATGTGTGCGTGGGAGTGCACGACAAGTGGGCAAATACACACACTCGATATACATTTTTACTGCACGCATGTCTTTGTTTCAGTTGCAGATATTATCAAAGGCGTTAAATTCATGACTCGAACTTATCTGCATAGATATTAACGTATTTTATTAATTACTGCAAAGTTTAAGTCCTTACTATGAACAGTCACGCGTAATTATGAATACCTTTCTTTAAATATGGAAAACTGATGCATTTTTTTATAAATAAAAATTGTGGAAACCGAAATTCTCTGTTGGTATACCTATTTACATATTTACTATGATGGAGTATCTAGGTATATACTTCGAAACAGACCATCTCTTTAAGTTAAATGTTTTTATGTTTGGGTGTGTTATGTTCTAACGTATATTTTACGACATATATGGGCATGTCCGTCATTTCCCTGCGCAGGAGTCGTCGATCGCAATGATTACTCACGCGTTTCGCATCACTCGCCCCCGCATCGGAGGGATAACACGTAATTTACATGCGATTTAATATTCAAGCTACTTTTTGTGTGACATAGAATCAATAATAATAATTCAACCGTAACACTCGCCTATAAAATTCCTTCGAGCAGATTACAGTAAATTCCTTTACAAAAAACGTAAATGTTTCTTTAGTTGTTAAGCTAAAAACCGTTTACAATTATTTAAAATTGTGAATAAAAAAATGAGAATGCTTTCGAACTAATCTGAGTTTTCAAGTGAATTATTTAGTGAATAATGTCGATATTCAGCTTTTAATGACATAATAAAAACCGTAATTAGAATCACATTACATTCTTAACAATATTATAAGAATGGTTCCAATAGCAATGATTGGAACCACGCTAAGGACTCGTCCGTAACCATAGTTCCGTACATTCAAAACGCACATGTGCGGGGCGTGTCATCATGCACTACTGCACCGTCCCTATTGTTTATCCCACGATTAAGCCCAATTCAAATACTAACTCTCACTTCAAAATTAAAACTCTAGTGGTACTAGAACCCTTTTGTTTTAAACACAATACAGTCACTTATGTGGTTATACACAACGAAAACTATAGACTTATATAATTATGTTTAAGTATGTAGGTATGCGGTGACGCGATTCGCGAAGTTGTAATTTTAATAGCTTTGTAATGAGCGGATAGTTATTAGGCGTCAATTATTGACGATATAAGTTTCATAGATCGTAATCTTAAAAGAAAATGTTGCGTAATTTAACACTTCTACAATTAATATTTGAATTTAACATAGAATCATAAATTTTCATAATCATCACCTTAACTTAAGACCTTGTCCATATTTGCATCAAAAATAATCACTTTAGAATCTTGGGTCCACATAGTTTTATGTCCATAACGCGAAATATTGGATATGATTCAGATAGGTACATAAAGGTTTTATAGGTAAACCGTTTTAAGTTCATTGCAGAAGTGTTCAACCCATAACCATGGGGATTAAAGTG
The DNA here is from genome assembly GCA_963556515.1 of Nudaria mundana. Lineage (NCBI taxonomy): Eukaryota > Metazoa > Arthropoda > Insecta > Lepidoptera > Erebidae > Nudaria > Nudaria mundana. The sequence goes on from OY748287.1 coordinate 19,533,406, forward strand.
GGTTGTTCGAGTACTCATTACGAGTGCTGCGCCGGCGCAGCGACAGCTGACGCACCCGTTGCGGCGATCAACGACAAATTTTAAACAATAATTATGCAACCCTTCGTACCTCTTTATAGGTTTGTTCCTATCAGTTGAAATCTTTGCGAGTCTTTGTTTATTAAGTACCTACTAAATAATTGCTCATCATGTAGGTAAAAAAGTTATAAGCCTAAAACAAAAATGAATTATACTACAAGCAAACTCGAGAACGGCTCAACCAATTCGGCTAATTGTTTTTTTCGTATGATCCTTAACTCCACGTCTTTATTTATAATATATGCACATTGCTGCATTTGTTATTAAAATATAACCTATGTCAATATTTAAGTGAATTGAAATTGAGTATTGGTAAATGTAAATTTTCCATAGGTTTTTTTGCAAAATAGCCCTTACAATATCTTTACAGCTTAATTGATACTGACGATGAAAATCATCGATTACAGACATATAGTGCAGACATAATTTACGTACACTTTATCGTCAATCAATAATTAATATCTCGAGGCACGACAGGTAAGACGCTCCCGAATTTCGCCGAGAATGATGAGATCGCGTTCCCGTAATCGAACTGGCAAAAAATAAAAAGTGAAGCAAATACGAAATACTTCATTACTGCCGTCATACAGCAGACTAACGAGCCGACTTAGTGTAAATATTTTGGAAGGTAAAATCTTAAAAAACAGGCCAAATAGTGGGTTGAACTTGATACAGATAATATGCCAAATTATTGTTGTCACTTCATTAATTGTATGAATCGGTCCCTACAGACAATAAAATGTGATATGTATTTAGATAGAAATTTTAAAACACAAAAACGAATGCCATCTACCGGAATCAAACCTGCGACCTTTCCCTAACAAGGCTATCCACTAAGTTACGATGATCGGTTAGTTAAGCAGGATGCGAATTCTTGGTTTCAAAGTTAAAGTCAAAATATGTTTATTTAAAGACGGTTAAAGCAATACACACTCATTTAAAGTTTCTATAACACCACGGATGTTATAGTTACAACAATCAATAGAACATAAAACTAGCTTGTCTTTAATATGTTAAAGAATGGAGGCATCTAATACTTGAAGAAGTAAAGAGAAAAAAATATTGAGAAGACTACTCTATGGTTGTCTCATGAAGGTGCTCGCACATTGTGTATGCAAGACGCGGTTGCCGCAGGCCACGTCAGCTATTTGCTCCTGTCCAGAGGCTAAACCATTCAAGGCTAAGTCGTTGAGCCAGTTTTTGGGTGTTTTCGACTTGATCCACCACTCAAACATCTGAACCATCCAACCTCACCCACCCATAATTCCTTCAACAAATCATGATTACGAGACAATACACTTCTTATACTATTTATTTACGATTCATTTAATTAATAATTTCTATATTTTTAGATTCTAAAATTTTAATTTAGAAACAATAATTGCCGCCCAATGAAACAACCAATAAACGATAATTCGAATAACTGGTTTTTAAAAAACAATAATTGGTTTCCAAGTTTCCATACTACTTATCTACTACATACGCTAAGTGTATAAATTACATTACCTCATTGCATTAGCAATTTAGTGATTACCGTATTAATTCTCCACCCTTTGTGAGCAGGCAATAGGCAGCAATCTTTAGGAGAATTTACACAGATTCCGCGAGATGCGAGTTCTCTCACCCATTATTAATTGCTCTCAGGTGTGGCGATTATCCTTACTAAGCCGCCGCAATCTCCGAGACATACACACGAGTATGCATTTTCATTTCCACACCTGTCTTTGCAGCTTAACTTTTGAAATTTAATTTACAAAACCATATCACGCAGCCAGACACCATAGAATCAATAAAACTATATTGGAATAGCAATACATATTATTCTTTGTCGATTTGCAATCTCATTTACGTTGTTAATCATGCAATACAAGTAAATAATAGGTATCAATCCATTGTAGTGAAACAACCGTGTCATTTCAATTACCATAAACGAATAATCAAACGCAACAGACCTTTCATTTTCGTAGGATTAAGCAACTTAAGCTTGGACTACAATAGGTATTATAATTATCAAGAATTATGAAAATGAAATGAAAAGAGTTTTGTTGTGAAACAGAGTTCGCTGGAGTGTAATTGCACGAAGCAGCGCTCGCGCAGATTATCAGCAGCAAGTGCGTTCGATAACAAATGCGCACGAACGAAGTTTTATTAAAATTATTCCTTTTTCGCCAGAATCTGCATAATGAGGGAGCAAAAAGTTCATAATCGCTAGATTGAACGTCGTCTTTCCTTGGAGAAAGGCAGGCGTCGACCATTCTTTGTCCGATATGCTCGAGTAAAATGAATATTTAAGGAGCAGTTAACTTCCATATTATTAGGTACTATTTTATTTTTATATTTATTACTGGCAAACCAGACGATTAAGAATGATTATTTCTTGTCAAAGTATGGCATCATTTCTGAGAGCTCGTATATTAACACCGGCTACTTGCCTTTTTATTGTTCTTAGCACGTACGCCTGAAGCAGTGAGGATCTGCGTTTACCTACAGTTTTGAAGGTGCTAGCATCAATTACGTTTGTAACTTTTATTTTGGCAATAACCAAACAAATAAGTACAGAGAACAAAACAGTTCCTTTTCCAAAACTCTCTTCCTAAACTGTTTTCCAGTTTCTGTCTGTCTGATTTTCATTAAAAGTAACTGGATACTTTACCATAAAAGAATTTGGGAGTTTTTTCTTTTATTCGTTACTCACTCACAGAGTTTTGGTAAACAACGATTGCTTCTAGATCAACTACGCAACAATTACACACATACAACAAATAACTCTATTTTTTAAATAATCTTGCCCACTGTTATGTATGAGGAATACTCAGAAAATATATAAAGTCAAAAATAATACAATTTAGTCAGTATAAGTAACTGCTCAACAAGAATAATAAAATCTCCACTGCAAAAGATAAGTATACAATCGCATTAACAATTTGCTAATTCGGCACTGTTGAGCCCTGGGCTACCGAAATTCCATATTTATGGACACGTACACGTCTCTTTATTTGGTACCTTTCATAAGGGAACGATAATTTCCTGCATAAGTATTCAAGATAAAATTAGGGTTAAAAAACTGTAACAAGTAGTTTAAAGAAATGGGCCGAAAAAAACTGGCATTGACATCGTTCGAGTCACGATTAAGATGGCAATGTCTTAATGCAAAATTTTCCATGAACTGAGTCACATAATTCTCGAACATCATTACTCAAAGTAATTTCTTAAAAACATACCTATAATGATTTCATATACTCGTGAGAAATTTACGTTGTAACAGGATCGAAGCAGTCGCAAAAACGTATCGCTCGTGTCGTAGTCGGCAGTCCAGCAAGTAGCCACCCAATAATGTATGGTTAGTTTTTGGATGTGCCCGCGCAATGCGGCCTCGCGGCTTTTCGCGGCTCCCCTACCCTCCGCGCACACCCCATTATCGCGCAGCCTCACCCGGTCACAGACCTCGTCATTCCGTCAATCTCAACTACTTATCCGTCCGCGCCGATCCCTTATAATAATCATTTTTTACTCACAAAAAATAAAAAGAACGAGAGTAATAAAGATCCTATCAAACGAGCCCCTGGAGCTCAGTAGAGGCGGGCGCACGCTTTCGAAACCTCGGAATTGACAAACAAATATCGCAACTGATACTTATTAAGGCATGTATTATTGACTATAAACTGGTTCATTGTGCTGCCAAAATTAATCTTGGTGCTTAGCTACATTACAAAAGGCAGTGGCGTGCCAGCCCGTACAGTGGCTATTACAGACTCCATACATTATAATTACCTTTTTAAATAGTTTTTTCAGGTGGTGTCGATATTAAAACGTCAATGTAAATAACTTGTTAGCCGCAATCTCATTTCTGAGCGATTGGATATTACAATAGTGTACGTGATTTGAGAAAGGTAACGGTGTTGTTACTTTATCCGCAAGACGGAGCCTATTACAGGCGCGTGCCGTCATCTTGCCGAATACTCAACCCATACACGTAGATTATTTTAGGAGTCAACCAAAAAGTAGATATCTAATCAATCTGATATGATGGCTAACTGGGTTTCACTGGTGTTTATTTGAGTGAGCCCACTCACAAAGACCTCTGTCATGGTGCGTTAAACTTCCATTTAAAGTGGCTTAAAGTTAGAATTTGATAGATTCGTGTGTAAATTTGATCGGCAAGTGGGAGATAAATGAAATTCTATGAATTTATAAGCAATAGACATCAAAAAGTGAGCGGGCAGCGTTGGTATTACTGGTGTTACCAGGTACTGTAATTAGGTTAATATAAAATCACGTTGTATCAATCCCAACCCAACGCAAATTGAACCACAGAATATTTCACCTGACACACCGTACGTGCCTAATTGCACGGATTATTTATCTACTAAAACGTCTCGGCAGTTTTTGTCGTAGAGTTGTGGCACGCGCCCACTTTCTATATAACCGACTGGAGATGTAATTGTGCTTATTTATACCCTTTTTTATTTCGATTTCGAAACGTCTAAGTCATCATCGGGTGTCGGTAACGGTGTACAGCAATGCTTTGTTATACGGATCTTGTATTAGGTATTTATATGTCAATGTAATCAACGTTTGAAATGTAACAAAAAATTGATAGAAAAAGTTTTAGAAGAGTAAGCAATAGTTTCATGTCAAAATGCTAACAGGCCTTGTTGAGTTATATCGTTCGTTACGTATTCTTTTAAAAAGACAATGATTTTCGATCGATTGTTTGAATGATAATATATATTATCGTGTAGTCAAATTATTGCCAATAAGATAGTAGATTTCTCTCTCTTTTGAGTTAGCTGTCTTTGTAGTGTCAGTTCGTATAATTACAGTATCCATGTTTATTATAAAACTAGTACGGTGTCTTGCGCGGTGCTTCGCGCCGCACCACGCCATAGGTTTTGGCCTATAACTTTTGACCCCTTAGGCTAGCCCTAAGTCAAAGTTCCGATTTTTTGGCTTGCCTCCAGATTGAGGGCTATCCATAGAGGGGTCAACCATCATTGGAGTTTAAGTAGTTCTCGAGAGCTAAGGGGGGACAAAAATTACATTCCCCATTTGAATATATAGATATTTTCAAATTTCCTTTTGGTCATATTTAGTTACTCAAAGCGGTAGCCTCCACAAAATGGTACTGAACGTTAAGAATTGCAATGTCTTAGAATTTTTATTGTCACTTAGAGTGTATATTGTTTTCAAAACTATTTATGTTAGGTATAGGTCCCAATAATTTGCAAGAACTGCATTAAGATATGTCCAGTAATAACATAACATCGTTCCGTGGTGGCCATGTCTTAAATGTTCTTACTTAAAGGGACAGACGCAAGAAGCACTTCCCTTTTCCTTTGTTTAAGCAAAAATACAACTGGACTATAGAAATGCGGTGTAATTCTTGGGTTTTTTAACGTCTGTTGCCTGCGGTGTTCGTCATTATGGTAATCACTTTCACTGAATGTAACTTGAAATTGGAACTTATTGCTAGATGATCGAAAAAAAATTAAAATCAATCATAGCACACGATATTACCAAAGTTTGCCAGAACAGAGCCATACTGTGCGATAACACCGGGCGTAGGTAACGTAAGCTGGTTATCGGTTCAAACAATAATCCACGATAATGGATTAGCTCACTCGGTGAATATTTATAAACACCGCTATCGATTTATTCGGTAAAAGTTGAATCTGATTTACATTTCATCCATTACAGATACGGTTTAATAACTGCTTGTATTACGTCGCCGTGCTGCGATAGAATATGTTTTTTTTTAAATTGCGTATTCTATTTAGATCCAAAGATTGACTCAACCGAGTTACGCATTATCTATCTTTAGATATACCTGCCAAATAACAATAGTTTCATAATATAATTCCACTTACCCCGTCAGAAGTGTAATACATCATTTTCGTTTCGTCAATTCACGTCTCTTGAAACTTATTAAATCACATCGAGAAATTAAACATTACAGCAAAAGTCATTAACACAGTCCTCGGAAAACTAAAAATAATTGAAAAGTTGATTAAAAAATATATAAAATAATCGCGAAATTATTGAAAGACTTAATCAATGCACGTGTTGATACTTCGAAGGTTTAGGCAGAAATAGTTTACAATGAACAATTGCGACTTTGTAACTTTAAATGACGAATAAATAGATTAAGATTCCATTATTCCATAATGTTGATACAGGTTAATGACTAATTTGTTTCGCGTTAAACCGCAGGCGAAACCAGTTGATCAATTGCTTCAGTACTTAAATTGCAAGGTAATAGGGAATTTAGAAAAAAAATATTTAAACTCACATTATATCTGTAATTTGTTAAATGGATGATGTTATGAACGTTGGTGCTTAATAGACTTTAAATAATTAAAAAAAAAAATTTTTGACGTAGTTAAAGAGAAATGTTATCCCAGCCACCTGAAGTGGCTGGGATAACATTTCCTACATGTGCTAACTAACCGGGCCTACCCTATTAACCTAACTTAGGAGTTCAAATTTTGCTGAGCGCGTGGCAGGTGGCTTTTGTACCTCTGGCGCTCCGCAAAAATCGGGTTTCCAGACTCTCTCATACCGAACAACGTTTCTTATCCAGCACCTGGAGCTAGTTAGGAATAACTAGTTCTTCTGTGCGGGACTATCAACTAATCAAGCATTACCTTGACATTGGCGAAATCATCGATAAACATCGATGGAGCCACGTTTTTGAAGAAAGAAGAAGAACTTAGGTGGGTGTCACTACGTTAAGTTTTTTTTATAAGTGGCTTGCACCACTGTCACATGCTGTCGTGATTCGTGATGCAGTACCTTAAAAAGTTAGGTGCAGTGTTTTTGAATTTTTGCAGTAATATTTGTCCATATAATAATAACAATCAGTTTAGAAACCAACAACCGTGGTTATTTCATATGTATTTTGCAAACTCGGTTAAATTTTCTTATCGAAAACACGACATTTCACCTCAGCTAATCTTTAAAACATAATACATTTTATTAAATCCATATTCGGTGTAGGTAAACAAGGTAGGTAAGTAATAAAGGTGGTCAAAAAGTAAAGTCGTTTGTTTTACTTCTACTCAATTACCCAATAACATACAAGGTGTCCTAATATGTCGGCGTCAAGCCGAAACCAGGTGATAAGCCAAGTTATAAGAGTTATGAGAAAAAATATGAAAAAAATAAAATTATATTTTTTTGCAACCATTCCTTGTTTTTGCGTACGAAATGATCAAATCAAATCAAAATATTTTTATTCAAAATAGGTGCAGTTAATACACACTTTTTGAATGTCAAAAAAAAAGTCCAAGAAGAAGGGCAAGCAACTCAGCGGGGTCAACATTTTTTTAATATAATTATACATAGTACTTACTTGTATATTATTAATTATTACACACATATATATTTATAGGCAGCATGTGAAGAATATTACCTATATTATTTCCAGGCATCTCTGTCATCAATATAATCTTTAATTGAATAATACGCTTTATTCATTAGATACTTTTTAATAGTAGTTTTAAACTTAACGTAGTTTTAAACACCGAGGGAGGTGAGATCTAATATAGATTTAGGTATTTTATTGTAAACTCGGACACTAAATTCAGGAAAGAGTCTGGGCGTAATGTCTGGCTAGAATGACGCAAAATCTTCCAATTTAGCTCTTGTACCGTAAAACTACCTAATAACCTTATGAGATTGAACGTCGCGTTGAAGTATAGAAGCATCCTTTTTAGATGCTTCTCGTCGTCGTAATCGTCCTCGATTACTGGTGATTTGTGAGCCAGTTCATCATTGTATCCAATACCGCACAGTCCACATTTGCAGAAATACCTGTGCATGATCACTTACACCAGTACCTACTATACTGCCGTAGTAACGAGTACTTTATAGAGGATAGTTTTCGTTTGGAGGCATTGAATGTCTAACCAACACGACTATCAGGAAAAAAAAATTATCGCAAGTGACAATGTGGTGCAAAATCCCTCCGGTTGTGTGTCCGTTAACGAGATCATGGCACTTGCTATTATTCAGTTTGTGCGGCACCCACTTATCAGGTTTTTTTGCCTTGCCAATTTTATGCAAATTGACCAATATCGTTTGGTTACTAACGTTGACAGCTACAGCTAACTGAGCCGTAGACTACTGCCAGCTTCCTTTATAACTTTATTCTTTTTCTATAAAAAACAGCAATTTCATCAGTAAAGACCTCCAAACAGATCATAAAGATCCAACAATCTTCTGATGCCATAGCAGTTTTTATTTTACGAGAAGGGCTCACCTACAATAGTGACTACCTGCAATCAATAAAGTTCTGAGCTCAAACTTTTGGATGCTATTTCAGACCGCATAAAATAAACAGTTCGAAACCGGAACAAGATTTAAGACCTTTCTAAAAACACGTGTAAACAGCAAAACATTGCACCCCCACATATTTCTAAATACTAAGTACCTGTAAACTGTTCAAGATTTTCGTTTCAATTTTTCGTTTGAAAAAAAAATACTTCAAAAATTGACACGACGACCTACTTGACACAACGAAATTACCGAAATGGGACCAAATTATTGTCGGAGTGGGACCAAATTGAAATGGGAGCACTTGGTAAGTAGCTTGCAATAAGAAAAATACAATATCGGTTCACCCAGTTCAAAGAAATGACCATGAAACAAACATAAATAAAAACATACAGTCGAATTGAGAACCTCCTCCTTTTTTGGAAGTCCGTTGAAAATCTGTTAACTGAACTATTAAAATCAATCTGATTCTAATATTTCACAATTAGGACTGCTGCTAGTCCTGTAGTAAGAACACAAGTACTACAGTACCATGAGCTGTCTATAGATCTCTGGCGCCGAAGTCCCGCACATGCATCAATAGATGGAACAGAGGGAAAGCTTCATACAAACGCCCAAATCGGTCGCAACACTACAAACAAGCATGCAGGGCATACTTTTGTACGTGGACATTGATAGCCGCTCCCCGCTGGAGACCATGACTTGAAGCATGGTCTCTAGCGAGAGGCTATCCACGCCCAGACCCATTACGAGGTCCCAGCGCTGACTCGCCCACGCTGAGCACTCCACCAACCTGTAGAGTGCGGTGGACAGCCTAGTGCCGTCTATTCTTAGTTATGTGGACAGTGTTAGTTCGGTCTACCATGTAACCGCAGTGGAAAGAACCTGGGTACTCGCAATAGATATAATAAGGAAAAAAAAGAGGCACAATGTGAAGGTGCTACACAGCAAACAACGGTAACATTGCCTGATCACATGATCTTCTGGCAATAGATCCGGCAATAGTTGTAAGTGTAGAAGAATCTTTCGACATCGACAGTAAATACATTAAGGTAGGTACCTCATGGTGTAAGTATGTAGCAGACAGTTTGTATAGAGTGTGTAGACAGTAGTTAAGTATCCCATTTCTAAGGTTTACGATGAACTCCCAGTTATACGGGTAAGTAAGTCGTAGTATTTGAAGGTAGACTTCTTCTTTTTTTAAAAACGTGGCTCCATCGATGTTCATCGATGATTTCGCCAATGTCAAGGTAATTCTTGATATTTCCCGCACAGAAGAACTAATTACTTAACTAGTTCACGGTGCGGGACAAAGAAACGTTGTTCGGTATAAGTGAGGGTCTGGGAACCCGATTTTTGCGGAGCGCCAGAGGTAGTCTAAAAAGCCTCAGCAAAAATGGAACTCCCACCGAAGGTAGACTTAACAAATAATATTTTTGATGCAAAGTTTTATGATGTGATGTGTTGGCGAATTGATTCGGTTGATTGATTTCAGTACTGGCCACCTCAATTTCTCATGCAAAGCTAATAATATAATGTTTTCTTAATTAGCATTGTTCACTTTGTTTCAATTTCTGCATACCATAAAAACTAACTATAATTTGTCAAACAAGTATAGCTGATTGGAATATCAGTAATAGCTGCGATTAGAAAAAGATTTGAAAATTCTCTCGTCGTAATTACAACTGGGATAATTATACCTACACAATAACTGACCTTCGTTTCCAGGACTCAATAATACTTTATCTAGATTGACTTTGGTTTATTGGTTTAGAGTTGCAGTGTTGCTTGTATTTACTTCTCCCATCGTTTAGGATAGATTAACAATATCGCTGTGAATTTATCAATAGTATACACATTACTATAAATAGGTATATATGTAATTACCAGGATAATTAGCCACAACCTCAGATCACCCATTTATAGATAGATGGCGAGTGTCACCCGTTTTCTTCGTGGCGATTACTAAGCAGCTCTGATACAGGTTGCCCAGTATATGTTTGCATTCCACAAGGGGCGCTACATTACGAGTATATTGCAACACGCCAAAAACAAGATCTCAGAACAATAACCACAAACAATAATTTACGTTTTTTGACATTTTCTGCGCTATCATTGGTTATCAATTGAAGTGGACGATGTCTGCAGGTGAAATGAAATGAAATGAAATGATTTATTTATTTGTATAGGTCACTAAATGGCTCCTACAAACGTCAGTTAGTACTTAAAATAAAAAATGTCATTGCTTCTATATTTACATGTAATGCCAGATTCGCAAAGCAATAAGTAGAACCGAGAGAAAGAACCTGGCAATAAAACTCTCAATAATTTACTCATTTACACATATTCTTAAGACTAAATGTGGACGAATGTTTATTGGTCTCGTGTCAGAATCAAAAAGCAGAATAATGCTACAAAAAAAATGTTACCTAAGTACAAAATATGCTACAATTACGGCATTTTAGAAGGCGCCTGCACCATGCTCAAGCCAGACACTTTTATCATTAAGGTAATCAACTGTCTTATAATATGCTTTTTGACATAAAGTGGTATTTATAAAGGTTTTAAATTTACTGTCGGGCATACAAAGGGTCGATTCAGGCAATTTATTATAAAAGCGTATACCTTCCCCCTTGAAAGAATGACTAACCTTGCTAAGCCGGTTAGGTAAAAAACGTCTCACGGGAGACGGTCGAGAGACTAGTACCTATTAAACAGCCGGTACAAGTTCGACATGCCCACTCGAAAATATCTCGCGACAGGTTAAATCCCATTCGGATACCGCACTATACATAGGGACTTTGTTTTACATAGCATAAAACAAAGTCCCTATGTATAGTTAGAGCTTTAAAACTATGCAACGGATTTTGATTCGTATTTCACCAATGGATAGACTGGTTCTCGAGAAAAGTTTTTGTGTATATAATTTGTCAAGCGGTCAAAACCACGGGCGTCCGCTAGTACCTACCATATAATTGTAACCAACAAAGGTACTAATTAGATAAATTATTATTAGGTATTTTATTTAGATAATTTTCAATGCTTCGATGCTTCATATTTAAATCATTTTTAAACAAACGTTTTATTCCAGATAACTTACATCCAACACGATTAGTTTCTTCAATTGTGTACGCAATTGATAAGAGATCTTATTAAGACGACGACAAAGAGATCATTTCTGAAATATCTGCTTAAGTAATGTTGTCTTATCATTGAAATACAAACAAATAATATTAGAATTACAAGAAAAAATACGGTTAATGTGTTTATAAAACTTACGTCAATACTGATATCGAATATCGAGATTTAAAAAAATGTAGGTACCTACTTTTAGCCTAGTAATGGTGAAGTTGTTAGAAACTGTAGAAGCGACGAGATGGTTTTGAATTCGATTGCCATCGAGGGTGAAACAACATCGTTATTTCTAAGAGCACCGAAAATTAACATTTATTTTGCGTTTGTGCCGATTAATCCCCAGATCATTCTATTTTGATATCGCTATACCTAGGTAAGTATTATATTTTCCTGAAGCTAATTATAAATGAACTTCGACTAAAGCAACTTGTATTTTGAGTGTTACTTCAAGAACCGGACCCTGAACTTCGGAAACGAAAGATATTAGTTAAGTATAGACATTTAATTATATAATATAACTAGCGGATGCATGCAGCTTCGCCTGCTTGACAAATTATATACCTAAAAACCTTCCTCGAGAACCACTCTATCCATTGCTGAAAACTGCATTAAAATCCGTTGCTTAGTTTAAAATATTTAAAGATCTAAGCATACATACATACGGAAACGACTTTGTTTTATAATATGTAGTGATGAAGTGATAGTGATAATGATATAATATTTATCCTATTTAATATCATCATCATCGACTAAGCCTTGTCCCAACTGGGATGGCGGCTAAACTTTTTTTAAATTCTTTATTCCACATTAAAATATATACATCGGTAATTATTAAAAACAATATGCACAAAGGCGTGTTTAAGTCAAAAAGATGACTTTTCCCCCAGCAGACCTTGTAGAGAGAAGCAAAGTGTGTTTAACGAATAGTGTGAATTAAATATATTATTAATAAAGTAATAAATAACTAAGTAAATACATACAATTACAGTATCAAGCAATATAACATCAGATAAATTACATACGTAAATAAATAAGAATAAAGCAAAGACAAATCTAAAAGTTAAATAGGTACATAGGGTAAGCAGAATCAGTTCTGATCTATTCTTCTTTCCTTTCCTTTATTGCAGTCGATAGTTCAGCTCATAGTTGTTTTATTAGTTTGTACATAAACTAAATATATGATAGACATAAGATATATGTGCAGAGATTATTAATTATATATAAATTATATATTATGTAGGTTTATAGACGTAGTATATTTTTAAGTACAATATGTAAAATACTAGCTATGTAAGTAGTTATTAGTATTTAAGTTTATTGATTATTATAATATTATGAATAATAATTCCGTTCGGATATATTTCTCTATGCCTTGTACATCTTAACCTTTGAGCACCCACTACAAATTCTCTCTACATCACCCTAAGGTTGACTGTTAGAAAATGCCTATGGCATTAAGTCCGCCTTTGTACTTTAGCATAAAGTGTAAAATAAACAAATAAATAGATAGGAGAAAATACTATCAAGGCACTATTGGGAGAGGAAATTCTTGAAACTTCGATATTTTCCGTGGAACGACTGCCATCTGACCTCCATAACCCTATCCTTATTAATTATATAAGGTGTAATTTACGGAACATTTCAAATAGTTAAGGTTATCTCGATGGTTGGCCTATAGTTAGGTTACTAAATGTAAATGCATCTTTTTCTAACAGATAATTATCTACGTTACTTTTCTGGTGAAAAGTTTGTAATCTGTAATTTGAATGCGATCGGCTTTTAATCGATGAAATCAAATCGATCGGATAAGTAGATATCACTGTTCTTCTGTTGCCAAAATTTAATTTCTAGAACTGTTGCAAAATTTGGCTCCTGTTTAAAATTTAACCCTGTAGAGAGCGATGATGGTCACAATGTGGTCAAAATTTAACCCCATAGAGAGCGATGATGGTCACAATGTAGTCAAAATTTAAACCCAGTAGCGATGATGGTCACAATGTGGCTAAAATTTAACCATGTACAGATAATTAATGGCACAATATGGTCAAAATTTAACCCTGTAGATAGCGATGATGGTCACATTTTGTTAACGTTAGCCACTGACATCAATTCCTCGATACACAAGGTATTTTTTTTATTTAGAAAAAGTATATCCGTAAATAAATAGATAAGTACTTATTTCAATATTACTTGCCTCTAAATATATTTTTTAAACCTGCTGTAATGACATGGTTAGTATTCTATATTATATAACTGTGCTAATAACATAGGTACATAAATACCTACCTAAATTAAAAGGTAGGTCCTATGTAGATGAACAACACAGGATTTAAGAAAATAATGATGGAATCCGTAGGTGCACATAAAAAAATTATGTCGGTTAAAAGTTGTATAATTGGAATCATACAAAAATTTAATTAGTTAAAAGTTGTATAATTAATAAATACCTAGGCACCTAGGTAAATTAAAAGGTAGGTCCTCTGTTAGATAGAGATACTGTCTTTAAAGAATAACACGGTATTTAAGAAAATAATGATGGAATCAGTAGGTACACATAAAAAATTACGTCGGTTAAAAGTTGTATAATTGGAATCATAAAAAAAATTAATTGGTTAAAAGTTGTATAATTAATAAATACCGAGAGGTAACTAGTTGTTAGACTTACATATCTCCCAACAAATTATTATTGTAAACAAAACCAGAGATAAACCAGACATTCTTATTTATAAAATTGTAATTATTATTATTTATGTTCAAAAAAACCCACTGAAATTTAAACAAGTAAACAACATAATAATTTTGAATAATTTTTGACCTTTTTAATTATTAATTTACAATACCTAGTTAACTCTTATCTTACAGTGCGTTAATTAAATTCATTTTTAACAGTATTTCTATAGGCGTTCTAAGTTTTTTTTGTTTATAAAATGTCACTGTCATTATTATTAAAGCTTAAAAATCAACTTACCTGTGCAATATCAGCTGTGACTTCTGACTTGACAGTGTTGGCCGCAGCCCACGCTTCAGCGAATGTCTCCATAGCACTCTGAAAGTCCATCTTTGTAATTCACGACGACATCAACATGCCGATAATTCACAAAACATGTGCACAGTGCTGTACAGACGCGCTGTCAGTGAAACACGTACGAGCGGGCCGGCGGCCGACGCGATACTGCTGATCGGGCCCCGCCCAGCGAACCGCCCGCGTCGAGAAAAACCGATACCATCCGAGCCTTCCCGTTTCAGCGCTTTTCTTTTTTAAGCTGCTATTTTAACGAGATTCTTTTTTTTTTCTATCCAAGCCCGGCCCACGGTGGTGGTTGGGCGTCCTTTGGATTATTTACACTTGTAATTCACAGATTGCTTTGGTGTGACGGTTAATTTGTTGTGTCGAGGGGTGTTTGCCGCTATCATGATTAGATTAGAACGGTATTGAGAGCTACTCGTGTCCTAGCGTATCATTTACGCTATTGTTTGCTATTCGTATCTATTATGTAAAGATTTTATTAAGTCTCTCTGATGTACTGTGACTCTATATTTGTAGAGAAAAGGATTTAACATAATATTCTCACAAGTTATGTATGTACAACTGCTAGATAGGTAGTAGTAGGTATCTACATACATAATGTACTTCTCGGTTGGCAGAGAGTAGGTAATTCAAACGAGTAGGTACCTACTTTTGTATCACACGTTTTTTACTAGATCTTAGGTAACCTCTCGTCTAGTCTCGTCTACCTGAAAGTGGATCTAAATACAAGTAGGTACAAAAGTTGAACTTTTCAAGAACATTACTTCATGTTTAATTTAAATTATTATAGTCAATACCTACTATGGCCACTTTTACCCACCCAGTCTCAACCTATTAAATAATATCCAATAATTTTATTCATAATTTGAAAAGTTATCGCTACGGTTAATTGCAAAATCCTTGTAAAATAACGTAGTCAGTGTGGTAGGAAACATTTTTATTCATTATATAAATCACAGCAGCTTTGCTCTTGCGGGATGTAGGGAAAAAAATGTCACGGCTTCGCGTAATTTTGTACGTGGCCATTACAACCTTCCGGCGACGTTAATTTTTCTTAATTTCAAATGCCTTTGCATATCGTTCGAGACTATTTGAATTTTTAATGTTGAACAGGGCGATTATTTGTGGCCAGTTTGAAGTTATGATTCGATTCTGCTCAGAAGACTGAGCAGAATCGATTATGTAAGAAAGCTACAGATGGTCGTACTAGATAGTAGCTAGTACTATTCCCAAATAGGTGGTAGTATCAGATAGTATCATTTAGACTAGTAGTAGGTACACTCTGAGTTTCGAAATTATTTCCAGGTTTAGTACTTATTGGATCTTTATTTCTAATGCAGATACGCATGACAATTGATACTAATATAATATTATGATAAGGAGAACGTATGTACAAATCGTTTTACTATTTTGTATAATCGGCGATACTAAGTACCTACTTAGTTTAAAATAAAGTTTATCTTTTGGGTATTTATGGTTTAGTTTTAAAATAATATTTCATACGAGTACTATTACTACAGATAAAAGAATACTAGATATACGAGACTAGATCGGATCCCCCGTCACATATTAAGATATGGGGCTATTTTATATAGGGTTATTTTAAAAGTAAGTAAGACTTTCCGTGGCCGAAATCCTGACATACTACTAAACTCCTATAATGTATCACACTTTTTACGAAACGTTATAGTAATACCAAAAAATACCATTTTATGTTTTGGATGGAACCTTAAGTAGTTCTTAACTCTATGTTACAAGCACAGTACAAACATTCATTCATGCAGTCGCGGACCCCCACCGTTGGGCGTTTTCACATTGCACGATATCGCCACGACATCGTTCCCAATATCGTGACGATATCGTGGCGATAATTTACATTCTTACCTTAAAGGTACTGCTGCTACTTACGTTATCGTCACGATATCGTGTGTCGTTCTCGTGCAATGTGAAAACGCCCATTGCTATACAACTAAGAGATGACACAATAACAAACATTTACGCGAGTTTACACACACACAAAGCACATCTTTATCCCCGAAGGGTTAGACAGAGGCGTTCATATTACATTACATCCACATTTCGCCAAACGTACGTAATAGGCGGCAAGTCCATTGTCGTTTTCAGGCACTTAGAATATTCGTGGAGCAGGTGCACCGCGAGCACGCCAGAATGACTTGGGATGTAGATAGGGCTCCATAGATATTAATAGCTGTTTACTAAAACACTGAATCCACAATTCCTTCATACTTTCACAGGGTTAGGATTGTCTGCATTAAACCACGTATGTATTTGCAATATTAATATGCAAGATATCGAAACGCCATGTTGCCAAAATGTTCCGATCAACCTTACGATAATTAAATCACAAGGAACACAGCGCGGGCGCATGGACAAATGTAACACTGCACCATAGCAGCTCGTGAGCGACTGAGGTGCCGCTGCCGCATGCATGTCGCTGTCGTGTCGGGCGGACTCGAGGGGTGTGCATGGTGACCGGTTGGTGCGAGCGGCCGATGCATCCGATCGAGTGATCGGTCGCCCGCAGCGAGCATTCATTTTTGCTTCTGCTGTGCTTATTATTTTCCAGGCCTAGTAGTATTAAACGGTCTTACGTAAGTACTTTTAAAATAACCCTGTATAATGGTTATTTCTCTGTGACTGTAATTTACGTAAATTCCATGTCAAGTAAAATGTAGTGTGAAGTATCAGTGTCTCGATGCAGCGTCTGTGTACCTAAAAAGGCTGGCTATTTTCTGACCCAAAGAATAAGTATCACCATCCAAAGTGGCACACAGCCAGCCTTTTGGGAACCTTCCCAGTCAGAAATGACGCGGAGGATTCTTTAAACAATATTTTGTAGAGTGTAAATATTTTAAGTACATAATTATGTATATTGTTAGTCAGTTCAGTAAATTGATATCAGTAATTGTTGCAGAAATGAGTCACATACACCTACTTACACACAAATTTTTGCATTTACAATAAAAAGGTATTAACACAGATATTAGAATACTATACTACTATTAATGAGACATTATAGTAATATGAAATAATTTTATTGCATTATATTTGAATAACAATAAGAATTGCTTTAGTAAGCCATTTAGTCGTAGTTAATGTAATCGTTGATGCACTATTTTATATTACAATTCTTAGTACTTGTAACTTTGTAATGCGGAGATATTGCGGTTAAACAGCAGATGTTTGAAAAATGCGAGGTTAAGATTTAAGCAATTGGAAATCTGGTGGTCCCTCTATGGGACCTGGAAGCGAGAGCCCTTGCGTCATTGTTTCAATGGCTCAAGGAGACGCTGGAGAGGGACCACAGGCCTGTGTCTCGAGAAATCGAGGACCAGCGGCCAGATGTCATGAAACTCGGAAGGTGCGACTTGAGCAACCAAAGTGGGGAACCACCGTAATCGCGGCGGTGAGACCGATCATGGACGAGTGGCTGCAGAGGCGGCATGGTGACCTCACGTATCGTGCGACGCAGATCGTTACCGGGCATGGATGCTTCGGTAGCTATCTGTTTCGTATCCATCGTGAGGTCACACCCCGGTGTCAACACTGCGAGGTTTCCGACGACGACACTGCACTCCACACTTTGGTGAAGTTGTCAGCGTGGGCGAGTCAGCGCCGAGACCTCGTAGTGGGCTGGGCGTGGATATCCTCTCGCTGGAAACCATGCTCCAAGCCATGGTCTCCAGCGCAAGTAGGTGCAACGCGACCGTGTCCTTCTGCCAGCAAGTCATACTCGCGAAGGAGGCGGCCGAGAGGGAGATGGAGAGTACCCTCCCCGCTGCTTTTCTCGCAGTCAGCGGCCAGGGCGCCGCAGACTCATCTACGCCCAGGGCCATCGACCTCCATGATCGGGGCCTGAGGACGGCGGGATAGCCACCCGCCGTCCTTACAGAAGCAGGCTAGAAGGGTCACCCCAGATTCACTCACCAACGCGGGATAAAACCCAACCCCAACGACGCGGGATTTTCATTCCGACCAAACCCCCGAAGAGGCCACACAGGTGGCCAAAGTCCGCTGGGCGCCACTAAAAATACCTTCTGGGGTCACCAGACACGCCCACAGCAATGGACATGGAAGGAGCTGCGATCCCGCAGAGTTAAAAAAAAAAGTGGGGAAAGAGGCGTTGTTGAATACTATACTATACAATACGAATCACAAAAACTATAGTCTTGTCTCTTTCCAGGAGGAACGTTCTACCAACTGACCAAGACACCACTAGCCTAAGAAATAACATTTTGTGACCACATTGTTTTAATATTGCGACTTACGGCATCGCCAGAGCGCCATCTACCGATAGTTGAGGAACCACAGAGGATTGACGTTAATCTAGTCTGTGGCTCTACTAAGTAGAGCTCCCGCCGAGATATTTAAAAGGCTTTAGGGACATTAAGTAACAAACCTACGAATACTAAGACGTGCCCAAATACTTGCAACCTTCAAAAGGTTCTCAACATTACATACATTTCTACCTGTATGAGATATGAGTAAGCTGTAAGTATCTGTGAATTCATAATTGTGTAGGTAGTTGTATGAGTCAAAGTAGGTTATTGAGCGGAGTTTACGAAGCTCATTCTTAGACGACTCGTGTATTTCGTTCGTGATCGAACTCCTCCTAAACGACTGGACCGATCTTTTTGAAATTTGGCACGGTCATAGTGACCATCACCGTGAGTGCATATTTCTGAATTCATAAAGATCGGTCCAGTCGTTTAGGAGTTCGACCCGGATCGACAAACTCAGCTCAATTATTGCAATAGCAGAATGCATTGCATACCTAATGTTTATCAATCGGAGCGACTCTTTCTTTTACCAATAAGGTAAAAGAAAGTATCTCGTGCTTAAGTTCATTGTTCACTTTAATATCCCACCAAGTTAATATATTTCAAAGAATATTTTCCTCATCCTGGCTGTGGAATTTTGGGTTTAAAATTACAGATTGCTTTTGAATACTCTATACTTAGTGCCTGGTAACTACAATAGGCTTACCTTCTATTACGTGCGACCGTGAAAATTACGTGAAATTTAAGATGAAATATTTTGAAAAAAGCCGAACTGAGTTTCTTGAGGGCTCTTCTCAGTCTCGTTGCATTTTGGAACCCTCGGTAGAGTCACACCAACTTTTGACGAATCTAAATAATTTTCTAAAAATTTCAAAGATAATAAACGTTATTTTATTTTATTTTACTGGCAAAGAGTGGGTGTGTAATGCACCTTTGTCTACCCCTTGGGGATATAGGCGTGATATACGTCTGTCTTTAACTAAATACCCAATAGATTTAAGCGATATCTCTATCTTTAGCTATAGTCTTAGTCCTACCTAGTCGTACCTAGATACGAATAGATAGATCTGGTAAATATAGGATCTGGTAAATATAGTAGGTTTGAATACGACCATTTGGGGTAACCGTACTTTTAAAAAGCCACATAAAATGAAAAAGTTAATTTTGTTCATCAAAGCTCCGACTTGTACACAACGAAATACCTGTCTAATTCTTCTAATAACCGTGATTAGAATTCTAAACAGGCTGTTACATACCTACCTTTATGTAAGTATGTATGTATGTAACAAGGTGGAATGCTAGTGGTTTCACAAGATCTGTATGTTCAAACTTTTCACGATTACGTACTAATAGTAGAATATACAATCGTAATGTAAGGTATACATAAGTTAGATTTCATTATTGTACTAAAACAAAATACTTATGTGTTCACAAACAAATTATATTACTAGATATAGGTACCCTACTGTCTTATGTAAGTATCGTACCGAATATGTAGGTTTTCGTTTTGTTTTCGTTCATGTACAAATGTGAAAAGCTAATAACTCCCTCTTCTATTTTTAGATTAGATTAGATTAGAATAATCTTTATTGTAATCCAATTAGAAATTACAGAGAAAATAAACGATGTATACATACATTGAAATTATCTAAATTAATGCATTCACGCGTTGTGTATTAGTTGCAGCATCTTACTGGATACGTTGTGTTTTATACTGTGAATGTAGTTACTGATGATTGGAAAAGAGTGACCGGGAGTTTTTATTACCAGGTTCTTTTCTCTTTGACTCCATCCATTGTTTTGCGAATCTGGCTTTAAATTATTTTTTTATGTGCTGACGTTAATTAATGTTATTTTATAACCTACTAAAGGTCGCCCGCGACTTCGTCCTCGTGGTAATTTGGATGTTTTCCCGTTCCCGTCGCGCCGCGTCATATTTTGAACAATTCACACAATATCTTTATAAATTGTAGCCTATGTGTTATTCCAATGAATAAGCTATATTATTGTAAAGTTTCATTAAAATCCATTCGGTAGTTTTTACGTGAAAGAGTAACAAACATCCATCCATCCATACATACTTACATACTTACATACTCACAAACTTTCGCGTTTATAATATTAGTAGGATATTAATAAGTATTTTTGAGTTTGAGTTTGAGTCTTACCGCTAAAAAGCAATATCTTACAGGTAAATTTTATTTAAGTATTTGTATTTAGTTCTTAATATGAGTAGATAAGTAAGAACTTACTTATCAACTTATATATAGTAATAGTAAGATATCTATCTCCATTTGGATAAGGTTTTAAAGCTCTTGACGGAACTGACTCATCTTTTCTCTTCTTTACATACTACAGTAGAGGAGACCTTGACGCTAAATGTGTACTTACTCGAGTAAGTAAGTTTGCTTGCCTAAGACCGCTCTTGAAGAAGTGTGCTCTACGAATATTGGTAGATTTTGATGACCCAGGTTCATAATCAAATATTAATATTCTGTTAACTATGAACAGAAAATATACATAGGTAATGCTTTATAAACTTAAGACTAACGGGTCTTTTACGCGATTATTGAGATATATACATACCTCTTTATTACCCGACGTTTCGGCCCTGTTACAAGAGCCGTGGTCACGGGTGGACTGGCTTCAGCTCATCGTCGTCTTCGTGAAGTGCGGGTTTGTTCAACTACCCTCACTTCGTCGTCACTAACTATTGTGTTCGGAGAGCCACTACGGCATACCACACTGATAGTATCAGCAAGCAGGCGTTCGGTGAGGTGGCGAGTACATTTGCTGATCACCGGATTCCACGACGTAGATAGCCGATATCCATCTTCCCGGTTAAAGTTGGGATACTTTTTTATTTCGACGGCTTCCCGCACTATCCTGGAGTAATAGTGTCCGTCAGTGGATAGGACTTGTGGCTTGTGGAGTTCAATCCAGTGGTTGGGACCCGATTCCAACAAATGCTCGGCAATCGCAGACTTGTTATTTGGCGGTTTTTTACAGCTGTGATGTGTTCTTGTGAAACGTCGGGTAATAAAGAGGTATGTATATGTCTCAATAATCGCGTAAAAGACCCGTTAGTATTAAGTTTATAATGTGTACAAAACGCGAAAGTTTAAAGAAGTATATAGGTAATGCTGTTCTCTTTGGAGACAGTCTTGAGAATGCCTCGTGAGTAGGTGAAACATATGTCGACGTTTATAATGTCTTCTATTTGGCGAAATTAGTGCAATTATATAAAAATCCAACATCATATACTCCATTGCTTTATACATAGGTAATTTTAAAACCCACGTAGGTAGCCTTAGATAGGTTGATACGTGGGTATTACCACATTACCTATACATTTAAGATTTTTTTTTTATCGTTCCCTGTAACGACAATAGGTGTGTCCCCTATTACGTGAGACCTACAAAATTGCTGTAAAATTGTGGGTATGTAATGCAACTCTGCTTACAACTTCGGAGATAAAGGCGTGATGTATGTCTGTCTGTTTGACATTTAAGAAAATGTTCACTTGGAAGTCTACATAAGTAAAATCCATTCATCTGTTAAGCTTGTAGCTGTCTTACGTCATATTCTCGTATTATCAAAGTAATCACTTTATCACACAGCGTAGCCGTCCTTTAAATACATTGTAACGTTATACTGGGATGTGACGCGATGTTACCACTATGTTACACTGATATTTATTTAGACTGGTTGTGGGACGTAGAGACTCTATAAAGTGGTATGTAACATCAATCCTGGCTGAAAAAAAATTGTTTGAATTACAGAGTGACTTTGGATTTACTATAGGTAGTACCCAGTTACCTCAATAGCTTTGCCCCCTAATACCTAAGTGGCATTAACAGATTTGTTCACGATGCTCGGTAAAGTAAATCCCAAGTCTACTTCCCACCACATAAGACCTGAAACTTGGACACCTATGTAAAGTTTAACCACATATCCTAATCCGCCTATATCCAAGATACCAATAGCGTTCACAAGGCGTCTACATTCGCTAAAACCTCCTCCAATACGGGTGTGTCCGGGTTAGGTTTATCCGTTATCCGTGAGATTATGCTGGTTGTGAGGAGCGGGGCGGGGTCGCGCCACGCCTACCGGTCGATGCGGCGCCCACCACCGCTCGTGACTCGACAGTCGACGAGTCGACCGACTCGACTCGGCTCATTGTTCCGTTATCTATCCGAGACGCAACACGCAGCTCGCTCATCGTCACAGATAAGCGCCCAGTGACCGACTCGTCACTACTCACTACCTGACTGCCGAGTACTGTCTGCTAACTGCGTCTACCGACTTACTAGTGTCACACTGGACTATTGTATTAGTTCCGAGTTTGTCGCCGATACGATATAACTAACTATAAAGCATAGATGTTAGATAGGATAGACCTACCAACATTATCTTTATTGTTATGCTTCATTCACAACAGATCATACACAAGTAGATAATATAATTATTGCTCTCAGAAATGAAGTAAGTACGAAGGTATTATTAGAGAAATAGGCTTGCCCCCTATTTAATACGTGGGACTAAAAAAATTGTGACCAATAGTGAGTGTGTAATACACCTCTCACCTTTTGAAGATACAGGCGTGATGTACGTATATCTATTAGGATATACCTAATAATTGGTACTATTCCCTATTCTGTGCTAACGTTCTGTTAATATTCTAAACATCTATATACCCCTACTAAGTATAAAATAAGGAAGCAAATGTCGTCAAGAATCTTTAATGAGAACGTAGAACAATCAGGATTTATTAACGGCACGACTATCGAGCGCCCTGTTTCATTGGCTGATGCGATTGTTGCATGTACACGGTCAAATCATAGATAGGTTATAAGTAGATAAGTACTTGGTGCCTGTTGCTTTGTTCAATGCTATTCAATTAACAATAGTGTTAGAAAAACATGTCTGTGAACAGTGCTATTGCACTATTGGTTTGTTTGCTTGGGTTTGTCAATCCATTGGGAGTATTAAAAACCGGTCAAGTGCGTGTCTGGAATAGTGTTCCGTAGTGACCCATAGTTCGTAGCTTAGTAGTACTAGCTCCCTGAACTAACAGAGTTATTTACATAAGAAGCTATAGTTTTGCTTCAAGGTTCATTACATGGACTACCATCCCGGGTTTTTTTCGAGCCAGTTGTTTAGATTTTAGAGGAGATCCCGTCTCCTCCCAGCCTGTATTTTTTTACAAAAAAATGCGATTTAAACTTGAATATCTCATGAACGGATACTTCAAATCAAAAAAATATCTTAGCAACCTTTTAAAGATTTAAAATACCTATCTAATGATTCCCCACACTATGGAGTAGACGTGAGAAAAAATCATCCATACTTTACGCGTCGTAAATACACAAATATTCATGTTAAGTTTCAACTTTCTGGCACCACCCGTTAGGAAGGAAAGCCAAGAACAGGCGGACAGATATGGCCAAGCTAGCTCTTGGGTTCTGAGATTTGAATTATGAAAACCTAAAAACGACGTCATCAAGCAGACAAAGTCAAATTGTAAATCTATTCTACTATTATAAAGAGGAAAGATTTGTATTTTTGTGTATATATGTTTGTAATGAATAAACTCAAAAACTACTGTGCCGATTTCAAAAATTCTTTCATCATTGGAAAGCTACATTCACCTTGAGTAACATAGGCTACTTTTTATTCCGGTAATGTGAACTGGGAACGAGTAAACTAAATCACGCGGGCGGAGCTGTGGCGGTCAGCTAGTTTTTAATAAACAAGCACTATCCTATCCACTTAGGTGGTAGCAAATTGTATCTCTGCAGCCAACATTTAACGCCAAGTAATCGCATAATCATCAATAATCCTTAAGTCACACAAAAAATATCGCAAGAAACGGATTTCTATCACGTATAATGACCGATCCTTTCACATACATGAAATGTCATTGTCAACCTTAAATGTAGGGATGTAATAGAGTTCAATGTTATTATTTTTATGTTAGAATTGTTGCAACCTGCTGCGCATCGGGGATCGGTTTTGAATAAGAACTGAACAGATTTTGGGATTATTATTAATGAAATGTCATTGGATTTTTGACTTTTACTTACCTGGATCAGATGGATATGGTTCATCTATTGAACGCCTAACACAACATATTAATAGATGTGTCGTCAGAAAGCCAGGTAGGTACTTCTGTAACAATTCTAAGATGTCAATAAGTTTTTACCAAATTTTCCAAAGGTCTCTCCCAAAATCCCTACAATAATATGACTGTTACTGTTTTTTAAGTTTATCCATACTATTATAAAAAATATAAGGTTTATATGTATAATTTTTCAAACTACTGTACCGATTTAGAAAATTATTTTCGTTATAGTCGACTTACGCTGTGTTTATTTTGATAATGTGAAAAGATACAGTGGCATCAGTTACTGTTAATCATTTTGCCTAGTCCTAGTAAACCTACCTAATAAATACAGACAAGCAGCTCTTCGACTTCGGTTGTTACAGGCACAACACTTTTGTTCTGTATGTATGTGAGACATATCTCACGTTTCATACAGGCCATAGCCTATGGGCGTAGAATACATAACATAGACCATCGCTTTCTTGAAAAAAAACAGCCTCTTTCGAACTGAAATTTAAAAGAACATTCCCAACCAATTTAAACGTAACATTCATCAAACAACGCCCGAAACCAATTCGAAGACCGACAGCAACCAAAAACCAAGTTTAGAATGCGACGAATTTGACAAGTCACCAATTTTTTATCTCCAAAACAGATTATCTGGTCTCCTTACCCCACTCGATCAATCTTATCGAGGCAACTATGACGGAATACAAGATCAAAAGATCGCAATCATTAAATATTTTCATGAATAACTTAGAACCTTAATATAATATAGTAAAGTATATTTTATAATGTTGTAGACTTTTATGGAGACGCAACAGCTAAGGTCCAATACAGTGGATCATCGTCGGATTCCGGGAAATTCGGCCCGCGTGAATACCTTTGCCTATACAGGTAACATTGACTACAAAATGTATTAGAAGTGGCAAAAGCTTTCCGTCACACGTTCTATAATAAAACTTACCGAAATTGTGTATGATTATGTTGCTTACTGCTGTTCTCCATAAAAAAATAGTTTGGTATTATTTAAGGTGTCGGAAGAGAATTTCACATCCTGATAAAAGAGCTATGGTGATTAGGTACCTACGTTGGCATCAATAGGTTTAATTTTATTACATGTATCTAACTGCGATGCGACGTGTTCTCAGTTCTTCTTTACGGAGTAGATACTTGGATATTAAATAAAGATATGTGCAAACGTCGGGAAGCTTTCGAAATGTGGTGCTATATGAGAGTTTTGAGAATATCGTGGAAGGATAGGGAAAGAAACGAGACGGTTTTGCAATCGATGACAAACAATAATTTGACAAGTCACACAGCGCCTATAGTTCATTGTACAGGGTAAGATCCGGGGTAAACGTACACCAGGTAAAAGATGCACGTCGTCGTGGCAAAAGAACTTAAGGGACTGGTTCGGGCTCAGCCCTATTTGCCTGTTCCGAGATGCTGCCTCAAAAGTGCAAATAACCATGATGAACGCCAACCTACGCTGAGAAGATGGCATAAAATAAGACGACGAAGACAGGTGTCTAAAACAACAATCCTTATACCTGTTGTAGGTATCATGCGTCTACACGTTCTTATGTCACAGAAAAGGATAAGAGAAGTCCAATCATAAAAAAATTGAGATGCAATGCAACCAATATTATTTAACAAAATTATAAACGTACCTACGTAAGTTATGTTGTTTAGGCTGTTCGTTGTTGGGGGTTGGCTTTCTAGTCTTTTTTTTTTTTATATTTAGGTCGACAAATTGACGCCACCCGCCTGGTGGTAAGCTGAGCCGACGTCTGGTGATTGTGAGCACCTCTCACAGTACACAGGAATACTATAGAGAGTGACCCTCAACT
The DNA here is from genome assembly GCA_963556515.1 of Nudaria mundana. Lineage (NCBI taxonomy): Eukaryota > Metazoa > Arthropoda > Insecta > Lepidoptera > Erebidae > Nudaria > Nudaria mundana. The sequence goes on from OY748287.1 coordinate 19,560,181, forward strand.
TGACGACCCAGTAATGTGCCTCTTCACGCTTCGCTTAAAGAACCCAGGATTATATGTTGGAGGAAACACGTGCGCGGGCAGGGCGTTCCAAGCCACCATCGTTCGGCAGAGAAACGAACGTTTAAAACGCTCAGTTCTCGCGAAGACGGTTTCCACGGTACGAGAGTGACATCTCTGCCCGGCACGCGTTGTTCGGGATCGGAAGGGAGAGGGTGGGATCAGATTGAAGAGCTCTTCAGAACACTCACCGTGGTAAATACGGTAGAACGCGGCCAAGGCGCTGGGCTAGCGGCTCAAGGCTTCCCGTTACCTCCGGACAATCTATAATGCGAACAGCGCGTCGCTGCATAGCGTCGAGTGCGTCCAGCGAATACTTCGCGGAGCCGTCCCAGAGGTGAGAGCAGTATTCGACGCAGGGTCTAATCTGCGTTTTGTACAGCAGACACCTCTGGTGCGGTGTAAAGAATCGCTTTACCTTGTTCAGTATTCCTAGTTTCCGCGAAGCTAGCCCAACACATCTCTCAATGTATTTAGTGTTATTGAGCTCTCGACGTACGTCTATGCCCAGGATGTCTAGATTATCGTTCATTGGTAATATTGCATTCTGAAGAGTGGGTAGGGGAAGGAAAGGGGATTTTTTCGCTGTAAATGCACACACCTGTGTTTTGCGGGCATTGAACTCGACCAAGTTCTCGGCACCCCATTGGGAGATACTGTCGAGGTTACGGTCGAGATCAGCCACGAGTCGTCGTCTCTCCTCCTCAATCTCAGATCGCCCCGCCGTCGGACGAACCGAGTAACTCCCGTGCAGTGTGCTGTCATCTGCATAGCAATGAATGTTCCCGATGGATAGCATATCATTGATATGCAGAAGAAAGAGAGTTGGTGATAGTACGGACCCCTGCGGTACCCCGGCATTCACTTGCAAGAAGCGAGAAGCCTGGCCATCGCAGAGGACCCGCACTCGGCGCTCGTTTAAAAAGCTGGCAATCCAGCTGCACAATGAGGAGGTAGACCATATGCCGGAAGCTTGGAAAGGAGCGAAGCATGCCAGACCCTATCGAAAGCTTTGGCGATGTCCAGGCTAATAGCCAAGGACTCGCCGTACTTTTCCATAGCCTCACCCCATACATGCGTGACGAATGCCAGGAGGTCACCCGTTGATCGTTTTGGCCTGAAGCCATATTGCCGATCATTGATTAGCGAGTGATCCTCCAGGTATCGCATGAGCTGCTTATTGATAAGGAGCTCAAGCACCTTGCAAATGACTGAGGTGACAGCTATGGGTCGATAGTTGCCTGGATCGGAGCGATCCCCTTTCTTGGGGATCGGTTGTACGTTCGCCTCTTTCCAGACCTCCGGCACGAGCCCTGTAGAGTATTACAGGCGGTACAGACGCGTTATTACTGGAGAGAACTCAGCAGCACATTTTCGTAACACCACCGCCGGAATGCCGTCAGGGCCACTGGCTTTCCGCGTGTCGAGCGACCGCAGCACTGCCCTTACATCACATTGCCTGATAACACTATCAGGCATAGTGTGGCCACAGTTGGCGATGGCGGGGGCTGCAGGCCACGGTCATCGACGCGGGAATTAGCCGCAAAGAGGTCTGCGAGCATGTCCGCCTTCTCTTGGGCTTTGTGAGCCAGTGATCCATCAGGAAAACGCAGTAGTGGCAGCGAGGGTTGGCAAAAATTTGACTGTACGGCTTTGGCCAGTTGCCAGTATCCACGGCTGCCCGTGGGGTGGGATGTGAGCTCCTGACCAAGCCGCGCGACGCGCTGGGCATCCGCTCTCTTGAAGGCCCTCTTGCTGAACCTAGTGGCCCTATTGTACGCTGCTTTGAGGCGGTTCACATTCGGGTCACGTGCCGCCCGAGCCCTGACCCAGGCGCGATACGCTAACTGTTTTTTCTGGACAGCCTCGGCACATTCACGCCCGAACCAGGGGCGAGCTTTGCGGATGCTGGCGACATCAGTGAAAGGGATATAATATTCTATCCCTAGACTGATCTCGCCCGCAACGGCAGCAGCGGTATCCGAAGGCGCCTTCCCTACAAAGCAGCGTTGGCTCCACGGGACGGACGCAAAGTAATCGCGGAGACCGTCCCAGTCTGCCGACGAGTAGTGCCATAGTCGTCGAGTCATTTGCTCAGCACGAGCAGGCGGTGGCACTTGGAAGCTGGCGTGCACCACACAGTGGTCGGAAGTGCCCAGTGGGGCGCGTACCGACACACTGTACTCGGCTGGGCGACTCGTCAGCAGTAGATCCAGCAAGGCGGGCGTGTGATCTGCCTGTCAGGTATCCGGGTGATCCCCTGTACCATCTGGGTCAGCCCGTGGGAGAGAGCGAATGCATGGGCGGATCGTCCCGCATGATCGGTCCTAAGGGACCCCAGCCACTCAACGTGATGACCGTTAAAGTCCCCCAGGAAAACCAGGTCAGCGTTCGGGAACCGCACCTGCGCATCGTCAGCCATTTCGCTGAGGTATTCGAAAAGCCTTGTTGTCCCAGTGTCCCCTGTGTGGGAGCGGTAGACGCACACGTAGATCTGGCTCATAGAGCCATGATCCACGTGCAGCCAAAGGACGGAGTAGGAGGGGTTCTCTAGACAGCGCAACCGGCGGCAGCAGACATCCGCCCTAACGAACACGCACACTCCGACTTTGTCGCGGAATTGTTCCTCAATGACATAACCCGGGTAACTGAGGTAAGACGTGTCGTCAGGGTGGCGTATCTGTGTCTCCGTAAGGAACATCACAGAAGGCCGTGCCGTCTCTAGGTGATGGTGGACGGTATCGAGGTTCGCATGGAGTCCGCGGATATTCGCGAACTCCACCTCAAAAGGAATCGACTTTGTGGGGCTTCTAGAGGCCGCTGTGTACCGTTTATAACTTTGTTGCACTGTCATGATGAGATATAGGGAAGCGTGAAGACAGGGCGTCATTTGGTGCGGCAGTAAGTGACAAAGTGCAGAGGCTAGCTTCGTCTAGAACCGTGTGGCTAGGTCGGAGCCGACCCGCCGGACGGAAGGGCTCCCAAACCCCCCTGAAGCAAGGCCACCGCCACCCCACACCGGTTACCACCCGGAGCGGCGACCCCACATCAGGATTTTGCGCAACATGTGGGGCAGCCTCCTGGGGTGGTTGGTCCCAGGCGGGCCCCATGACTACGTTGCGGGCGGCCGCGGCAACGCCGTTGCTAAGGGTCTCCCTGGCCGGCGAATCGACCCACACCACCCACACTAGACTCCGCTTCGCCCCCACTGGACCCCTGCCTGCCGCACCATACATCGCCCTGGGCCCGGCAGTGCAGCTGCTGAACCCCTAACGCAACCCAGCCTGGGCTGGGTTACTTGGGGGGCTTTAGCACAGCTGCACGGTGGTACCCCCCCGGACCAACACTGTTGTACCACCTGGTATCCACGTAGGGGCCGAAGCCACCACATGGGTACCGTAATAAACGAACCTCGTCCGTTAATCAGCAGGTGCGCCACTAGCAGGTGAGGTCGCTGGGGCCCGATAGATGTAAGAAGGGCCCCTTTGCACCCAAAACTCTAACCAAGTCTAACTGCGATTCGGCTGAACTTCGATATTTTCCGTGGAGCGACTGCCATCTGACCTCCACAACCCATGGGCGATATCGATGTTCTGTAGTTAGACCGGTCGGATTTTTGATTTAGGACTCCAACTACCCCTAACGACTGCCATAGATGTTCGTATGACAACCGGGACCGCAGGCTTAACGTGCTCTCCGAGGCACGGAGGGGTCTCAGTGTCTTAAGAAATGGTCACTCATCCTAAGACCGGCCTGACTAGATGTTGCTTAACCTTTTCAATATGTTAACATTGTCGGTTACCACTAGACCACGAGTAACCCAGCCTGGGCTGGGTTACTTGGGGGGCTTTAGCACAGCTGCACGGTGGTACCCCCCGGACCAACACTGTTGTACCACCTGGTATCCACGTAGGGGCCGAAGCCACCACATGGGTACCGTAATAAACGAACCTCGTCCGTTAATCAGCAGGTGCGCCACTAGCAGGTGAGGTCGCTGGGGCCCGATAGATGTAAGAAGGGCCCCTTTGCACCCAAAACTCTAACCAAGTCTAACTGCGATTCGGCTGAACTTCGATATTTTCCGTGGAGCGACTGCCATCTGACCTCCACAACCCATGGGCGATATCGATGTTCTGTAGTTAGACCGGTCGGATTTTTGATTTAGGACTCCAACTACCCCTAACGACTGCCATAGATGTTCGTATGACAACCGGGACCGCAGGCTTAACGTGCTCTCCGAGGCACGGAGGGGTCTCAGTGTCTTAAGAAATGGTCACTCATCCTAAGACCGGCCTGACTAGATGTTGCTTAACCTTTTCAATATGTTAACATTGTCGGTTACCACTAGACCACGAGCTCCTCGTAACGTTAGTTATGTGGATATTACCAGACAATAAGTAACATGGGCAAGTAACGACAATTACAGAAGGCCAAGTAACGTCCAATTCTTATAGTCAATAAGCTTCTAAATCGTCCGCAACCTGACGCCTGACGAGTCTAATCATGCATAGGTCATTACAACTATGACTTGCTATTTATCTACTGCGCCTGTTATTATTACTGACCCAAGCTTTTTTCTATACAAATAATAATATCGTAACGTGCGAATCTATATATTTAATACGACAATTTGTTTGTCCGTCCGTCGCGTTTTTCAATTATAATTAATAAAACATACATTTGCATGAAATATATATATTATTTTTTTTTATATATATTTGAGGGGCTCGTGGTCTAGTGGTAACCGACAATGTTAACACATTGCAAAGGTTAAGCAACATCGAGTCAGGCCGGTCTTAGGATGGGTGACCATTTCTAAGGACACTGAGACCCCTCCGTGTCTCGGAGAGCACGTTAAGCCGTCGGTCCCGGTTGTCATACAAATATCTATGGCAGTCGTTAGGGGTAGTTGGAGCCCTAAATCAAAAATCCGACCGGTCTAACTACAGAACTTCGATGTCGCCCATGGGTTGTGGAGGTCAGATGGCAGTCGCTTCACGGAAAATATCGATGTTCAGCCGAATCGCAGTTAGACTGGAAAGCCGACCCCAACTTTAGTTGGGAAAAGGCTCGGTGAATGATGATGTGTTAAGGTGGATTTAAGGATGGTTTAAATTTACCATTGGACCCGGTAGGTGGCTGCTGCCCATCAAACTTCATACGGCCACCGTAGCCACCGTAAACCATTCTCGAATCTACCTGAACACACACTATAAATTTCATTAAATTTGGTCCAGCCGTTTCGAAATTTTGTTTGAAACTAAACATAAGCATAAATTATATCTACCCAATAAATACAGTCGATTTTACTTAATTGCTGTGTTCAGGGACAGATAAAACTACTGTCGAACTGTCGAAAAAACTAGGTATGCAAACAGACAGATGGACGAAAGCACAATTGACAAGTCTCGAAATTTTGGCAAAATTTCATCAATAATACTGTTAAGGTTTGGTTGTGGTAATTTGTACTACCTTCAAGGTGCAGTTTATAAGAGCGTTAAAATGAACATCACTTTAATTAACACGTTAATGCAACAGCAAATCCGATACAAACTGTCACTTTTATTTTCTGTACCGAATGACACGACCCAGACTCTTCGGACACAGAATACTTAGAGGTATACATACCCATACATAACATCACGCTTATTTTCTCGAAGGTAGAGGCATAATAAACGCCCATATTTAGCCAGAAATTTTGTTAGTCCCGTGTAATAAGTTTCGATCCTATTGCTGCTTAATAGGAACTGTTATGATTGTCAGAGCCTCCTCTGTTGATTGGCAGGTGTACCACTTGCACGTGGACGTTTACTTGGGACCCTAAAAGATCTTGGTGGGTCCCATTTACACTCCAAGTAGGTAGGTATTTACTTTTACTTATTTTTTGTGCTTCGGATCTGATGCGAGTTTAATTTATTTTATTTAGGTGCAGAATACAACAATACAGTCATGTAAAAATAATTCTTAAAATAATACCTAATATAATAATAGTTCATGCACACAGCTAAAACAATATCATAAAAGAAAGAAATGCACCAAATTTGTAGAAGTTAAACTGAAAAAAAACATATGTCGGTACATTAATGTTGTTTTAATTTAATAAAATTTAGTTTGATACGCTATGGAGGATATTCTTCGGGATATGAGCAAATCTGCTAAAGTTGGGATCAAATATGTAGAAGAGTTCGTTCCCCCTGGCCAATTCATTTTATTGGCGGGCCATCCAAGTCAAAGGGTTGTAAAATGAGTTCTTTAAATATTTATTAATTTCTGAAAATTACTGATTAATGTCTTATGTACCTATAAAAATTTAAATGGGTCTTGTTTTGTGTTAAAAAAGTTCGAAACAAACCCGCCAACACACGACTTCCTCGTGTAAAAGTGTCACCTCTGTCGGATAGTGCATCTCCCCTGGATAGTGTTAAAAAAAGTTCGAAACAAACCCGCCAACACACGACTTCCTCGTGCAATAGTGTCACCTCTGTCGGATAGTGCATCTCCCCTGGATACATCACACCCGTGGGAGCAGAGGAGATGGTCTGCTCCACTGCCCAGGGACCGTCAAACCAAGTAGCACATTAGAAGCTTCTCCCGACACTCGCGCACCCCTGGACAGCCTGGACTCACTTCAATATAAGTTCAAATAGTACCTACAAATGACGAAAGTATCGCCTGCTTTAGTTAAATGTTTAGTTATGTGCAGTCGGGTATTTTTATTGGGTAGGTAATTTAGTAAGTAAATAAAAATTTAAAAATTAATTTTAATTTCTCAGGCATAAGCACAATGTACTTATGTGATGAAGTTAGATACTTAGTACAAACATACACAGTATTTTTAAATTCAGCTAATTAATTATAAATTATTCATAGTATTTGAACGCGATTGATAGGAAACTGAGCGACTCTTTGCAGAAAAAAATTACCGGCTAATGATTTGCTAACGACGATATTTATATTTTGATGCTCCCCGCGCAAAGATTATTTCCTTTGAGGGCTACGTTTGCTGATCAATTGAGAGGATTCTATGCCAACATTTTTAATTGAGCGTTGTGATGGAACACTGGCCCTAAGCCCTCTGCATTTTGAATAGAACTGTGATACTTTTATGACGTTTAGATTATAATTATTTAAAGGTATTCCACCATATTTCACTTCATAATCACTACATATTATAAAACAAAGTCGCCCGTTCTTTATGTACCTATGTATCTTTAAAACTACGCAACGGATTTTGATGCGGTTTTAACCAATGGAAAAAGTGGTTCTCGAGGAGGGTTTTTAGCACCTATATAATTTTTCAAGCGGGCGAAACCGCGGGTGTCCGCTAGTATAGTATAAAACAAAGTTTGTTCGTCACTATGTGCGCTTAGATCTTTAAAAACTACAACGCAGCAACGGATTTTGATGCGGTTTTCACCAATAGAGTGATTGTTGAGGAAGGGTTTTGTTGGTTCACAAATAGGTGCTACTTACTAAGGACTTTGTTTCGACTTACTTTACGTACACAAAGTAAATCACGTTCTTAATAGATATTAAGGACGTGATTTACTTTGAGTACGTAAAGTGTGGGTTGAACACCTCTGTCTGCTCCTTCGGAGATCCGAAGGAGCAGACAGAGGTGTTAAACCCACACTTTGTTCAGAAATTACATGTTTGTGCTTTGTTTGTCCTAACCACTCTATACACTTAATAAGCCACCGTGATAGCAACCATATTTTTTGATTCCCGAGTCAAATCAAATGTGTCTTCCATAAATGTTTGTTTCAGATTTGGGTACTTACCTATTTTTAGGGTTCCGTAGTTCAAGTTTCTGACAGGTATAAATTTCGCGAAAAATATCGTCATAAATGTTGGAAAAGGACCTGTTCAATTCATTTGAGTATAGAATGTATGGAGGCGAACTCTGGTTTACATGTCACTACACGATACAAACGATAATTTGGCATCGCTTAAAAATAAAAAATAAAAATTACTCCATAATTAGCATCTATTTATAACAGGTAAATATTGAAAAAAAATAATAGTACCTAAATGTTTTCTTTTGTTCTGAATTCGAATTAATATGTAGGTTCACCACGATATCACAATTTGAAAGACTTCAACAAGCTTAATAAATATAGTAATATTCTATTTATTTATATTCCTGTGTTTTGAAGGAATGAGTTCGGTTATGTTATTCTTAGATCGTTAGATAGAAATTACGAGTACTTATAAATCACAAAAACGAATGCCATCGGCCAGTCTCGAACCTTTCCCTAACAAGGATTCTTCTTATTTAATCAGCTTAGTTCAGATGCTTTTAAGTATTTTTGAAGTAGATTTGTTAAAAACACATAACCTCGCTGACGCAGTAGGGTCAAAAATGGAAGTTTTTTTAATGCATTTATAGGGTCGTGTTTTTCAAAATATGACTAGGTACTTACTGGTCATACCTACAGCTACACTATGCCAGACCATTTTTTTTCTAATGACAAGTTTCTAACGATGCACTACATACTGTATGTAGTATGTAGTGTAGTATGTAGAAATATGTCATTAGAAAAAAAATGGTAATACTTACCTAAATAAAATCGTATCGTCTAAATGTGTCGTCTCACATCGCGTGCTTCCCATCTTTCTCCAAGTAAGTAAAACACGGTAGATAGATACATTCTTATATCGAGTTGTATCGGTTCATACTCATAACATGGTATCTGAAATTATTCCAGACCCAACATCTGCGTCCCGCGCCGCTTTGGAAAATAATAAAGTTTCGTTTAAACGCAATTCGTATGTGAGATACGGCGAATGAAGCGTAATAAAGTGAATTAGGAAAAATGTATTGCAAATAGAAAATGTAAGATGTACGGTCTCTTCCTTAAATTATACAAAGAAGTTGGTAAACTCAGGTGGAAATAATTTTGTTGTTATGACGTATAAAAATGTCATGTTAGAGCGTTAGGTTTTAGAATGAGATTCAGGCAGAATGTTAGGCTTGGGTTTTTGTGGAGCGCGTGGCAGGTTGCCTTTTAGGTTACCTCTGGGCTAAAATCCCGGCCCAAACGCTCAATTGCAATATCGAACAACGTTTCCTTGTCTCGCACCACGAACTAGTTCAGAGTAACTAGTTCTTCTGTGCGGGAAAAATCAAGCATTACCTTGACATTCCCGAAACCTTCGATAAATATCGATGGAGCCACGTTTATAATAAAAGAATATACTTCATGTTTGTTACTCTATAAACGGTTCAACAAATTTGGATGAGAATTAGAACATAGAGATAGAGAATATAATTTTATTATATGAATCGCAAAAGTCATAGTCCTGGGCCAGACAGGGCCATATTCATATTATTATTCATATATTCATATTATTAGGTCTTTACCTATGAAATTGCCGTTTTGTATGAAAAAAATTAAACTATTTTTTTGTTTATATATTTTTTATTTGTATTAATCGAAGTATTCACCCATGCAATCAATGCATCTTTGCCAACGCAGCGGCAGTTTATTGATGCCCTTCTTAAAGAAATCAGATGGACGGGAGGCAACAAATTCTTCAAAGGCATTTTGTACTGCCTCTCGGGTATTGAATTTCTTTCCTGTCAAAAAGTTATCCAAATTCTGAAAAAAGTAGTAGTCTGTAGGCGCATGATCTGGTGAGTATGGCGGATGAGGAAAATGAATCATACTGGCGCTAGACCACCAAACAGTGACCATTACTTTTCTAGGGGTAAGTTTTCGTTTAGGGCATTGTTTAGGTGCTGAACCAGGATCCAACCAACTTGCTGAGCGCTTGCAGTTATCAAATAGAATCCATTTTTCATTGCAAGTAACAATGCAGTTCAAAATTCCTTCATTTGTGTGTCTGTTGAGCAATGCAAGGCATGTCTCGACGCGTACTTCACGCTGGCGATCATTGAGTTCGTGGGGCACCCATTTGTCAAGCTTTTTTACCTTGCCAATTTGATGCAAATGGACCAATATTGTTTTGACGCTAACGTCGAAAGCTGCTGCTAATTCAGCCGTAGATTGTGTATCATCGGCTTCCACAATCACCTTTAATTCGTCATTGTCGACCAAAGTCCAAACGGCAATTTCATAGGTCTTTACCTATTATTATAAAATTATTCGAAATAGTCAATTATCTTGCGTAAAAAATTAACATCCCTGATTCACAGATAGAGCAATTTACTCAGGCAAATCATACACAATTATAAACTATTAAACAGATTTCAATTAACATTTCAACAGAGCATTAAAACATAAAATATTCTTGAATACGTGCTTTTCATCCCAATAATTGGTTTCCCTTTTTGAAAAGAGCAATCCTTTCCATATAACATAATTCTAAAACCTAACGCAGGTCTAATTAGTAACATACTTTTTTTGCTGCGGGCATCTCTGGTACACACCAGAAGGTATTTCCAGTGGCGCCCGGTGGACTTTGGCCACCTGCGTGGCCTCTTCGGGAGTTTAATCGGAATGAAAATCCCGCATCGTTGTGGTTGGGTTTTATCCCGCGTCGGTGAGTGAATTTGGTTGCGTGCTGTGGGGCTGTGACCCTTCTAGCCTGCTTCTGTAAGGACCGTGGGTGGCTATCCCGCCGTCTTAACAATATACATACACAAACTGATACGTTCACGTTTATTATTATTCATATCATGAGACAAAATCTTGAACGTCCAAATATTATACTTGGTTCACTAATGTTTGACCAAAAAATTATTGACAAATGGTCATTCGACAATAAACGTTTAACCAAATGCTCATTTGGCAAATGAGACTTTTGACAAAAGTATCATCTTACAAAAACTGACTTAGCAAATGATCTATTAGCAAACGCTTTACTTGATAAATATTTTAAATATTAAAATGTCAATTGACCTTTTTTAATTTCACCAAATAATACGTTTCGCAAATTAAGCATTTGTCCAAATGTCATTTAACAAAATGTTATTTTATAAAATTGCACTTCTTTTTTGCAATGGACGCAGTATGGCCACGTCAAGGCGCGGCAACTTAAAAAAAGGGCTATGATTATGACAAATGTTTGTGGCACTTCGCCGGCCGCTGCCGCGGCACGCCCGCTTCGCTCGCTCGGCTCGTGCGTTGTCTTTCATGTTCTAACATAACCTAAACCTCACTTTTTGCAATGGGCGCAGTATGGCCACGTCAAGGCGCGGCAACTTAAAAAAAATGGCTATGATTATGACAAATGATTGTGGCACTTCGCCGGCCGCTGCCGAGGCACGCTCGCTTCGCTCGCTCGGCTCGTGCGTTATCTTTCATGTTGTAACATAACCTAAACCTCACTGATGTTTTCCAAATATTGTGTATTAATTTGATCCATACCATATCTATTATAAGATTGATTAATAAACGAAGCATTTGTCAAATAATACGTTTTTAGACCAATAGTAGTTTTTTTCTGATAACTCATTTGTTAAATGTTCATTAAGTAATATAATAATTTATAAAATGTAAATTTAAGTGCTGATCATTTGAAAAAATAAATCATTTGTAAATGATCAGTTGTAAAATGATTAATTGGCGAAACCATTTTTTTGCCACACATTTTTTGCCATATGACTTTTGGTCAAACAGCAGGACACCATTTTACTTACTGTAATGTATTCCAAACAAATAGAACCTCCTACTTCTTCTTCTTTTAAGTACGTGGGCTCCACAGTTCACCGATGATTTTGCCAATGTCAAAGTAATGTTTGATAGTACCCGACACGGAAGAACTAGTTACTTCGAACTAGTTCTCGATGTGGGATATGAAACGTTGTTCGGTATTGCAAGTGAGCGTCTGGAACTCCAGAGGTAACCTAAAAAACCACCAGCCATGTGCTCAACAAAAACCGAAATTCGGAAACTGCTTCGGCGTGGTCGGTAGTGCATCCGCTTTCGACGCCGGAGTCTCGGGGTCGATTCCCGGTCGGGACAATCTTTGTGTGAAGACAGATACGTTTGTACCGTTGTCTGGATGTTTTCTATGTATAATATATATGTACTTATTTACAAAAAATATGTATATAAGTATTTATATCAGTTTATCTATTACTTATATCACAAGCTGTGCTTAGTTTGAGACTAGATGGCGTTGTGTGAAATGTCCTAACATATTTATTTATTTAGTATTATATTTTAATTCTAGTACCTACTAAGTTAACGACTGATGGAAATCAAAAGTTTTCAGATGATGTTTAAATACAAAATACAACAGAATAAATCTGTGGCACAGATACAAAATCTGGACAAGCTCCATTTTGTTTTGAAAGCAATCTATTACTTTCCACAGTTGTAAGCACGACGCCAGTCCGAGAATTTATAACCTCAAAGTAAAACGCTTCCCGCAGTCTACGGACATTTGAATGTTTTAACATTACTTAGGGCGTACTTCGCGTTGTTCGGGGGGACTCGAATCATCTTAATGCTCGTAATTATACGGATTTTACGAATTACTCGGTCATAAGTAAACAAACGGAATGTCCTATTTACAATCGTAAATTTTAGTCACCATCTACGCCGAAATAATAAGTACCTATCACCCACCAGAGCGGTTCAACGAGTCTCTTTCAATAAATTTGGTTTGCATTTTATAAAGTCGGTATAGACTATGGATAACTATAATTTGTAAAATTGTAAAGTTTGATTTTGGTTACAGCACTTTAAACCCACTGTGGTATGTTAATTTTCATCCTGATAGGTAGCTTAGGTACTACTTGATGTCCCATTAACATTCCAGGCGAATTGTTTACATAAGTTGACATCCATAAACCCTGTTATTTAAGTTTAGCTGATTCCAGATATTAACTTTGAAGCGGATCCTGTTAACATTATTGGGCCTTCTGCCATTATGGAGTAAATAGTATGATTTTTTTCAAAAATGCAAACAATCCGAGGAAAAAGTTCGTGAAGGTACGCTCGGCGATACAAAGTCAAAGTCCCACAGAACCGTATTGTACGGCGGCTCATGACATAATATTAACAAATGTGTAGACAATAATAATTATGTAGACATTAGCAGTAGGTGGTTATAGCAGGTACTTACTTATTTTTATTATTTATTTATTTATGTTACAGTCCTACAATAACTCGCAGGTAACAATAACAATTGGTTTATATAAAATAACTTACGCTTATAGTTAACTGGATTTATTTTCGTCCCTGATTTCCTGAAGCAAGCCATTCAATAGATATGGCAAGCGTTTTTTAATGTTGCTTTAGTGTTTCTTACTTTGCCATATCGGAAACGTTAATTTCTTGCTCCATTTATAATAACCTATAAAGCTTCAAGGCTTCATGCACCAATGTTTATCATATTTGAATCTCTGTCCCTATTATAATCAGAGAAAATTATTCCACTTTTATGAAGCCATCATTTTATTAACATAAACTCAACAATAGCCGTCCGACCATTTGGCAGTGAGCGTTTTTTCAAGAACTTTTCATTCGCAAGCCACAAAAATTACGAGGCTTAGGAATCCATTGTGTTCTTTCATCCGTCACTCTTGATTGATGTTATTTTTAATTATAATATTTAATGTCAACAATCTATAAATCTTAGTACTTAAGCACTTAATGAAATATTCATGCCAAATAATTAGGTATATTCTTTCTTCATTTTATTGAACTGAAAGTAGGCAGTTGTTTTGTACAATGACTTTTAGACTAACAAAAATAATTTAATTTTAAGAATAGGTTTTATGTAACTTAATCAAGGTAACAAGGCAAGCTAGCAGATGAATAGGTAGGTAGTAGTTTAATACCATGTAGCTACGTACTCATCCTTTGAGCCTTTTTCCTACCCAGTTTCTTACCCAGTTTCTTACCCAGTCTCCTACCCAGTTTCCTACCTAGTTTCCTACCCAGTTTTCTACCCAATAAAGGCGTGCCACGCCGGGCGACCCTGGGAATTCTCTCAATGCTTACAGGAGGTTCTCGACAATGGACGTAGGTGCGACGGCAGCCCAGGGCCGCGGACTTAAAAAAAACCGGGTTCGACTTTCCAGTATAAACGTAGCGTAAGCGACTGCCGTCTGACCTCCACGAAGTTCTGTAGTTAGGATTTTGTTTTAGGGCTCGGGTATTTTAGCTCGCATATTTGCGAGCTAAAATACGACTGCCATAGATGGACGTATAATAACCCTGTCTGGCCTGGCTAGATGTATTAACCTAGTCGGTCACCACTTAGCCACGAGCACTTAGCAACAATCCAATTTACAATATTTTTCAACTCAATTTTATTATAAGAACAAAAAGCTATTTCGTTAACGTTTAATTAAAAGAAACGAACAGAAACAACATTAACAGATCAAGTATCTAGCAGGAGACGTACAATTTTGCCATATTTACTCAAGTGCCTACTAGAAAAGTAAGGGCAAAGACTGTGATGTGCGGATCACTTCGAATTGTGAACTTGTGACGACAAAAATAGAATGATGATTAAGCATTATTTTAGATCGGGATGTAAGTTATAAGTATATGACTTCCCAAGACTATTATTGAGATTAACCCGTTGACCCCCATCCGGACACCGGTTTAAAAAGAAATACTCAGTCGTGTGTGGCCGTATTAACAAATAGGTACCTACACTTTACAATTATTAAATCTGGCTATGTCCGTTTTCAACCCGAAGTTTCAACCCGCAAAAAAATATTTCCTTTTTCTTCCCAAAAGTTGTTCCGCTTTCTACCCACGATAATAAAAATATTATTTTATTCCGTATTCTACCCGAAAAGTGTTCCTGTTTCTTCCCGCTGTAATTTAACACTTACTTGGTACAGACAGACGAAAAAACAAGGTTAACTAATAATATTTATATGGTTCTTAAAGGGTAAATTGAAAACAAAATTAGTTAAAATCGTGTTTTGGGTCTCTGTTGATAACTTATTTATGGTTTTTTTTTATTTAATTACAACGCACCTTTGCCGATGACTAATGGAGCAATAGCCCTCACAGGGCTCCTTAATTTTTAACTATACTTAATACTATCTTTCATTCCAGTTCTCTAGGTAACATTCCATTATTCTTCTATTCCTCTCGCACTTCCATTCCACCTTTCATTCTTTGAGTCGGGATGTCGGGGTATAACTGCGCTTTATTTATTTATTTAAATCTAGTTTTCTGTTTGTTACATTGTTATTCTTATTCTATTTTATCTAACTTAATTTAACAAATTTTTTTACAAATATATACTACTTTTATAACATTTTAACAATTTTAGCATATGGGTTTCTTATTTCTATTTATAAACTTAATTTTTATTTTACATTTCTCTTTTCAGTTGTTTTATTCTTATTTGCTATTTTTATCTTATGCTTAGTTGACATGTTTCTTGTTCGGTTCCATATATATGTAATCTAATATTAATTATAATACTGATTCTATATAACTATTTTCCTCCGTTCCTTTTGTATGCAATTTTTATTATTTTACACGTGTATTCTAGAAACTCGTCTCTATATTCTTTGAGCATTTTTGACAAATTACTGAGGTTCAAATTTATATTGTTTCTATATTGAAAATTTAGACGATCCAGGGCATGGACTGGGCATTCAAGAATGAGGTGTGTAATGGACTCGTGTACGTCCGGGTCGCAGGCGCACGATGGGCTCGCCTTACACCTGAAACGGTGCAGGTATTCTGCGAACCCACCGTGCCCCGTAAGCAGTTGGGTTGTTGTGCTAGCGACCGGCATCTTGCGGACGATCCTATACGCCTCCACTGCACAAGGGAGGAAAAGCTTGGTGACGGAGGCGGTCGTACCTTCTTTGTATCTCTCATTCCACTCGTGAAGCGTGCGCTGACGCAGAACACGTTTCACGAATGAAACCGGATTCAAAGCGTAGTCCGGTGCCTTCTTCAACTTCAGAACCGCCTCCTTGGCGAGTACGTCGGCTCGCTCATTGCCCTCCAGCCCCGTGTGGGCCTTGACCCAGAATAGGGAAATTTCCTTACCCTGGGTCATGCCTTGTCGAATGGCTGATCGGGTTTCCACCGCCAGGAGGGTATGACGGTTAACTACCGTCAGAAGCGCGGCTCTGCTGTCGGAGAAGATGCCGAACGTGGTCGCGCCACGCCTGAGGATTTCAGTGGCCGCTCTGCACAGCGCCAGGAGCTCGGCCTGGTATACGGTGCAATGCGGCGCGAGAGCAAGTTTGAGGGCCTTCGTTTCGGCCGCGTTATTCCAAAACGATAACGCTGCACCGACCCGGCCCTCAATCTTGCTCCCGTCCGTAAATATACGTACATCCAAATTGATGTATTTACTAATTTGTTCCTCGTCTACCAGGTCCACAAACTCAAGGGCGGTGTGCACAGCGGGGTGAGGAGCCTCGATTGCTCGGGCCATCCGTTCAGTCTCCCAGTTCCCAAGCCCTGGTTGGGCCACTCCTCTCTTGGCCTCATACAATGAGGCCACCTCATGAATTCTGAGGTCCAGAGGGAGCAGGCCAGACAGGACCAGTGCTGAGTTCAGGGAGACCGTCCGGTAGGCCTTACACAATTTTTGCGCGAACCCGAACTTATTTATGGTTTCGATGAGATAGATATACAGAGAAACTTATAGTGACCAATAACATCCATATCATTTTCTCTGTCTATCTCATTGATATAAGGCGGGAGTGAAAGAGACAGCTATATTTGAAAGGATTATAGTTTTTATGACTATTGTGTGTCTTATTAGTTAGTTATTCAGTTAAGTTTTCTCTGTCTATCTCATTGATATAAGGGCGGAGTGAAAGAGACAGCTATATTTGAAAAAATTATAGTTTTTATGACTATTGTGTGTGTTTTATCAGTTTGTAACCCATCAGTTCATGATAAGAGTGGATGTTGAGGAAATTATCAAATTAGTAAAATGCAAAATCCAGGGCCAAGTACAAGTCAAAATGTTGAATCCAGTGACACAGAATTTTATTTAGTTTCAATCGAAAAGAAATAAACAAATTTTAGTGTGCGGTGGCAGAGAATACTGCAAAAGGCGTTAAAATAAGGACACATCAGTTATTTGGCGTTGTGCAAAAGCGCCATGTTGCTATGGCATCATATCACGAACAAATATTTTTAACACTGCTTGGAGTAACTAGTCTGATTAATTTTTGAATTAAAACAACATGAATATGGTGATTTTTGTAGTTATTGTCCTGATTTTTGTTGTATACAAATATTTTTTTGATGCCGTTACATCCTAATCCCACTTAAATTTAGAATAACTACATAGCTACAATCCTTGTGGGTAGAAAACGGAATCTATTTTTGCTGTGGGTATAAAACGGAATTATTATTATTCTTTTAGCTTCCGGGTTGAAAACTTTGGGAAGAAAGCGGACATAGCCTTAAATCTCTGCGCATAAGTGGGTTAACTGTTAAAAATGCGTTATACTTAGGCTTCAACTCCCGTTAAAATATCTCCTCCTCAAAAAAGAAGGAGGTTCTCAATTCAAGTTGTTTTTTTTTTGGTAGTATGTGCCCTTTTACATGCAAATATTCTCTACAGTTTACCTACTCATATTGACCGACTCATAGTAAACATCAAGCACCTTAAAAATATTATTATAAAAATATTATATTTTTGTGTGTATAGTATGGCAGAATTCACTAGGGTTGCCTACAATGTTTGCTAAAACAGTTTACAGTAAATTAATTTGTCACAGTATTGTTTTTAATTTTAGTACCTAATTATTAAGGTTTTTTATTTTATATAAATTAATTAGTTAAGTGTAAGTTTTGTTTATAGTACCTAGGTAGTTATTGGTACTGTGCAGTGCTACTATTCTGTGGTTTATAGTACCTAGGTAGTTATTGGTACTGTTCAGTGCTACTATTCTGTGGTTTATAGTACCTAGGTAGTTATTGGTACTGTTCAGTGCTACTATTCTGTGGTTTATAGTACCTAGGTAGTTATTGGTACTGTTCAGTGCTACTATTCTGTGGTTTATAGTACCTAGGTAGTTATTGGTACTGTGCAGTGCTACTATTCTGTGGTTTATAGTACCTAGGTAGTTATTGGTACTGTTCAGTGCTACTATTCTGTGGTTTATAGTACCTAGGTAGTTATTGGTACTGTTCAGTGCTACTATTCTGTGGTTTATAGTACCTAGGTAGTTATTGGTACTGTTCAGTGCTACTATTCTGTGGTTTATAGTACCTAGGTAGTTATTGGTACTGTTCAGTGCTACTATTCTGTGGTTTATAGTACCTAGGTAGTTATTGGTACTGTTCAGTGCTACTATTCTGTGGTTTATAGTACCTAGGTAGTTATTGGTACTGTTCAGTGCTACTATTCTGTGGTTTATAGTACCTAGGTAGTTATTGGTACTGTTAAGTGCTACTATTCTGTGGTTTATAGTACCTAGGTAGTTATTGGTACTGTTCAGTGCTACTATTCTGTGGTTTATAGTACCTAGGTAGTTATTGGTACTGTTCAGTGCTACTATTCTGTGGTTTATAGTACCTAGGTAGTTATTGGTACTGTTCAGTGCTACTATTCTGTGGTTTATAGTACCTAGGTAGTTATTGGTACTGTTCAGTGCTACTATTCTGTGGTTTATAGTACCTAGCTAGTTATTGGTACTGTTCAGTGCTACTATTCTGTGGTTTATAGTACCTAGGTAGTTATTGGTACTGTTCAATGCTACTATTCTGTGGTTTATAGTACCTAGGTAGTTATTGGTACTGTTCAGTGCTACTATTCTGTGGTTTATAGTACCTAGGTAGTTATTGGTACTGTTCAATGCTACTATTCTGTGGTTTAGCGTACCTATTTAGTATAAGTGCCTTTAACGATTACCTATAACTTTTAATTGGCAAAGCTGTAATAGTGTTATAGTGAATAAATAAATAAATAAAAATAAATAAATTATAATTATGTATAATATTATTGGGGCTATTGACTTGTTAATGCAGGAGCATTAAGAAAATAGATACAGCATAGTTAACATGTAAGTCATGTTGCATTATCAGCTCAGAGTAAGAATAAAAGGAATTCTTACTCTGAGATTATCAATGACTCCGCTTTCCGCTACAGTACGTCGCTCATGACCACACAGGGATCGCACCAGAATGGCTTGCGAGCTAAATAGCTATGCTCTCTGTTCCAACCAGCTAATGAAATAAGATCTCAGCTCGGAGAGCTAAGGAATGGTGGAATTAAAACTACATAAATGAGCGGCCACCATTCAAACGGGATATTTTACGGAGATTTGCGCAAATTGTGTCCGGGACCGTGTTCGTGGTTTTCGTAATAATTAAATTGTTTCGTACATCGTTTGTTAAATTTAATGTAATCCTGCTATGAGTATGCGACTGCCGTCCCTGAGGTCCCAGGTTTGATTCCGGGTCGAATTAAATTATTTGTGCGATCCACAAATGTTTGTTTCGGTGTTTGGGTATTTTCTATGTATGTATTTAGAAATATATAACTATGTTTATCAGTCGTCTAGATCCCATACCACAAGCTTATATTAGCTTAATTTGAGCTAGATGACGTTGTGTGAAAAATGTCCAAAAAATATATATTAGGTCTTTACCTATGAAATTGCCGTTTTGTATGAAAAAAATGAAACGATTTTTTTGTATTTTTTATTTGTATTAATCGAAGTAATCACTCATACAATCAATGCATCTTTGCCAACGCAGCGGCAGTTTATTGATGCCCTTCTTAAAGAAATCAGCTGGACGGGAGGCAACAAATTCTTCAAAGGCATTTTGTACTGCCTCTCGGGTATTGAATTTCTTTCCCGCCAAGAAGTTATCCAAATTCTGGAAAAAGTAGTAATCTGTAGGCGTAAGGTCTGGTGAGTATGGCGGATGACGGAGAGCTTCCATCCCCAGTTCTTGCAACTTGGAGACCGTCTGCTGTGCAGTATGAGATCGCGCATTGTCGTGCAGGAGCAGCGGAGACGACCGATTGACCAATGCTGGTTGGAGATGTGCCAGCTTCTCCATCATTGTGTTCATTTCTTCACAGTACACATCTGCGGTAATGCTCACCCCTTTTGGTAAGAAGCTGTGATGAATCACACCGGCGCTAGACCACCAAACAGTGACCATCACTTTTCTAGGGGTAAGTTTTCGTTTAGGGCATTGTTTAGGTGCTGAACCAGGATCCAACCAATTTACTGAGCGCTGGCGGTTATCATACAGAATCCATTTTTCATCGCATGTAACAATGCGGTTCAAAATTCCTTCATTTGTGTGTCTGTTGAGCAATGCAAGGCATGTCTCGACGCGTACTTCGCGCTGGCGATCATTGAGTTCGTGGGGCACCCATTTGTCAAGCTTTTTAACCTTGCCAATTTGACGCAAATGGACCAATATTGTTTTGACGCTAACGTCGAAAGCTGCTGCTAATTCCGCCGTAGATTGTGTATCATCGGCTTCCACAATCACCTTTAATTCGTCATTGTCGACCAAAGTCCAAACGGCAATTTCATAGGTAAAGACCTATTATTAAAAAAAAAAATAACTGTGTTGTATCTGAATAATCGCCAAATAAAATTCAAAGAAAATTGGTTTTAAATTTAATTGCTGGTCGACAGTCTATCCACCAGTAAAGAAATTGAAGACCATTTTTCTTTAAAAGTGTAACAAATAAATACCCAATTATTATTGTGTTGAATTTTTCAGTTCTTAATCTTAAATGTAAAATGCTATTCATTAGATTACATTAGATTAGAATAAACTTTATTGTACACCAATCATAGGATACAACAGATACAGGATGTACAAAGGGGGGGGGCTTACCGCTAAAAGTAATATCTTACAGGCAAAGAAAGAAAGAGAGAGTGTTTTATTTGCAACCTTAGCTTAGGATGGACAGGTATTTAGAGAGACAAGCGTTAAGGAGGTATTCATGTCATATTTAAAATTAAATTTTCATTGTTAAATCACTTTCTAAAAAGGCCATAAGGATACCTATAGGAAACCTTAAAAATATAAATATTAATAAATACACAATGAATATAAAATATAATTACTTACGATTGTGTCCCTCGACATAATGAGTCCAGATGAAAGTGAGGGCTAAAGAGAACTTTGTGAGTAAGTCATTTGGTGTGATTGATGACTTGACAGATTTATTATGCTAATTCAAGCTCAGTGAGAATCTAATTAAATGAAAAAATCAAAGAAAGAAGTCGTGAATGCCTACCTATTTGTTTCTGCCCGAATCGATCAGTACCTACATAAGTATTTACAGAATTTCGAAATGAGAAATATAAGTTAAATATTTACGTTTCAAATCGTAATATCTAATATTTATTTACAAAAACAAATTAGTACCATATCTAAAATGCTTCGAAAAGCCTGATATCATTGTCGACCCCAAAAGTTCCCAGAACGTTAGCAACATTACTACGTTGAATTCTCTGAGCCAGAGAGTAACCAGCCTTCTGGTTCTGAGAAGGATATTATGTATAACTTACTTAACTATTTCTCCTATTTTATTAACATTAGGTACCGGGGCGGTGTATGGTGCGGCAGGCAGGGGTCCAGTGGGGGCGAAGCGGAGTCTAGTGTGGGTGGTGTGGGTCGATTCGCCGGCCAGGGAGACCCTTAGCAACGGCGTTGCCGCGGCCGCCCGCAACATAGTCATGGGGCCCGCCTGGGACCAACCACCCCAGTAGGCTGCCCCACATGTTGCGCATAATCCTGTTGTGGGGTCGCCGCTCCGGGTGGTAACCGGTGTGGGGTAGCGGCGGCCTTGCATCAGGGGGGTTTGGGAGCCCTTCCGTCCGGCGGGTCGGCTCCGACCTAACCACACGGTTCTAGACGAAGCTAGCCTCTGCACTTTGTCACTTACTGCCGCACCAAATATCGCCCTGTCTTCACGCTTCCCCATATTTCAAAATGACAGTGCAACAAGAGAATAGACGGTACACAGCGGCCCCTAGAAACCCCACAAAGTTGACTTCGTTTGAGGTGGAGTTCGCGAATATCCGCGGACTCCATGCAAACCTCGATACCGTCCACCATCACCTGGAGTCGGCACGGCCTTCTGTGATGTTCCTAACGGAGACACAGATACGCCGCCCTGACGATACGTCGTACCTCTGTTACCCGGGCTATATCATTGAAGAACAATTCCGCGATAAAGCCGGGGTGTGCGTGTTCGTTAGGGCGGATGTTTGCTGCCGCCGGTTGCGCTGTCTGGAGAACCCCTCCTACTCCGTCCTTTGGCTGCACGTGGATCATGGCTCCATGAGCCAGATCTACGTGTGCGTCTACCGCTCCCATACAGGGGACACTGGGACAACAAGGCTTTTCGAATACCTCAGCGAGATGGCTGACGATGCGCAGGTGCGGTTCCCGAACGCTGACCTGGTTTTCCTGGGGGACTTTAACGGTCATCACGTTGAGTGGCTGGGGTCCCTTAGGACCGATCATGCGGGACGAACCGCCCATGCATTCGCTCTCTCCCTCGGGCTGACCCAGATGGTACGGGGGATCACCCGGATACCTGACAGGTCAGACCACACGCCCGCCTTGCTGGATCTACTGCTGACGAGTCGCCCAGCCGAGTACAGTGTGTCGGTACGCGCCCCACTGGGCACATCCGACCACTGTGTGGTGCACGCCAGCTTCCAAGTGCCACCGCCTGCTCGTGCTGAACAAATGACTCGACGACTATGGCACTACTCGTCGGCAGACTGGGACGGTCTCCGCGATTACTTTGCGTCCATCCCGTGGAGCCAGCGCTGCTTTGTAGGGAAGGCGCCTTCGGATAGCGCTGCTGCCATTGCTGGCGAGATCAGTCTAGGGATAGAATATTATATCCCTTTCACTGATGTCGCCAGCATCCGCAAAGCTCGCCCCTGGTTCGGGCGTGAATGTGCCGAGGCTGTCCAGAAAAAACAGTCGGCATATCGCGCCTGGGTCAGGGCTCGGGCGGCACGTGACCCGAACGTGAACCGCCTCAAAGCAGCGTACAATCGGGCCACTAGGTTCAGCAAGAGGGCCTTCAAGAGAGCGGATGCCCAGCGCGTCGCGCGGCTTGGTCAGGAGCTCACATCCCATCCCACGGGCAGCCGTGGATACTGGCAACTGGCCAAAGCCGTACAGTCAAATTTTTGTCAACCCTCGCTGCCACCACTGCGTTTTCCTGATGGATCACTGGCTCACAAAGCCCAAGAGAAGGCGGACATGCTCGCAGACCTCTTTGCGGCTAATTCCCGGGTCGATGACCGTGGCCTGCAGCCCCCCGCCATCGCCAACTGTGGCCACACTATGCCTGATATTGTTATCAGGCAATGTGATGTACGGGCAGTGCTGCGGT
This sequence comes from Nudaria mundana, assembly GCA_963556515.1. Lineage (NCBI taxonomy): Eukaryota > Metazoa > Arthropoda > Insecta > Lepidoptera > Erebidae > Nudaria > Nudaria mundana. The sequence goes on from OY748287.1 coordinate 19,583,503, forward strand.
CACTCGACACGCGGAAAGCCAGTGGCCCTGACGGCATTCCGGCGGTGGTGCTACGAAAATGTGCTGCTGAGTTGTCTCCAGTATTAACGCGTCTGTACCGCCTGTCATACTCTACAGGCCTCGTGCCGGAGGCCTGGAAGGAGGCGAACGTACAACCGATCCCCAAGAAAGGGGATCGATCCGATCCAGGCAACTATCGACCCATAGCTGTCACCTCAGTCATTTGCAAGGTGCTCGAGCTTCTTATTAATAAGCAGCTCATGCGATACCTGGAGGATCACACGCTAATCAATGATCGGCAATATGGCTTCAGGCCAAAACGATCAACGGGTGACCTCCTGGCATTCGTCACGCATGTATGGGGTGAGGCTATGGAAAGGTTTGGCGAGTCCTTGGCTATTAGCCTGGACATCGCCAAAGCTTTCGATAGGGTCTGGCATGCTTCGCTCCTTTCCAAGCTTCCGGCATATGGTCTACCTCCTCAACTGTGCAGCTGGATTGCCAGTTTTTTAAACGAGCGCCGAGTGCGGGTCCTCTGCGATGGCCAGGCTTCTCGCTTTTTGCAAGTGAATGCCGGGGTACCGCAGGGGTCCGTACTGTCACCAACTCTCTTTCTTCTGCATATCAATGATATGCTTTCCCTCGGGAACATTCATTGCTATGCAGATGACAGTACATTGCACGGGAGTTACTCGGTTCGTCCGACGGCGGGGCGATCTGTGATAGAGGAGGAGAGACGACATCTCGTGGGTGATCTCGACCGAAGCCTCGACAGTATCTCCCAATGGGGTGCCGAGAACTTGGTCGAGTTCAATGCTCACAAAACACAGGCGTGTGCATTTACAGCGAAAAAATCCCCTTTCCTTCCCCTACCCACTCTTCAGAATGCAATATTACCAATGAAGGACAATCTAGACATCCTTGGCATAGACGTTCGTCGAGAGCTCAATAACACAAAATACATTGAGAGATGTATTGGGCTAGCTTCGCGGAAACTAGGAATACTGAACAAGGTAAAGCGATTCTTTACACCGCACCAGAGGTGTCTGCTGTACAAAACGCAGATTAGACCCTGCGTTGAATACTGCTCTCACCTCTGGGACGGCTCCGCGAAGTATTTGCTGGACGCACTCGACGCTATGCAGCGACGCGCTGTTCGCATTATAGACTGTCCGGAGGTAACGGGAAGCCTTGAGCCGCTAGCCCAGCGCCGAACAATTGCTTCCTTGGCCGCGTTCTACCGTATTTACCACGGTGAGTGTTCTGAAGAGCTCTTCAACCTGATCCCACCCTCTCCCTTCCGATCCCGAACAACGCGTGCCGGGCAGAGATGTCACCCTCATACCGTGGAAACCGTCTTCGCGAGAACCGAGCGTTTTAAACGATCGTTTCTCTGCCGAACGATGGTGGCTTGGAACGCCCTGCCTGCGCACGTGTTTCCTCCTACATATAACCCTGGGCTCTTTAAGCGAAGCGTGAAGAGGCACATTACAGGGTCGTCAAGTTGAGGGCCACTCTCTATAGTATTCCTGTGTACTGTGAGAGTCGCCCTCAATTGCCAGACGTCGCCTCAGCTTACCATCAGGCGAGTGGCGTCAATTTGTCGACCTAAATATAAAAAAAAAAAAAAAAAAAAAAAAACCTGGTTAATAGAGTTAAACTTACGTACCTACCTTGTACCTCAGACTCGCTTGAAAATTATTTGTATGGACCATGTATAGACATGTTATAGGAGTTTCCTCAACAAAAACTCAATAATTAATATAATTATCGGTTCAGTTGCGCATTATTGAATCAGCCGCTGGAACCCTCGCGCGCCCACCTCACAATTACTTGGTACCTTACTCGCAAATCATTTTAACCCTTGCCCGACGGAGATAAGTTTATTTTGAGCTGGTTGAGTGCCTGTGTTCGTCATTCATTTAAGTGCTTCTTTTGTGACGACATTCCGCTGCGCCTCTCTCAATTAACCCGACTGGAAGCTCAAAAATTAAGTTAAATACTCTGACTTTGCGAGCAGTGTTTACTTATTGGCAATCGACGTGGTGCGCAATAACTTCATAAATTAAAACACAGTAGGGACTAATATGCCCCAAGGTTTACAGCGCGACGGCTACCTTCCTTGTTTTTTCAATGTTTATTATTAGACGAAGGAGACAAAATCAATACCCATTTAAATACAAAACAATCGGTAGACCAATAGACTCTTCTCGTTTTGAAAGTGTTAACACGATACAACATTTAATTTAAAAAGAGCTTCATTAAACCCACTGTAAGTGTATCATTCGAATGCATCTGACAACCAACCAAAGGATACAAAAATTTAATGGAATAAGCAAATAAACCCGCTCACAGAAAAGCATGTTTTATCTTCGAAAAGGTAGACCGGTCTGCTAACACAAGCAGTTTTGGTTTAGCCGCGCGCACGTATTTCCTCACACGTACAACTCAGGGTTCTTCAAGGGGAGCGTTTATGGGCACATCACTAGTTCGCCAAGTTGAGGGCCACTCTTAATTACAATATGTACATATTGCGTTAACGCGCAACGGCTTTTCATCAGGCGGGCGATATCAATTTGGCGAACCTGATATAAAAAAAAAGCTGGAGGTGAATTATACTAGTAACTGCTTGTATTCTTTATAAAAACTATTTAAAAAACTTAAGTACCTAACATAGAATAGAAATACCAAAATGTACCAATAAAATAGTACAAACGCTCACACTGAACTGTCAAACATAGTTCCACAATATATTATAGAATACATCGCGTCTAAGTTGTAAAACTTAAGCTGTTTAGCGAGTAAACTTGGCTTACCCACACCGGGGTAAGTAGCCACATATTTCATAGGGGCTCAACAGTACCTGCGCCTAAAACAATCAAACAACCACTAAAACAAACACGTACAAGTTACCGACGCTTAGGTTTAACTAAATACCAAGTTTGGCTTAAGTAAGATAAGTTGGAACGTGTGTATCCGTATTACACAACCATTTTACCCTTTTACATGTGGACTTTAAGGCTACATACGAGTACAAACTGTCATTATCTCCAAAACTAAAATAATAGTTAAAACAGTCGCAGTGAATGGTACCGCTGCTGGACCGATTTCTTCTTTCTGCATTATTAGTCAGGTCACTCTAAGGTTCATTTCCGTTGTTTTGCTCTACATTAATAAGCTCATGAGATATCTATCACTAGTGATCATAATATAGTCGAACCTCGCGAACATTAAATAGTAGATTTTGTGACAAGGGAGTAAAACAATATATTGTTGTCGAAGGCGCTATTTTCAATCCAGAGCGAAGCGAAGGATTCTAGAGTAGAATCCTAAACGTAGCCAGGGATTCAAAGTACGTCGCCTGAGAAAAAATAATTTTACTCCCGAGGCATTCATGTTCATCGTTTTCTATGAAAAAAAAAAGTAACTAGCGATGAAAAATGTTCGCGCGTTTTGTTTTTTTTTTCGGTTGGATTACAATGAAGGATTCATGTTCCAAATTCAAATATCATTATGGCCCGCTAAAAAGTCTTTAAACAAAAAAGAGGTACGTCAGGCGCACTTACGAGTATAGTAGGAACAAAACGCCACTTTTTAAATAGAAGTGATGAAAAAACATTATTTGGGCTCTTTATCCCCAATCAAAAAAAGTCCAGATGATTTTTTTTTTTTAATCAAGGAAGTTTCGTGGTGATCACACGGAACACACATACAGGCGAAAGCAAAATTGTCCAGTCTCAAAATGTAAACGCTTATATTAATTAGGCTAGAAAATCCTCACCAGATTGTTGTGTAAGTGTAGATACTTAAAGGCAAGTAAACATTTCGTTGGTAAATTATGCGATGGCACTCGACTAATCCGCGGCATAAATTAATAGTACATTACGCATCAATCCGGTATTCGCATTAATAAGTTTATATAGAGTACTGCTCATTCGTGTTCAATCGAGCCACCCTAACCATCCGCAATTTATTTAAGAATGTTATGTAAATTTGAACACAAGTCTTTGATCGTCCGCATCAAAAGTCCAAGCAAAAAAATTTTACTTGGAAGAAAAAATCGGAGCGGGGCTTAAGAAAAATAATGATTTAATCTTACTTTTCGCTGCTTCGCATGTAAAAACGGGCGCTGGGTAGGTATCGTGGGTGGAGGGTGCGAGAATCGGTTTTAATCTTTGCTTTGTAAAGGTGATTATGAGGGATTATAGGTTTGCAAGTATGACTGAAATTTCGCGGCTGAAGAGGCGGCCCCTTCGACTCATTTAAGGCATATTTTTTGGGCCGAAAGGTGGGGTTGTGGTCGCTCCCCCCTTGATACTTTAAACTTTTCCTTATTCTAGAGCTCTTCAAAGGAAAGGCTTTATTATATTTTGTTTTGTCTTCGACAATTGACGATTGTAGTGCTTCTGGAGGATGAGCTGCGGTCTACGTTATTTATTTTAATCATTCTGGTTTAGCACTTTTTATGATTCTAAGTGCATGCCAACTAGAAGCACTAAAATTACACAAAACTGAGGTAATTTAATGATAAATTTGTCAACTGCATTAATCATCATTGAAATCACCTCTGAAAAAAACCAAAACAGAAACCAAACCCAAACGAATTAAAGGAATTAAATTTACTCACTCTCGTTCTGGTATCTGAATTTTTCATCCAAATAGAATAGAATAATAAAATACTCAAACCGAATGCACATAATACCTACAGCTTGAAGTATTCTCATTCGTCGGAATCGTAGCAACGAGGTCGTACCAATGAGGTGCCTGCGTGCAGTTTTGTCATTTTTCATTACGTGACCAGATCAGGTTTGTCAGCTGAAACGACGCCGATCTCTCGCCATCAGTACAGCCTTTAGCCAGTGGCCACTAAAAATCTTATATAAAACAACTATGTAGCAATATTGAAATATTAACCTTATACACAAGAAGACAATGTATAAAGTTGAATATAGATTTTGCAAGTTACACTTTTTTAACACGAACAGTCATGTAAAGCTTTCGTAGTTATATGAAGACTGGTGTCTGTGTAAGTCCCGGACCGTTACTATGAATACATAAACGTGAGATAAAGCCACGTCAGAACTAAAGCCCATGAATATTATATTATTTTCTGCACTGCAGCAATTTCACGCGAATATCGTAAGTGCTCTACGTTAGTTACTACGAAACCGTAAGCGAAGCTAACTGTAGCTTATTCTCCTTTGTATTAAAACGTTTCAATAGTTCTATGTAATTGAGATTGTAAATGTCCTTACTAATACTTTATATGAGAAATTGACTATAATAATTTGTCATTGTAGCGTTAAAGATGTTTTATAAAACGCATCTATGGATGCAACTGATTGTTGCAGTTCAATCAATTGCTCACATAAAGAGAAAATGAGTATAGTTTGTAGGCTTCTAGGTACGCAGTTATATTAAATATAGATCATTCTAGAAAGCAAAACTAATATAAAGGAGGACTTAATTATATTACTTGATCTTCGCGGGGCAGAGCGGGGGCGTCTCATCTCAATCGCAAATCGGCCATCTTGTACCCCCGAGATCGCCACCCGCTCTCCCTCCACCCCTCGTCCATTATACTTTTTAAGCTCCAATCTCGTTCATTTAAACGGTTGGCTTTAGATGGCAATCGCATTTTTCCACTGCAGGTCACGTCTCGACCCATCTCCCGACTTGGGGCTTAAATCAACAAAAGAAAATAATAAGATTCGTTCAAATTAAAAGTGTAATGTCGCGAAAGTACGCGGCGCGGGCGGCTCTTAATCCTACCTCCCGTTCTTCATTAGGCGGGCGCTTAAGACCCGGGAAACGCTTAAAAACGTCACCAACAATTTTTCTTTATTCATAACGGAGATTAAGAGAAATGCAAATGAACCGAGGCGTTGCTGCCGCTACTTAGCTGTGTCAACAAACGTTTCGAACATTCTGAGTGAAACAGATTTTTTCTTCCGCTCCAAGAAATCCGGCACGTGCCATCTGTTCGTCTCGTATTTTCTTAGACTTTATATAATGCCTATATTATTTATAAGTAGTTCGAGAACTCTGAAGACATTAAAATCCTACTTTTTTGTTTTAGCTGACTATAAACTACTGAGACATCCTTCACGGTCTTTAACCTCACATAAAAAAGTTAAGAAGACCTAGTTAATTTGTAAGTATATAAATCTTTCTTCAGTTACAAAATTATACATTTAATTTTTTATGTCAATGAACCACCGATTGTAATGAAATTTAACAGTGTTATAGATTACAAACTGGTCGTGACAAAGACAACCAGACAACTAGTCTGTAGGCATCAGCTATTTAATTAAATACTTCATTTTGAATAAAAATTTGGGTAAGTTAAAATTTATAACAAAAGCATTAAGTTCAATTAAGACTCTCTGACTCGCGAGACTTGGTACATAACGTTTGAATTTGTAAAAAAAAAATTATAACAATGTAAGACCTAACTGTTCCTAACTAGTTCACCTAGACTAGTCTTATACCTAGTAGAAAATAATGAACAATAGAAATGACTGGTGTGAGTGGGCATTGATGGAGTACTTTTTCTTTTATGTATAGACCTCGGTGGGCGTATCGATCGGTGGTTCATTTATTTGTTCATCCAACCTCAACGTTTTGTACTGGTCGCAACTCTTTCGCGGCCGCGGACTTCGTCGACTAGGGATGTGAAGCCGACTAATATCGAGACTTATAAATTTTACTATGTTTTTAATCATCATTATCCTCCACTGACCTTTTTCCCAACCTAGTTGGGATAGGCTTTTCAATACTTTCAATATTTTATTGTTTTGAGATTGGAAATTTATTGTTTAACAAAGCCATCTGCAGATTAAAGCGATGAAAGTAACTTTACAGAAAGTCTTTCTTTATAGCATCAAACATTTATGTACCTACCCTGTAACAAGAATAACTGCTGTGCGGTATCTTGGTGTTACAAAAATATCGTTTAAAAATGATATTTTTTGAGGGTGATTGAGTTCAATATTGCTGTCGTCAAATGACATCGACAGGACTTGAACACGCGGCCTTTCCCTGACAACGGGAATGCTCCACTGAGCTACGATGATATCGAGTCATCGCAGCTCAGAGTAGTCAGAGCTATCTAAATCTTTAAATACTAAAGCTTTCAAATACAGAAATTTAAAAGATTTATTTATCGATAAAAAGAACAACACTACAGCATCTTGAGTATCGCTTAGTGTATTTTTATTCGGAATTTATATCTTGCTTCGAATCCCACATTATTGTCTCCGGACATTTATTTTCTGATGGGTATTAAAACAAACCCCTTTTTCTTGGAGGCGATCTCATTTTAGCTGGGTTTAGGAAATTTAAGACCCTTAGAGCTCCGATATTGTGCCCGCTGTGGGTGGAATAATTAATTTAGTCTATTATTATTCCCATTCCTTGTTCAGATGACACTTAGAGAAATACATAGAGTTAATTGATTGAAGTTGTATTATGCAGGATTTTACAAAAAATAATTGTATATAATTTATTCTGATGTTATAATATACGTTTCACAATTTCGCAAGGCACTCAAGTGACTCCCAATCCGTCTTCGGAGAGACACTCGGATATTATGTCTCCTTTATAATATCCTACATAAGCTTATACTTCCTACCTGCGGGAGCGGTTCTCCTACATGAAGCTCCCGGTACTCTTTGTAGATCTCACCCCATGTACCGCCTAAACTGTCCCTCCCACAGAACCAATTTCTACTCCTACTCCTTTACCGTTCATGCGGTCACTCTGTGGAACTCACTGCCCCCTGACATACAAAGCTTTAAAACTCTACCTCTCTTTAAAAAAAAAAGTCAAAACACATAATCTCTCTTCTTTACCCGAGCTATATATTGTATTGTAGTATATGTAAGTATTGTATAGATAGCACAGTATATATTTATCTATGTATATATTATAGCACCCATAGTCTATGTAGGTTTATATACTTGCACTGCACAAACTTAGCCCTTTCACTCTTACTTCTCCTCTCAGGCCTGCTGGAAGAGATTCCTTTAGGAATAAGTAGTGCCCTTGTACTAATGTTCACTTTATTCTTTTGTACTTCTGTTTCTTATTCTTTGTTTGTGTGTATGTACAATAATTTATAAAAAAAAATGGTAGGTACTTATGAGTCATGGTTCATAACATAAGTCATGGTCTATAAATATTTACACACTTCACCTAGGTATACTTAATACTCGTAGCTCATTTCCATTGATCGTTAGCGCCCGCATGCGAAAGGCCGTGAAGAGTCCGACGCCCCATATGTGTTTTGGGGGGGGTCGCTTCTATGCGCCCCTTTGCCGGGCCGCTGACGCTTAGCAGTTTCTGCCTATCCAGGGGCCCGGCTAAGCCGAAGGATAAAAACCGTGGATAGGTTTTAGTGGGTAGTCCGGCCCGTTTTCCATCCTAGAGCCGGGAGTCCCACACGAAGCCGTCCCGGTGAAGTGCCTAAATGCATCACCGACCACGTAATAAAAAAACTAAGCTATAAACTTGTGCTATGGGATCTAGACACCTGCAAAATAAACGTTTGTGGAATACACAAATATTCGTCGAAATGCGGATGCACTACTGACTTATTGACCACGCCACCGAAGCAGTCATCAACGATTGTCGTTAAATGCTCGCCCTTTATTAGGTACGTGGGACCAACTAAGTTACATATTCGAAAAGTAGGAGAAGGTACCTCCTATTATGCTACTGCCACAGAATAGGGTACTTACACAGTACTTACATACTACTGCCAATGTGTTACTAATAATGTATGAGTAGTATTGTATTAGCAAAAATTGACACAACAACCGATTTCAAATTACCGAAATAGGACCAAATAATTGTCGAAATGGGACAAAATAATTGTCGAAATGGGACCAAATATATGTCGAAATGGGACTAAATAATTGTCGGAATGGGACCAAATAATTATCGGAATGGGACCAAATAATTGTCGGAATGGGACTTAATAGAAATGGGACCACTTGGGAAGTAGTAACTTATATTAAAAAAAAATCAAAATCGGTTCACCCGGTCCAGAGATATGAGAACAATCAAACAAAAAAACACATCTCCTTTTTTGGCAGTCGGTTATAAATGGCATCTAAATGATGAGTGGGGTAAAATTGAACCAGTTAATTAAACTAAAACAGGCAATTTTTGAGTAGGTAGCACTCACGTGGGGTAATCAAAGCGGACGGACGGCCACTTTTGTTTACAATCTCGTTCATATCCCGCACAACTGATATCGCTTGTATATCCCTCTGATAACTTACTGTGGAGTTTGCTTATATGAATAAGGGGGTTAGTGTTTGGATTATTGGCGCAGGAAAACATGTCTTGTCAATGAACATTAAATTTCATTGACATTCTTGGAAAAAGGTACGTTCTGACAGCTAACGTTAAATTTTGAAACGACATAGAAAATTATTAATTAACATTACGCATTACGCTTTTTAGGTTACCTCTGGCGCTCCGTAAAAATCGGGGTCCCAGACGCTCAAATGTAATACCGAACAACGTTTCTTTGCCCCGTACCGTGAACTACTTGAGTAATTAGTTCTTCTGTACGGGAAATATCAAGCATTACCTTGGCGAAATCATCGATGAATATTGATGGAGCTGCGGGGGCAGCGGGATGCCTTCGAGTGAGGACTCCCGATCCTTGGATTGAAAACCGACCGGACTACCCACTAAAAACTATCCACGGTGTTGTTTCTACTACGCCAGCCGGGCCCCAGGATAGGCAGAATTTGGCTGGCTGCGGCGGTCCGGCAAAGGGGCGCTCGTTCTAGCTCTTCACGCCCCCGAAACACATAAGGGGCGTCAGACTCCTCAAGGACATTTCGTGTGAGCAATGGATCCCAAAATAAAAAAGACCCTGATACTAATTTTCCCGCATGATATTATGGGTTTTAGGAACCATGATTTTAGAACGTATCTTTATTGAGGTTAAAAAAATATCAGAAGCCACTTCCATAATATGACAACGATGGTATCCAAAGCTTAATTTGATTAGTAACCGCAAGTCGCAGAGTGCTGTTGGATGGGAAAAGCAAACTTTGGTGACGGAATTTGTATCAAGTGTTATTCGTATTTACATAGTTCAGTTGAAATGGCAATTTTTATTATAGCGAAATGCAAAAGTCGAAAAAAGACGCCCAGGACTTTAATTGGTTGTGCCACAGCGGCTGGCACGTAAGATTTTGTTGCCTTTCATCAACATTTCATCGGAAAGCAACGCGGGTATTAAATTATTTCAAAATTACAATATAGCTGCTAATTTTTACTAAATTCATTCGGCCATTAGGACATAACCCGTTATAAATGTGCCCGGTGACGGCAATAGGCTTGCCACCTATTACGTGGGACTAAAAATACTGGCAATTGTGGGTGTGTAATGCACCTCTGCCTAACTTTAATATAAACTAGCTGTCCTGATGAACTTCGTACCGCATTAATATTTCTAATGTTCTTTTTTTTAAGATCCTTCCCCTGATATTTACGAAGACAACAAAAAAAGAATTAGCAAAATCGGTCCAGCCGTTCTCGAGCCATTAAACTCTTAACCAACACGACTTTGTTTTATACATGGGGCACACTAAAAGTTTTGCACTTCTAGCTAATCGGAACTATTTGAATTTCGAATGTGATATTTTTTTAAACGTTGCAACTTTCTTAGTAAACAAAAAAATTTGGCGGGAAATCATTCGTCAATTGTTTTTTATCACACATCAAAGTTCTACGTTGGCAACGAAAATGGAATTAAGTCGAAAAGATTTTAGAGCGATGATTTTTTATGATTTTAAAAGTTCTCTCTCTCCGCAAGACTGTGCCGCTCGTCTTCAAAATGCTTTTGGGAGAGAAGCACCTTGTTTGAGCACCGTGAGGCGATGGTTTGCTGAATTTGAGAGAGTTCGAGTTTCTTTACATGACGAATTTCGTTAAGGGCGGCCTTCAACTGCCGTCAACGAAAATAATGTGGCTACTGTTAAGCGGTTAATTGAAGAAAACCCGCGGATTACCTATGAGACAATTCGAGGACTATTGGGGATTGGTATGAGTCAAATCCAGAAAATATACACGAAGAATTGAAAGTTCGGAAACTTTGTTGTCGTTGGATCCCTCATGAACTGACAGCGGAGCAGAAGCGGGCTCGCGTGGAATGGTGCTCACAGATGCTACTGAATTACGACCACGGACATTCTAATGCTGTTTATGACATTGTCACAGGAGACGAAACGTGGATTTATTGTTTTGAACCCGAAAAAAAACAACAATCTTGTGAATGGGTGTTTGAAAATGAAAACAAGCGAACAAAAGTGAGGCAGGCGAGAAACGTTGGTAAAAAAATTATCGCATTTTTTTCTCAGCTACGGGTCCCATCTGTACAATTCCACTTGAAGATCAAAAGAGTGTTAATGCCGAGTGGTATTCTACCATTTATTTACCCAGTGTGTTAGAAGAAGTTCGCGAAAGACGACCCAAAAGCCGCGTTCTCCTACATCACGACAACGCTTCTTCACACACGGCCAACAAAACAAAGTAATTTTTAGCTTCCAAAAAAGTACAACTCGTCATCCATCCTGCGCATAGCCCCGACCTAGCACCCTGTGATTTCTGTATTTTCCCCAAAATCAAAGATTTGATGAGAGGTTTCACTTTTACCAACTCCGAAGAGGCAGTGATAGCGTTAAATCAGCACGTAGAAAACACGCCTTCAGATCTGTGGTCCTCCTGTTTTAAAAAATGGTTCGATCGCATGAAAAAATGTTTAAAATGTAAAGGAGAGTATTTTGAAAAGCAATAATCATAATATTTTGGTTTTAACATGTTGTTTTTTTAAGTTACGCAAAACTTATAGTAGTATAGACCTACGTATTATGAACATTATTATGCTTTGTATATTCAAAGTTATTCATTCACCGAGCCTTTTTCCCAGCTCAGTTGGGGTCGGCTTTCCAGTCTAACTGCGATGCGGCTAAACTTCGATATTTTCCGTGAAGCGACTGTCATCTGACATCCACAACCCATGGGCGATATCTAAGTTCTGTAGTTCGACCACGAGGATTTTTGATAGGGCTCCAACTACCCCTAACGACTGCCATAGATGTTCGTATGACAACCGGGACCGACGGCTTAACGTGCTCTCTCTCCGAGGCACGGAGGGGTCTCAGTGTCTTAAGAAATGGTCACCCATTCTAAAACCGGCCTGACTAGATGTTGCTTAACCTTTTCAATGTGTTAACATTGTCGGTACCACTAGACCACGAGCCCCTCTATATTCAAAGTTACTATGATGTGTAATTGTAAAAGTTTCAAAAATACTTTTCATAGTTAGGTAAGTATGTACCTACCAGTTATCGCAATATTTTAAACACACATAAAAACTGGCCAAGTGCGTATCTGGCCACGCATAAAATAAGGTTCCGTAGTTATCCATTATAGGCTCTAACTCCTAAACTAACAAATTTATCTGGTCCGTTATAGTTTTCCTTCAAAGTTCATTATACTCGTATGTACTACCATCATGTATTTTTTAGACTCTTTGAACTAGCCGTTTAGATTTTAGAGGAGAGGGGACGCTCTGTTTCAACAAAAAAATGCTATATCTCGCAAATGGACAACTAAATCAAAAAAATGTCGTAGCAACTTCTCAAAGTTTTAAAAATACCTATCTAATGATACCTTACACGATAGGGTTGACGCGAGAAAAAATATCATCCCATTTTACTTCTTGTAGGGTTTTACCCCAGAAAAAAATTTTTTTTTTATTATAATACTTTGTTGGAATAGTAAATACACATAACCGTGCCAAATTTCGTCTTTCTAGGACTTACTGTTTGGGAGAAAAGCTGAGGACGGACGGACATGACGAAACTATAAGGGTTCCGAGACTTTTACTACAGAACCCTTTAAATGCTCGCCACCTACGTGTTGTTATATGACTGACGAAATGTGTGCGTATAGTAGTAGGTACTTATGCCTCAGTCTACCCCTACGGGGAGAAAGACGTGATTTCTGTGTATCTTAAAAAAAACTATAATAAATCATTATGTTTAGGTAAATAATAAATAAATAAATCTATATATTTAATACGACAATTTGTCTGTCTGTCTGTCCGTCTGTCGCGTTTTTCAATTATAATTTTTTTTTTTATATATATTTAATGCGATACAAAGTTCGCCGGGATAACTAGTAAATCTTTATTTTCGTTTCTTACTTGCTAAATACATATTAGTGGTAGAGACACTCCCTGTAAGTAATAAAAAGTGTTAGGAGTCCTCGCTCTTCACATTTTATGATAATCTATAGTAAGTAAGCATCCAATGTTATCTATTCTATATATATATACTTATAATAAATCTGTAGAAGTGAAAACTCTGTACATTGAAAATATAAAAAAACAAATGGCAGGGGGTGTTACTAGACCGACACCGAACCCAAAAATGTGATTAAAAAAAATATTTCTCTGTCTGTCTGTTTGTTCAGGTATCACGCAAAAACTACCGGTTCAATTACGATGTAACTTAGTATAATTATTCTTTAATATCCTGGGCACCACGCTGGGTACTTTTTATCCCGAAAAAATATATACAATAAAAAACAAACTTAATTTTGCGGTTCGATCCCTAGACCCGATTACTGTACCAACCGCAAATAATAAGTTTGTCGTAGGTTACGTCACCCGCAGTGTAGTTCACTAAGGGCCGCTGCACACGGCTAAGATACTATAATATTTTATCTTAAGATACAATATCGCTCAACAGCTACACATAATAAATCAGTAACTGGTGATCAAGAAAGCTATAACACGCAGGCGGAGCTGCGAGCAACAGCTAGTTACTAATAATAAAGGTAAACTGTTTGATCCGAGAAAGACTTCGAATGGTAGAATCCAAACTTCGGTTGCAATGCATGCAACGTCGCATACTATATACCTAATAAAATTAAAGTGAGCTTTTATCCGACTTCTAAAAAAGAAGGAGGTTCTCAATTCGCCTGTGTTTTTTTATGTCTGTTACCTTTATATTTTGTCTGGGTGAAACGATTTTGAAAATTCTATTTATTTAAAAACTGAAAAACTTACTACTTCCTGAGTGATTCCATTTTAGTTTTGTCCCATTGCGATTATTATTTGGTAATATTTGACGTGATTTTTTACTATTCAGCCAACCTATAGATTCTTAAACTTTTTTTTTGGGTTTATTTATTGTGTAGTATAAATGGTTGGTCGGTACAAATTTAGCGAAATATTTGTATAAATATAAAACTACTACAAATATTTCGCTAAATTACATACTAACTTATGTATTATAGGTAGGTACAATAAGAATTACAATATACATAAATAATGAAATATAGAAATATACATCTACATAAAATATTTAGGTACTCACACTACAAAATATTGTTTAAAAAAATCCTCCGCGTCATTGCCGACTGGAAAGGTTCCCAGAATGCTGGTTGTGTTACCACATTGAATGGCGATACTTATTCTTTGGGCCAGAAAATAGCCAACCATAGATTGTAAGTTAATAAATAAAGTTATTCGCGTTTTCAGAACAAATGGATATTTAAGAATAAATAAGGTTACTTGTAGTGACATCTATTACTTTGTGAAGTAAATAAAATAAACGCCATCTGTCGGATTATTGTAAAACTACAACGTTCTGTAAATCTACACTGCTGGCCACGCCTTTATCGTACTTCATTTGCAGAATAGATGTCGCTACCAGTTTGAAAAATATAACAAATAGTCAAGTAATGCAGTTTTTGTTACTTTTTGTCAGCTAGTTTTATATTACTGGTGTAGTAAATAAACAAACGACCAGGTAGGTCGTTTGTTAATTGATCTTTATGTGCCGTAAGTAGGCACCAGAAACATAAGTAGGTAAATCGCTGGAGCCTCCGAAGAGCTAAAAATATAGGTACATACACATATCACGCCTATATCCCTGAAGGGGTAGGCAGAGGTGCATACACACCCACAATTTGCCAGTATTTTTAGTCCCACGTAATAGGGGACAAGCCTATTGCCGTCAACGGGCACATTTATAATGGGTTATGTCTAAAACGACCGTTAAATTTATTAAAAGTAGCAGCTATATTGTAATTTTGAAAAAATTTGAACCCCTTGCGATGAAAAGTTGATGAAAGGCAACAAAATCTTACGTGCCATGCCAGTTGCTATGGCACAGCCCATTACAGTCCTGTGCGTCTCGGACTAAAAATAAGATAAAAAAATCAAGTTAAGGGGAAACAGAATTCGGTCTCCGAAATTTTCATACACCCTGAAATAGGCACATACACACACACACACACACACGCAATTGAGGCGTTCATTACGCCACCGAAGAAGTGATCGACAATCACTTCACAGATCACTTCGTTGGTTATTCTTGCGTAATAAGGGGACTATGTATTGTCGTTTTTTCGAGCACTTTGTATAGGGTATACCTCAGAGCCTCGTCTGTCTGTCAGCAGGTGCAACGCGTGAAGGAGGTGATGACATAGGCCCCGTTGATGTTGATAGGACATAGGACCCAGTACCCACCCAATACACATACAGGTTGTCATGTATAAGTTGGCGTTCCATTAGGGGCGCCACATTAAACTAAAAAACGTAAAAAATCAGATTTCCAGAACAATGCATAGGTACAACATACAATTAAATTAGTTTATACCATTGCCCCTTGAAAAAGTGAACTTTATTCATCGATAACAGTGAATAAAACGCTCATTTACTCACAAGTGAATAATGACATTTGAATTAGGAACGAACTTCAATAGACGAATTAAGTATACTACAAAAAAAAGAAAGCTGAACGTAACTACTGGCAGGCTGAATGAAGTCATTCCATTGACAAAAAAAACAAAAGGGGCAATGGTATAAAAAACAAACACAACCCGCCAATTTTAGATCGTAGTGTTTCATTGGAAAATTTAAAATAACTAATAAAATGAGTTCTTCCAGTGATGTAATGAGTCGCTTACTCCGGAATCATTTCGTTAGAAAGCAGCAATTATCTATCAGGCAAATTGCCTGATAGATAATTGCTGCTTTCGAACAACTACTTTCGCTTAAAATTGAAAAAATCCAACACCTACATTCAATGTAGGTGTTCGAAACCTTTACCTTATTTCCTCGCAGTCAATGGTATAAAGTAGAGTAGACTACTCGTGAAAAAAAATTTTTCATCTCGTTCCTTGTATCCCTCGCTCCGCTCAGGATTCTACTTTAGAATCCTTCTCTACTATCGGGATCCAACTTCGTAACTCAAATTAAATTTTCTTTTTTTTCACTTGTATGATCTACTATTATACCATTGCCCCTAGAAAAAGTGAACTTTATTCATCGATAACAGTGAATAAAACGCTCATTTACTCACAATTTAATGAATTTTCTAAGTTCGACGTCATTTATTATTTTAAAAATTAACTCATAACAGTCTATAACAATATTCTTCCTTCCTATTGACTTTTACATCCACTGCCCTCCTACTAGGTAACTCGGTAGGTATAATGACCACAGCGCACTGCTTCGTTTTTTTCTCAGTGTAATATTAAATGTAAACCTATGCATTTACGATCTACTTATTCCAATCATCCAAGAATAATTCATCAAGGTAAATCTTGGTGTCACTGAAAAATGTAGTGTTAAATCCTGGTGTCGATGTTATCGCTTTTGATATTTTTTTTTTTGATTGAGTCATACTTCTAGCTCGTAGGAATAGTTTGCATAATATGGACAAAAACAGCGAGTCGAATAGTGTTTTGTAACCATCGCTTGAAACTACAATACTAAAATACGATATTAATCACCAATGTCTATGAATTTCTACGAGAAACATTACATATTTATCCCTTAGATTTTATGATATTTAGAATATACATATATTCTGACATTTGTTTTGACTTTTGATTTAATTGCTTTTTTATTATTTGTCAATTCAGCCTGGACTTTATGTAAATCTTCAAAACATTGTTTTACAGTATTTAATTATTAAAACTAGTAAATTGAGTCAGTTATTCAATTTGCTTTATGAAAAAACATACGTTTACTTTAAATCTGTAGTTTTCTTACAAAAAAAACAGAATTTCAAAATGTCGAAAATAATACGAGTATTTTCAAAAAGTTTAGTAAGAACTACATGATATTTGTCTATGAATTTGATTCATGACATCCGATCCGACATAGGTAGTGCATTTGAGTAAGAAGACAATTAAAAACAATTACACGACGAATTATTATCAAAGTTTAAACCCCACATACCAAAGAGAATACAGCGTATACGATTTCGTTCGAGTGAATTAAAAGATGTGCCGCGGCAGCGGCCGGAGAAGTGCCAGAACCGAAACGGTCCTAATTATTATGTTTAGGGATAAAAGCGTTATGATAAAGAACAGGACTTTAAATATATTTACATTAATGACATTATTAATTACAATTTTCGGAAACATTAGTGTTATGAACATCGCCGGTAGCACTACATACAGTATGAATGAAAACTTTAGGTGAGCCAATATGGACCTCATTAATTGGCGGTGCCATAGCGGCTGGCACGTAAGATTTTATTGTCTTTCATCAACAGTTCATCGCAAGACAATGGGCTTAATTTTTTTTTTAATTACAATATTGCTGCTACTTTTTATTAAATTAATTCGGCCTATTTGGACATAACCCATTATAAATGTGCCCGGTGATGGCAATAGGCTTGCCCCCTATTACTTGGGACTAAAATACTGACAAATTGTGGGTGTGTAATGCACCTCTGTCTACCCCTTCTGGGATATAGGCGTGATATGTGTGTGTGTGCGTACATATAATATATTTAATCTTATTAGATTAAATATATTATATGTAAGTATTATATGTAACCAACTTAGAAAATTCTCGTGTGACAGTGTTTGTATCGAAACTCCTCGGAAACAGCTTTACCGATTCTTATGAAATTTTTTGTGCATATTTGATAGGTCTAAGAATCGGTGGTAAACTAATTTTGTAAAGCCCTGAGTTAAAAATATTTTTTATATTTTCAATTTGCAAACGCGTTTGTAAACGTGGTAAAAACCCCGATACACGATTAAAACCAACAGTGTTCAATAGAACACCGTTGGTCTTAAACAGCCGCAGCCGTTTTATACCGTATTTGATGCTTAATTCAATTCAATTCAATTCATTTATTAATTCGGACAAATATGAAAGTCCATTAGAATAATAAAAATAATAATTCATGTCGCCGTCCCACATGACGAGAATCGAGAGAGAGTACCTTGATCTGTCCTTCGAGATAACCGCCATGTGGGACGTAGACTCGACGATCATTGTCCCGGTGGTCGTTTCGGCAAACAGATTAATAGCGAAGAGTCTCGACCAACATTTCAAGAGACTCGTTAGATTGTTGGATCAAGAGTCAGATTCAGAAGGCTGTTATCTTCGACACGTGCCGTATTGTTAGGAGGTTTCTCAGTCTGTAGCCTCACCGCCGGTAGTTTGGGTCCTACTCCGCTACTGGTGGGTCACTGTTTTTTATATTTTTAAATGTAAGTATTTACTTTTTTATAAATCTATTTAAAAATGTAATAAATATGTTAAGAATTTGAATAAACGAAATAAATAATACATAAAATCCATGCTCAATTAGGAACGTGTTGTCAAGTAAAGTGTCGTGGTATTTTCATACTAAGAATAACTTAGAAGTACCTACAATAACAAACAATTATACTAGGTACCTACGTATTACATCGGTCAAAGTCAAAGGTCACATTCTTTAGAGTGTCATAAGGTCTATATTAATTACATTCAGACGTCACTGAAGTTAGCATTCAAAAATTTCCATTTATTATGGAGTTCTGTCGTCATTAGCAAATAAATTGAAATAATTAATCTATAGGGTGGTATTTTAGAGGCGCTCGGCAATGGACGTAGCCTTAGGACCGGCCAAATGCGGGTCGAGTCACGCATAATATAGGGTTCCGTAATTACCCAGACTCTAACTCCTAAACTAACAAAGTTATCTGGTCTGTTATAGTTTTCCCTTAAAAGTTCATTATATTTACATACTACCATTATGATTTTTTTAGATAGAAAGATAGAAAGACCATGGCTCGAAGCAAGGAAAGGAATCAGTACTGGTTCGAGTCCAGCCCATGACTATAGTTTTTGTGATTCCTATTGTAAAATTATTTGAGTTATTGCCTTGTTTGGGTTTAAAGAAATAAAGAAACATTTATTATTTCACAAAACAAAACAAACACTTACACAGGTTACAAAGCAAGAAAATACAAAACTAAAAAGTAAAAAAAAAAATTGTACCAATGTTAAATACTAACGTGGAATAAACTGCTGTCCCTCAGCGTAATGCTGTCTGCGTGGCGGTGCAAGTCAGACAGCGCTGCTTTTCAGGGACGGATTTGATTAATTTGTACATATTGATGAGAACTTAGCACCCATATACCCCTGGTTGTATTGGGATATTTCCGTTCGAAGTTATGAGAGCAAAAATTTAAAAAAAATGGCTGAATTGAGAAACCTTCTCCTATTTGTAAAGTCGTTTAAAAAAATATATACCTACGTAGGAATTATACTTAACATAATAAAATATTGAGTTGATTTCTGAATTGAGAATTGACAACATTTCATTTTCCATATAAAGGTAAAACAATAAATCCATTTCGAGATATTAGGTTCATAAAGAACATATATTATTTTCAGATTTTTCTGTTCACTATTTTCGTAATAAATGTAAAAAAACGAAAATACCAACATTTTGATGAAAGATAGGATTTTAAATCAATGTACCCTTCGCATTTATTTAAAAAAAATCGCACGTGTGTTGTACACAGAGACTTGGGATGGCGCTCGCTTCGCTATGGTTGTACCAGTAGCAATAGATTTAGTACTTCTCGATATATGATTTTCAAAAGCATTTATACTGTATCGGATAGTCCTATCGAAATTATAGTCACTTGAGAATACAATTGAATTGACACTGCAAAATAGATATACTCGTGATACTAGCAAGTTTAGAAATTACTGTCGATACATGAACGTATACGGCGACAGCGTATACGACGACCGCGTTGGTCTATGCATGAACCAGATTTGATAAGCCAAGTACGAATGTCAGAATTTAGAAAAAAAATTTGACATTTGACGTTCTCAACGAATATATAACTTCAAATTCTCAATTCAGAAACCGGCCGTAAATAGATTAGGTATATTTATTTTTAAAGCTTCTTGAAATTATTTAGCTTATTGTCGTTACCTACTTATCGACCATTTCTTAAGACATTGAGACCCCTCCGTGCCTCGGAGAGCACGTTAAGCCGTCGGTCCCGGTTGTCATACTAACATCTATGGCAGTCGTTAGGGGTAGTTGGAGCCTTAAATCAAAAATCCGACCGGTCTAACTACAGAACTTCGATATCGCCCATGGTGAAGGTCAGATGGCAGTCGCTTCACGCAAAATATCGAAGTTCAGCCGAATCGTAGTTAGACTGGAAAGCCGACCCCAACTGGGTTGGGAAAAGGCTCGGGGAATGATGATGATTGTCGTTACCTAATTACTTGAATATTAATTACTTGTTATATTGAATATCTACCTACTGTATCTAAAATTATTTTAACGCAGTATAAAACGTATGCTTAATTTATACAATGCACTAAGGTAATTATAGAATGTTATACGAGTATACCTACTAAGCAGATAATTATAATTCTTTTCATACCTAGTTATCATATTGCACAAATCATCTAAGTAACCTACCTAGGTATTGTAACCGATCGATCCACCGAATCCTGAAATGGATGAAACACCGCTTGCGGGATATTTATTGGCACCTGTTAGGTATGTATTGTACCTACTTGGGATACTTAAAATAGCATAAGGATAAGGTAATGAAATGAAATGATTTATTTATTTGTATAAGTCATTAAATGGCTCTTACAAACGTCAGTACCTACTTAAAATAAAAAATATTATTGCTTCTATATTTACATGTACTGCCAGATTTGCAAATGTTCCTACCTACCTACTTAGGTACCCAATTTGTTGTAGGTAGTCCAGTTTAGATGTCAGTTACTAAACAGCTGTTAGATAATATTATGTACTAAGTATCTAGCTAAATTCTGATTCTCTTTACCAATAGAACAATGACAAAATTTCAATGGAATGGGTAAAACCAAGGGAAGCCATTCGATTAGTAGAATAGTCTAGAAATAATATTATTAAGGAAAATTTACTTTAACTTTGCCAAACATGTGCTGTGACTTGAAATTACGAGTAAATGTTAAATCAAAAACATGTTAGACTTGCATACATTTGCTTCCAAAAGTGTTATTTAAGTAGGTAAGTAAATTTTGTTATGGTTTGCTCTGCGTTCTTTGCTACAATAAGCATTACACTAACAAGCGCAGTCAGACGGGTAATAATAGATAGGTATGGTAAGTGTACACAATGATTTCATCTTATTTAATCTGTGGATTAAGATACTTAAGTAAGCACCTATCTATACCATTTTTTTCAACAGTGATAAGTACCTAGGTAGATATTATAATACTACTAGTGGTCGCCCGCGTGGTAATTTGAATTTTTTCCCGTTCCCGTCGCGCCGCGTAATATTTTGAACAATTCACACAATATCTTTATAAATTGTAGCCTATGTGTTATTCTGATGCTATATTATTGTAAAGTTTCATTAATTTTTATGTGAAAGAGTAACAAACATCCATCCATCCATACATACATATACTCACAAACTTTCGCGTTTATAATATTAGTAGGATGTCACGGTTCAAGGTATATCTACTAATTATCACGGTTCATGAAATACAGCCTGGTGACAGACGGACGGACGGACAGACAGACAGACAGACGGACAGTGAAGTCTTAGTAATAGGGTTCTGTATTTCCCCTTTGGGTACGGAGCCCTAAAAAGAAAATAAATAATATCTATGGATAGGTCATCAAAAATGATATTGAGGTTTCTAATATCATGTTTTTTCTAAACTGGATAGTTTGCGCGAGATACCCTTCCAAAGTGGTAAAATGTGTGTGTGTGTGTGTGTGTGTGTGTCCCCACCTCTGACTTCTAAAATAAGAGAATGATAAAACAAAAAATATATAAGTATATGTTGTACATTACCATGCAAACTTCTACGGAAAATTGGTGTGAACGAGATCTAGTAAGTAGTTTATTTTAATACGCCATAAATCGTAAAAATTAAAATATGTTACTTGCTGCTACGGAACTCTTCATGGGCGAGTCCGACTCGCACTTTGCCGCTTTTTTTGTTAGCTAAACATAACGTAATCCCGGTGCACGAAAAACAAAAGGAAATGTAAGTAAATGAAACACAAGTTAAAAATGCATTTTGTTATTATTAAAATAGTGCATACCTACAGTAACTATAATCCGCACAATAATTGCGTGGTGTCTGCATTTCGAAGCGTAAGCGCGGGAAACGTGCAGTGCGGTGCGATGCTAGCGCTCAGGCAGGCGTTCGGCAGCTCTCTGCCAGTTTGTATCGTCGACGATCACCGGTATCAGCGGTACATCCCATCCCACGGGCAGCCGTGGATACTGGCAACTGGCCAAAGCCGTACAGTCTAATTTTTGCCAACCCTCGCTGCCACCACTGCGTTTTCCTGATGGATCACTGGCTCACAAAGCCCAAGAGAAGGCGGACATGCTCGCAAACCTCTTTGCGGCTAATTCCCGCGTCGATGACCGTGGCCTGCAGCCCCACGCCATCGCCAACTGTGGCCACACTATGCCTGATATTATTATCAGGCAATGTGATATGTACGTGCAGTGCTGTGGTCACTCGACGCGCGGAAAGCCAGTGGCCCTGACGGCATTCCTGCAGTGGTGCTACGAAAATGTGCAGCTGAGTTGTCTCCAGTACTAACGCGTCTGTACCGCCTGTCATACTCTACAGGGCTCGTGCCGGAGGTCTGGAAAGAGGCGAACGTACAACCGATCCCCAAGAACGGGGATCAATCCGATCCAGGCAACTATCGACCCATAGCTGTCACCTCAGTCATTTGCAAGGTGCTCGAGCTCCTTATCAATAAGCAGCTCATGCGATACCTAGAGGATCACTCGCTAATCAATGATCGGCAATATGGCTTCAGGCCAAAACGATCAACGGGTGACCTCCTGGCATTCGTCACGCATGTATGGGGTGGGGCTATGGAAAAGTACGGCGAGTCCTTGGCTATTAGCCTGGACATCGCCAAAGCTTTCGATAGGGTCTGGCATGCTTCGCTCCTTTCCAAGCTTCCGGCATATGGTCTACCTCCTCAACTGTGCAGCTGGATTGCCAGCTTTTTAAACGAGCGCCGAGTGCGGGTCCTCTGCGATGGCCAGGCTTCTCGCTTCTTGCAAGTGAATGCCGGGGTACCGCAGGGGTCCGCACTATCACCAACTCTCTTTCTTCTGCTTATCAATGATATGCTATCCCTCGGGAACATTCATTGCTATGCAAATAACAGCACACTGCACGGGAGTTACTCGGTTCGTCCAACGGCGGGGCGATCTGAGGTTGAGGAGGAGAGACGACGACTCGTGGCTGATCTCGACCGTAACCTCGACAGTATCTCCCAATGGGGTGCCGAGAACTTGGTCGAGTTCAATGCCCACAAAACACAGGCGTGTGCATTTACAGCGAAAAAATCCCCTTTCCTTCCCCTACCCACTCTTCAGAATGCAATATTACCAATGAAGGACAATCTAGACATCCTTGGCATAGACGTTCGTCGAGAGCTCAATAAAACAAAATACATTGAGAGATGTATTGGCCTAGCTTCGCGGAAACTAGGAATACTGAACAAGGTAAAGCGATTCTTTACACCGCACCAGAGGTCTGCTGTACAAAACGCAAATTAGGCCCTGCGTCGAATACTGCTCTCACCTCTGGGACGGCTCCGCGAAGTAGGTATTTGCTGGACGCACTCGACGCTATGCAGCGACGCGCTGTTCGCCTTATTGACTGTTCGGAGGTAACGGGAAGCCTTGAGCCGCTAGCCCAGCGCCGAACAATTGCTTCCTTGGCCGCGTTCTACCGTATTTACCACGGTGAGTGTTCTGAAGAGCTCTTCAACCTGATCCCACCCTCTCCCTTCCGATCCCGAACAACGCGTGCCGGGCAGAGATGTCACTCTCATACATGTTTTAGACTGTAATATCCTATAGGATGTTATGAATATGAAGCAATGGATCTCGTGTAATTTGTAGTTCCGATCATCCCCGATGTTGTTCGAGGATTGTCGAACGCCAAAGTGGAAATAATTGTTCTGTACAATTATGCATTCAAATACTGTTTTTTTGTGCGAAATTATGCTATTATATAAAAAAATTAACATCATATTTACCATTGTTTTAATTATGCATTCTATTATTTATATAGGTATATGTATGTATATGTAGGTGCATTCGTAGTATGAGTATGTATTTATGTAAGTATTTACTGTATTAGGTCGAGCTAACCGTTTAGCTTTTAGAGGTATAAGTATTATAATGTACCTTTTTTTTTTTTTTTTTAATTCCCCGGCCCAAGACTGCGGCCGTTCTAACGTCCGTTGCCGGGCGTCTCTGGTTACTAGCAGAGGGTATGTCCAGTGGCGCCCGGCGGACTTTGACCACCTCTGTGGTCTCTGCTGGTGTTGGGTCGGGACGAGAATCCCGCGTCGTATTATAATGTACCTAACATTTAAAAAAAAAACTTCACCTCAACTTCATTCGTCACTTCTTAACAGTTCAACCTACGCACACCAAGCATTTCCTTCCCCTGGCCCACTGGAAGAGATTTCTTTTGAAATAAGTGGTATCATTGTACTATACCTCTATCCTTACTACACTACTCCACACTCACACTTTGTACACTATTCCACAAATTCTGTGAAGAATTGTGAAATAGAAATACTGTACAGTGAGTTTATATCAAAATCACTGTACTTCTATTAGAGTACTATAAGATCCACCGTGTGATCAATTGCCGATAATCGAAAGCATAAATTACACATTATTTTTATTGATTCCATGTACCTAATAGAGGACATGCCTATTGCAGGTGTTACCTACAACAGAGTATCTATAACACCTACATTCTACATAATTACATTGGGAATTTTAATAGTCGCTACGAAAATAGCCGTACTTACCTACCTAATAGAGAACCTCCTTATTGTAATAGTTTGTGGCATATTCTGTACTATATTACGAGTATTAAGTAGGTACTCTTTTATATGTGACACTACATAGAGACTTTCCAACACTATATCTTTATCAAGTATTTCAATAAAATAAAGAAGATCAGTCAATGTTATGACCCGTGTAATTATGAAAACATATTGCGAGTTCTAGTAATGAGTAAAATAAAGTTATTGTGGTGAGATAATGAATGACGTAAGCCGAGGGTGTGTCGCGTGTCATGAGGAACGATCATGATAGAGCTCATTATGATAACACGAAGTTATCCCCACCGAGTAATAGTTATTATTTACTTATTATGAATAAAATTGTTTGTTAGTCTTTTTTGTTTTCCACGCGTACAGAGATTTAAAAAGAACTTAATAAATAATTATATATTTATTTATTGCACCCTATATTTCTTCGTTAGATTCATATATTATTTTGATTAGATACATGGCAATAATCGTCCCAAAAAACCCCGAAGTATCACGGTTTTTATATTTGTAGAACAATACGATTTTGCATTATTAATAATAAATTAATCATAGTAGATAAGTATAAATTACGAAAGGCGTCCAATTGCGAACAATTTTTGTTAGTTTTAAGATTTATCGTAATAAATCATAAATTCATGATTTATTACGGAAATCGGAATTATTACAAAATACAGCCAGGTGTAGATACTTGTTGTTAAGTGTAATCTATACAATACAATACAATACAATAAAACTTTATTGTACACCAATATAAAAAGCATAACAAATACAAACAGGTTTTATAATGTACAAATGGCGGCCTTATCACTAAAAAGTGATTTCTTACAGGCAACCTTTGGATGGACAAAGTAGAAGGAATAGAATTTAAGGAAGAGAGGGTAGGCATATATATATATATATATATATATATATATATATATATATATATATATATTTATATATAATCTATTTATATTGTTCTACCTCCCATTATAATATTCATTAGGTCCTTAATGTAAAATATTGTGCTCAGAATACCTACATTAGAATTAATAAGATTGACGACCCGAATGCACGGTAAAACTCGAAGGAGTTTATGTTGCATCGTATTGTTGCAATTCAAATGTATGTGTTTTTCTTATAAGCTTTATATAAATAAAATATATAAACAAATAAAATATATTTATGTAATTTGGGTAATTTTGGTAGGTAGTGATGTAGCAGCAATTTCCATGTCACCCATTTTGGAGTTAAAATTCTCAAATGTTCACAACACAACATGTATGTGGTTAAAAAAACGCGGCCACGAAGCAGCAGTTCATTGCCGCGCTTGTGTACTAGGCAAGCGACAAACCCCCGAAAAAGTGCGTAGAAATGAAAATGACTGACCAATCACTAAAAATGTGATTGCGCCAATACAAGTTTGTACTTTTTGTCAACCTTGGACCAAAAGGAGTCAATTAGTAAGAAAACAAAATTTGTGCGGGTGGGCTATTATTTGTTATGAACAAATTAATTGTTAACTGATAAAAAATTGTATTTTATATTGGAAAATGATTTCTAAGGGTAAAACGGGCAAAATAAGACACTTTTACTCTTTTGTTTTTTTTCGAAAAAATGCGTTTTAAAGAAGTTACAACCATTTTAAAGCGCATAAATGATCAAATTTTAATTTCTTTATCTCGGCGAGTTTTGATCGAATTCAAAAAAATCCTGCGGCAGAATACTTCTCAGATCTTAAGCTTCAACTGACTATTTTTCAAAATGAGAAAATATACATTTTTCACATCGTAAAATCTATTTACACACGTAGCGTTTTTCCGAGTTAAGATACATTATTATACGCATGTAGTAGAGTCGCGTCAACTCTTATAAAGCGCGCGCAATTTTGGTTCAAGGTTTACAAAAAGTACAAACTTGTATAGGCGTATTCACATTTTCAGTGATTGGTCAGTCATTTTAGTTTTTCAGGGGGTTTGCCGCTTGCCTATACGAACGTCTTGTCGAAATGTTCGACGAGACGAGGCGAGGCGAACCGTGAGACGAGTGTCTAAACCCCGCATGACTTTTGCCCTATGTTCGGGGAGCGCGCACCACTTTTAGTCTTGCTTGCTTGCTTGTTATTCAAAATTTTTAAGTGTTTAAACCATCTAAATAATAAATAACAAACAGGATTACTTACGTCAATTAACAAGCGCACTGCAACATGTGCATGCGCACTGGACAAATATTGATTCGGTACATGTTGCTATTGCCTACTGCGCAAGATTAAAAACATTTACTCTGATGGTTCATTTGTGTTAGTTTCATCATAAAATGCGGTTTTGTTATCTATAAGTCGTACTAATCTAATGTTATAACTATTAATATTATAACCAGGAATGGTCCGAGACGCCCAGGACTTTATTTGGTTGTGCTACAGCGGCTGGCACGTAAGATTTTGTTGCCTTTAATCAACATTTCATCGCAAGGCAACGGGTTTTATTTTTTTTCCAAAATTACAATATAATGTAGCTGCTACTTTTTATTAAATTAATTCGGCCATTTTGGACATAACCCATTATAAATATGCCCGGTGACGGCAATAGGCTTGCCCCCTATTACGTGGGACTAAAATGCTACTCTGCCTACCCCTTCCGGGATATAGGCGTGATATGTGTGATAACTAATATTTGTGATGTTACGAGTTTTGATGGTTAGGAGTCATCTTCGGCCTATCCTTCTGAATGCGTACCCGGGCTGCCAGGACGCACAGCAAAAGACATTTAGAAAAAAAAATAAGGTGTAACTAGGTACATAGGTACTGTATTATATATTTTGTATTATTTGAAACGTGAAACCAGTGAAACTATGGGTATCTATATATTTAATACGACAATTTGTCTGTCTGTCCGTCCGTTGCGTTTTTCAATTTACATACATTTTGCATGAAATATTAAAATATTTCATCTTGTGCATATTGTTTGTATTAAACGTAATAGCGTGTATTTGATCTATGTACAAGAAGACTAATAAAAAAAAATAAAAAAAACATTAAATATTCTTTTTTTTTTTTTATATTTTATATTTTTTTTATATTTGAGGCGATACAAAGTTCGCCGTGATAACTAGTTTATAGTTTAATTAACTGTTACTGTAAATTTCCAGTTAGTAGATAACTATGTAAGTATGTATGTACCCTCTTGGGTAGGTAAGTAAAACTTAAATAAGTAGGTATTAAGTAGGTATACTTACCTTATACCAGACCTACATAGGTATAAATAATTAAAATAATTAAATATTTTCGGACACAACGTCATCTAGCCCAAACTAAACTATAAGCTTATGCTATGGGATCTAGACAACTGATAAACATACTTACTTATATAGTTCTAAATACATACATAATATACATAGAAGACACCCAAACTCCGAAACAAACATTTGTGGATCACTAGCCGATGCGCTACCGACCCGCCACCGAAGCACTAAAACTTAAATAAGTAGGTATATTTACCATACCAGAGAAGTATCTTCATAGGTATAGCTAACTAGTTAAGCTACTCTCTAGTTTACAAGAAACAGGAAAAATACAATTACAAGAAGCTTAAATATAAACTACTAGCTACTAGTTTACTCGTTCCCGGTTCCCGTGGGAACACATTACCGGGATAAAAATTAGCCTATGTTACTCAGGGTGAATGTAGCTTTCCAATGGTAAAAGAATTTTTGAAATCGGCACAGTAGTTTTTGACTTTATTCATTACAAACATACAAATCTTTCCTCTTTATAATAGTAGTATAGATATAGATAAACTATGTATCTAAAACTAAAACTAAAACCTAAAATATCTACGTACGTAAAAGAGAGATTCTAGGTCTATGAAGTAGGTGTTTTTTTATTTTTAGTTCCGCCGCTCTAACGTCCGTTGCCCGGGCGTCTCTGGTTACACTCAGAAGGTACGAGTATTTCCAGTGGCGCCCGGCGATGAAGTAGGTGTAGGTACCTAATTAGCACTTACCTATATTAATTATATTTACACGAGAGATAAACCTACCAACATAATCTAGGTATATCCTCCCGTGGATGTCGTACGAGGCGACTAAGGGAGTGTGTGGAAAGTACTGACCCCGTGTAACTTTTCCACACACAAAAGCGGATGTCCCACCTAACCTAACCTAATCAACTAAACCTAAACAACGACCTGTCCTTGCACCAACACAATCTCGCAAACCTTTAACCTAACCAAGCAACTCCTTCCTACTCATCATGACCCCACGAACTTCCCACCAACATAATCTCGCAAACCCTCAACCACCTTATTACAACTGCCCCAGATACACTTAACTCACTCCTCCACCACATCACCTATATCGTAAATCAACTAAAACACTCTAACGGCACATAACATCTAAACACTTCACTAACTAAACAATCAACTTGCAAACGGTTCCAGGAGAAAGCGTATACCATAAGCGCAACTCCTGAAAAAAATACCCAATTGACTCACAAAAAAAATATATATATATATACTGAGAAGTATACTATGTAAGAGAAGTCTTATAGTCCGGTTCTGTCCGTCTGTCCGCACTTTTCAACTCGAGAACTAAAAGTGCTAGAAAGTTATGATTTGGCACATAGAATTTTGGTACCGAATAAACACCATAGCCGAAATAATTTCGATCGGGGGTCAAGTGGTTCCTGAGAACCATGGACCTAAAGTTTCTGAAATTCCCATAGAAAATTCGTATGGGTAAAAAAATATATAAAATATTTTAATGTCGCAAAATTTTAGGCGAGTGAGAATATTTCAATAAATTTCATAAAATAAATAAACAAAAATATTAAAATATTTTGCAACATTACGACATTTAAAAAAAGTTCCAGTGTAATTCCATTGTAAAATTTTCAACTTTAATATTGATTTTAAGTATTTCAAAAAATTACGTAGATAAAGGTGAAAATGGTATTGCCTGCAGACATGTGACATAATAGTAAGAAGTCGTCTTATGCCTTCACTGCGATAGTGAAGGGCGCCTTGCTTGTTTATTACTATGCACCTACATACACAGGTAACACAAAAATTGATGATAGTACATTCTTAAACAGGGACAATGAATTCAATACTTAACATACAATAAGTAGGTAAACGTTTTCCAGAGACCTTTCACCTTATTTACTAAAGAAAGTGAATATTTAAATGATTTCAGAGGTTTGTAACCGTATGAAAATAATAATCTAATAGAGAGTGTATTGAGTACCTAGTGTTTTTTTTTACTATGTAATCTTCTTTAAAAACATCTATCTGAACAGAAACAATTTACATACCGGTTTTACAGTATTTTAAACTAGGCGCGCAAAGGTATTAAGCCAATAAAAACAACCTCGTGTTTGGATCAGCCAATCATAACGCCTGTATGTGGTGTGACTCCGGTGGGACGCGCCCGGATCGCTGTACATCTACACATATTCTATTTTTATGACACAACTATACATCTTAGCTCTGCGCAAAAGTAATACAAGTACTCGTTTACCCCAATAAAATTAATAACAATAATTACATTTATATCAGCAGTTGATTATTCCATTATACCTACTATGATAAAATCCAAAGTCGCTTCCCCCCGCATCGTATGATCGTGTCATATAAATACAAGAACGCTCCCCACCACTACCAAAACGTCAAATCGTTTCGCCGCGTACGGTTGTCCTGTTAGTGGGTCAGTTCGCGTTACCTATTTCGCAAGCCGCGTTTGTAAACGTCAATTCAATAGTGACATCACAAAATTAGGGCGTGTGTGTTCAGTGATATTTAAATTGTTAAATAACACGAGAAAATGTCTTTCAACACTGACATATCCACAAAATTGGAAAATAGCAGGTACGGGAGTTGTCTTACAAGTTACAACATTCTATGCTTATGCTTTGATAATAATGGATGCGTTCGAATGCAGTTCTACGAGTCTTGCGTGTGGCCCTGTGATCTGTGTAATTTGTGTTCTCTAAAATGTGATGATATCTAGGAATTCGTGAGGTGGTACGATTGAATATAATAAGTGTTATTAATGTTGAATGGTTGAATGTATGAAATTATTGGTTGAAATGTAACCCTGACTTAAATGGACACCTTTCACATTGCTGACGAATCAGTATGCACCGTAGTCACAAGTTTGTAACAGCGTGGACAAGTGGTATTTCCGAATTTAGGTGCCTAGTTGCTAATCGTTTCATCGATGAGGTTATTCTGTTCTGGGCGTGCGCGGAATGTGACTCAGAGTTGGTTGAAGCCATTTCTTTAAAATTATACAATATTCCTTCTATGCCATTCCGGTTTTTATCCACGATTGCATCAGCTCTTGTTTTTGTGTAGTCGTCTATGAGAGAAAAAAGATAAAAAAATATACACCAGGCACTGTCCTAAACTAAAGTAAAATGTTATTGTTTTTTGTATTGAAGTTAAATAACTGTGATATGATACAGCATTTAATCAGTTTAGAGTGCTTTAATTAAAGTAAATTAGGGGTAGGTTCACATCATACTTTTCACAATGCTAAGTGCATTTCTATAATTTTTTAGAGCTTGTCTTTAATGTGATAATCACCTTAAACTCCCAAGTGTGTCATTCACAACCATATTTAAGTGTCCAATCAAATATTTACCTTAAATTCAGGTCATCTCCAACTAGACTCAATGACATAACACATTAGATTACTCATTCAGAAAAAAACCTATGTTTATGTCTCTCTCTAATTCTAGCTCATGATGACCATCTTTCTCTTTCTAAACTGTATGCAATTTGCTCTCACTGGGGTAACTGCATTGTACTTTCACTAACCATCATGTGATAGCTGTTCCTTTATTAATCAAAGTTTTCATGACAAGTTGCTTCCCATCTCATATTTGGTTAGGTTGGTTAGGTAGTAATAAATAACAAAGTTGCTTTGAATTTAGAAACCAAACTTATCTACCAATATAATAAGGTTGTATCACACATATCAGTGAAGACTCAGTTCAGTATCAGTGATTTATCAGTACAAAATGTTTTTTACTAAATTTTCTATGAAGGCGTTCCACTCAGTTATCACTGACTCTGCCATGTTCAAAGAAAATATATGAAAGAATATTGCACTGATACTGGACTGTGTCGGACGGAACTGAGGTTTGACCAATATGTCTGAATCAACCTTAAGTGGTAATCGGACTAGGATATTGGATAGGATCAGAAAAGAGTTTTATCTTGATGTATGTAAAACATGGGCCCCTGATTATACACCATTTAAAGTGAAATCTGAGGGTTTTTAAGTGATTTTATATTTAAATTGAATGAATTTGGTGACATGAATGGATTTTGATTGCTAGAGAAGTATTTTTGAATACCAGTTAATCATTATGTACTAAAGATTTCTTGCCAAATTCTTGCTCTACCTGTTCAGAATCTGGCAGTAAATGTTAATGTAGAAACAGTCTTTTTGACTTTTGAGTATATTTATAACCAAATTATATAAAAAAATTGATTCTTACTTAATAACTTAAATACTAAACAACCATTGGATATCAATATAAACTCTTTAGAACATTAAAATTACCCACTCAACAAGTAACAAGTCTAATGGAATATAATTGATCTAGTCATTAACGAAAATTGGTTCTGCTGTGAACACAGGCTGAATTTGGATCTTTGTATTTAAATTGAAGGAAAAAATTGTATACTCTTAGCTATTCAATAATTTGTAGTTATACAGCTATGTACATAATTGATACAGTTGGTTCATTAGTAAGTGGCTGTGTTTGAAGCTGTGGCAACAACCTTCTACGAGAAGCACTCTGTCCATTGGTGACATTTACTCCATTGGTAAAAACTGCATTAAACTCCTTTGTGTAGTTTTAAAGATCTCAGCACACATAGGGAATGGAATGATTTTGTTTTATACTATGTTATGATTACCATATTATATCCTCATTGAACATTGAATAACATTCGTTTATACCTAAATAAAGTCATTTAGTACCTATGTGTTTTAAAGTCTCCTCAGTCTTGATATAATCCTAACCATACATACTGTGACGGTGGGCAAACCTTTCAACATCACAATACCACTGATAAGCAATTAATGAATACTTTTGAGATTATGTTTTCTAATGTATTATTTCTTATTGTTACAGGAACAGCTTGCGCAAAATTGCCAGACACGATGACACCGAATTCTCCAAACAGAGTATACTCAATGATATGGAGAAGTTTGTCAAAATGGTGAATGTTATGGATGAGACTGTACTTGTGCCTAGCCGCCTGATGAACCTGCCACAGGAGGGCGACGATGATCCATTCAGCATGTTCTCAATGTTGAATGATTTGAAGACTGAGCTGTTGTGGTCTAGTGGTGATTCTGAGGAACATGTTGAGAGAGGTAGACGGGTGTCGGATATCAGTGATACTGAGAGTGATGCCTCAAGTGCTGCCGGTGACTCGGGTATAGAGGGTGAGGATGAGAGGGAATCTGCTGTACGGGCTGCAGCAGCGTGCCGGCGGCATTTGCGGGGTCTTCGCCGCTCTCTACGGTCGTTGACAGCTGCTGCAGCACACCTCACGAGATCTTATCAGGAAGAAGTCGGTGCACCAGTCTAGGATATGTTATTCAAATTATTCCTGTGATTCAAGCCTTTCCTGTATGTGATGTAAATATAGAGTAAGCAGCCCGAACTGTATATATAGGTTATAGGGCTGGCCGTGTATGGGAGGACCCGTAAGTTACTGAGGTTATTTAATAAATTAATTTTCATAATTATGTACATAGTTTATTTTATCAGAATTAGATTATTTTATCAAATTTAGAAATCCTTAAAAATCATTTTTAATGTGGTAAATGGAACTTTAGGCTCGTAGAATACAATTAGAAATTATATGTTTATAGCTTCTCATAAATTTAAGTTCCAACTTATCTAGTATTTAATTATATCTATTAAAATACTTCTAATCACTCTATAAGTTCTATGCACCACATTATAATTAGTTGAATACTAATATCTTAAATCTAGGTGCTCATAGGTTACACTGCTTCCAAAATGCACTCTAAATATGGTCAAGTTGAACTAGATTTATTTTTAATTTCTGGACAAGCTGGTTACTGTGAATATACAACTTTTTCTAATAGGCAAGTTGTGGTCAATTACAAGGAAAATTATTTGTGGATCGCTTCTACAAGGTTACACAAGGCCGTTCGTCTTTCACAGGTCAAACGGAAGGTTATATAACAAAACACTGCAACATATTTTTTAATCTATAGATTTACATGCCTCTGAAACAGGAATATAGTGCGTAACCATCCAAGTAGGTAGGTAGTTGTCTGTAGCAACTAAAGAAATCTAATAGTCTAATGACTTTCAAAATTACACAACTCAAGAATACATATTATTTTATTATCACACCTATATCCCTGAAGGGGTAGGTAGAGGTGTTTTACAGCCTCACTTTGCCAGTAATTATGTTGGTACTACAAACACAGCAAACCTCAAGGGGGCATCTCTCTGTGGGGCAAACCCATTGCTATTACCCGGCACTAAAAAATCTCCAAAACCACTGTAATTCAAACCAGAATTCCTATAGCCAGAACATGTTACATATCACTAAATAGAATATCTACATTCGATGCATAATATAGTAATGAATCCGTTATTGAATGCTAGCAATACCAGGCCTATGTCACTCGCCTAACAATCGCAAAAAATACGTGACGTCAGCGACTACTTGAAGTTGTAAGTCAGTAAGGGTTGTCTCTTGTTTGTGACACGGCATTGACCATAGAGTTGATATTGAGGCATTAACGTCATAATTATTGGTCAAATTATGCTGGTACTTTCCTGACAACCCTAACATTCTAATTATGTTCTCTGTAAACAAAAGAATGTGCTTTAATTAACGTCGGAGTGCAAGTTCTGTATGTAAGTACTATTCCCTATTCTGTGGCAATACCAGGCCTATGTCACTCGCCTAACAACCGCAAAAAATACGTGACGTCAGCGACAACTTGAAGTTGTAAATCAGTAAGGGTTGTCTCTTGTTTGTGACACGGCATTGACCATAGAGTTGATATTGAGGCATTAACGTCATAATTATTGGTCAAATTATGCTGGTATATATTTTACTTTACTGGACAACCCTAACGTTCGAATGATGTTCTCTGTAAACAAAAGAATGTGCATTAACGTCGGAGTGCAAGTTCTGTATGTAAGTACTATTCCCTATTCTGTGGCAATACTAAGGATCTGTAGGTAATTACAAGCATTAATCACAGTTATTTTAACCATAAGCTAAAAGTGTTCATGTCTATAGTATTAATAGTAATTGGAAGGAAAAGTCTGTTATTTTTGTCAATATGCATAAGTATAATCACGTCTGTTTCCTCGAACCTGTAGGCAGAGGCATAATTATACGCACAAAATATATGTCCCCAATTACTTCTTCGGTGCCCACGTAATAGGGAGTGGGCACTTATGTATTTGCTTCCTTTGGTCGATCCGTTGGTCGTATGCAGGTCAGTAAATTGTTTTAGATTAGGGACAGTAGTGCCATGTTTCATGGAGATCTGATAAAACCTTGTAGTCGATAGTTTGAAACATACTGTATACAGCAGACAGACAGACTAAAACAAAATTGTCTCGAAATGTAAACGCTTCGCTAGCTCGGTCAATAAATACGTCCAACACAGACATCTAGACAGTGTGGACCAACGTCTACGAGTATTGACTATAAAAAAACATTTGGAGCAAGAAAAATATTATGGATATTAAGAAAGAAATTATAAATAGATCACAAAAACTGATGTCATCGGCGGGATTCGAACCCACGGCCTTTCCCTAACAGGGGGACTGCTCTGCCAACTGAGCTACGATGACCACTACCGACAACATCGAATTTTTGCTTCATATCATATTCATAATTTCTACATCGCGCTATTAAGGTTAGCGTTGGATCCACCATGAATAGCGCGATGTAGAAATTATGAATATAATATTTTAAGAATAGTTTAAGCATACTCATTGCTTTGAAATACAAAAATATAAAGATTATGGAGTAAAGTAATATACCTACTGGGATCAGAGACATCATTGATATTGGGCGCTTATGAACCCGAGTCAACATCTCCAAGCTGACGTCATGATCTCTGACACGCAGTGCCCCTACTGACACAATATGCCTATATCCCATCGAAGAGACATACGTTATTATAAGTAAGCCAACGGCATTATTATTGTTGCAGTCGGAGACTTGAAAGGTTTATAGGCTTGTTACGTGTTTGACGAATATAATTGCAATTGCTGTCAGCTGTGTACCTTGAGGTGTTTGATTATTTTAGGTACCATATATCAAAACAATTATAGATATCAAAACATCATCATCTTCAGTCCATCGACGTCCACTTCTGGGCATAGTCACATATTAGGAAGGACTCCTTCCTGCTCTGTAGCATAGGCCTCTCCCAGCGAACGCTACACCATTCGGTTCGTTTTGGGTACGTACACACATAGCATTAAAGCGTAGACGAACTGAATAAGCAATTATTATAAAGGTAGTATTTAACTGCTAATCAAAAAACCTTCGTTTTGTACTAAATAAAATCCCTTTCCTAAGCAAAGATACTGATTGCGCAGCAAATAATTACCTCAAAATTTATTAATTTTAGCAGCAATTTAAGTTCGTGACGCATAGCTGTTTATTTAAAAATACTAAGCTAA
The DNA here is from genome assembly GCA_963556515.1 of Nudaria mundana. Classification (NCBI taxonomy): domain Eukaryota; kingdom Metazoa; phylum Arthropoda; class Insecta; order Lepidoptera; family Erebidae; genus Nudaria; species Nudaria mundana. The sequence continues at coordinate 19,620,403 of OY748287.1, forward strand.
CTTTACCTATCCAAGTCGGATTGATCTAAGACCATTTCTAGGGATAAATAAATAACCACGGAGACCTACCTAATATTTTGGATAATATAGATTTATGCCTAGGCACAATGATATTATTATTAAAAAGTCATTGAATGGCTAGGCAAACCTAGGTCTTATAAGTTTATAACACTAATCGTATTACATAATATGTAGTTCTAATTCCTTAGCTAGCTACAATTATAATTATTTATTACAGTTGAAACCGGCACTGAACCTGCATAATTCATAATCGAACTTCCAATCCAAACAATCAATATTATTATTTCCCTTTCATAGTGACCTCAAAATTACCCACTAGTTACCTAGTTAGTATTAATTAGTTCGGCAATTATTTGATTCATTTGGAAAGCGATTCAAAACGTTACGAACGATCCGAATACTTAGATCTTGTATTAGATTATTTGAGTTTTTTGCATAAAATCTCGACCAAAGTTATGCGTCCTTGAGTTGAGAACTACGGCTACGGCCTACAGTTGGTAGTTTGGTACTCTTCTAGAAATCGATATCCAGTTAGCAGAGAGTTGGCAGTCTAGCCGTTCGTAGGTATTCAATGATACGAAGCCCTGGGATGACCTGACCCACTTACTTTACTATACTACAGGTAATGTAATATTATGCGCATTTTCTTTTGTGATAGGTCTGACAAATCTGCGAGACGCTTGTCGCGCTAGCAACCGTAATGTTTGCAGATTCATATCTAGCGCAGGCACAAAGACTTGAATTGATATCACCTTGAATGTGTTTCGTCGGTACCTACCTATCTTTGTCTGCTTGACACATTCATATCATAAAAGCGCCCCAATTACAACGCTATTAAAACAACACGATTTATTTTATGATTACGGGATATTGCGAAGTTTTAACTACCATAAGTATCAAGGTCTACCTAGTTAACAGTGTAGTATCTATCTATCTACCTACTATATTGCACTCGTATTATATGCACTTAAGTTGGTAGATACCTACCTACCTACTAGAAGCTAATGACTCCTAATAAGAAAATAAAAAGAATCTACTTACAACGTGGTTTATCGTATAGTGCAATTTGCAAACTTGAAAGTACTTTGCTCAGAATAAGTATAGCACTATCCAATATACTGGTTCAATCCGAGACGCCCAGAACTTTAATTGGCTGTGCTATAGCGGCTGGCACGTAACATTTTGTTACCTTTAATCAACATTTCATCGCGAGGCAACGGGTTTCAATTTTTTTTCAAAATTACAATATAGTTGCTACTTTTTATTAAATTCATTCGGCCATTTTGGACATAGCTCATTATATCCGTGCCCGGTGACGGCAATAGGCTTGCCCCTATTAAGTGGGACTAAAATACTGGCAAATTGTGGGTGTGTAATGCACCTCTGACTGCCCCTTCGAGGATATAGGCGTGATATGTGTGAGTAAAATTTTATTCCAAAATTCAACAAAATTATTGACTGGTCGACAACGGTTAAGTAATGCAACATTGTCTTACTTAACATATTAATTTACATACTGGCTGATGCCCAAGGCGTACGTGGTATTTTTTTCTCGTTTCCCCTGCACACTGCCATCGAAGGTGAGTTTCTGCTCTCCTCTGGTACGTCTGGTACCTACACCAACCTTAATCCTTCATGATACACTGGTATTTATTGCTGAAACCTGCATTATAGTCTGTTGCATTTAAATGAGTTTTGTTATCTTTTGTCACCACATGTGGTAGGTATAAACCGGACTTCAGTATGAGAATGAATACCTTCAGCATAAATTCCGCAACACATTTAAATCCACGTGTTTTTTTTTATTGGTCTGAGGACTCACATTCACATTACAGCGCAAAAAATGACGCTCGCTTGGCCTCGCTCTATCTACAGGATCTAATGGGTCACGACACCATCAAGTCACTTGACTCAATATTTATAAGTAAGCAGGACTATAAATAAAACAATGGAAAATATGATGTTGAATTTTTAGATAATTGCAATGATTTCGCTAAATAGAAGACATTATAAACGTCGACATATGTTTCACCTACTCACGAGGCATTATCAAGACTGTCTCAAAGAGAACAGCAAATTCCGAGGAATGAACGTAGCTGTTTTTAAGATATGAGAGTACAAATTTCGTTAGCGCGAAAGACAGTCTTGATTATGCCTCGTGAGTAGGTGAAACATATGTCGACGTCTTCTATTTAGCGAAATCATTGCAATTAGGTATCTAAAAATTCAACATCATATTTTCCATTGTTTTATTATGGACTTTCGCTAGGTAACGCCTGACTCCATTCAGTATTTAAGGACTATCCTACTAATACTCGTATTATAAACGCGAAAGTTTGTGAGTATGTATGTATGTATGGATGGATGGATGTTTGTTACTCTTTCACGTAAAATCTACTGAATGGATTTTAATGAAACTTTACAATAATATAGCTTATACATCAGAATAACACATAGGCTACAATTTATAAAGATATTGTGTGAATTGTTCAAAATATGACACGGCGCGACGGGAACGGGAAAAAATCCAAATTACCACGCGGACGAAGTCGCGGGCGACCACTAGTAAATAATATAATCATATTACTAATAGGTACCTACGTTACCTATCTACAACTTAACATTACATACAGCCTCAGACGAGGTGCAATGTCCGAGTGGCAACATACCAGAGCCGCAATAAACATGCAGAGCCTATCTGATGCTGACTTGATTAGTTCACTTCATTGATGGTTCACTGTATGGTTCATGATAAAGTCACTTTACATTACAGATCGCGGCAATGCTTTTTAAGGTTCCTTCCTCAAAGGGTATAGGGAACCCTTGGACTGTACCCTGATGTCATGAACTATTATAGTCAGACAGTTGAAATTTTCACAGATGATGTATTTCTGTTGTCTCTATAACAACAAATACAATACAACAATATTTAAGGGGAATATAATATATATTTATACAAAAATCGTGATTTTTCTTACTGTTTTGTCACAGAACCCTTTGTGCGCGAGTCCGACTCGCTATTGACCGGTTTTTAGGAAAAGGTTTTTATGTTAAACTTTTTACTGTTAATGAAACTTGTAAGTGCGAAAATGAGTTCCAACCGATCAGATAGTAAATCGGAGATCTATTGTAGTCCACCAGGTTTAAGATCAGACAGAAGTCAAAGCAATGGAAACCCTGCTTTCACTAAAGTCAAAATACGTGACTGTAGGTAGGGGTTATTAATAAATTTTGAAGTATGTTTTATTTTCCTGCATTTGAGAAAAGCACCACATAAAATATGCCTGTGCGGAAATGGTAATTGCCTGTCTCGTGTTGCGAAGCCCTCGCCTATAGCTCGGCCTTCTAACTCATGTCATACCTACAATTTCTCCGATATTTAGATACCATTGAAGGTTGTGAAAATGATGTTGCATAGGTGATGGCGACTGTCGTAGCAAGTTGAAAAGCCTGGCCTACATGCTTTATATTTATTAGCATTATAATGTACTGTAAATTAGCACCTTAGTTTAATGGTAGACTGTAGGTAATGTTTATTTACATAATCCCGTTACAAAATAGGTAAGTACCTACCTATTTTGTAACGGGATTATGTTATTCACAAGAATAAAAAAAACATTTATCAAACAGATAAAAGGATCTTGATAAGTTGTACGCAACGTGCTCAATCGTAAATGTAGTCAGATTGTAGTAGAAGTTATGTCACTTCACTTGGTAGTAGTGGGTATTGCATAATGAGAAATAGTATTAGCACAGAAGGAATAATATGTAAGTGTATTAGTACGTACCATAGACCAACGCGGCCGTCGTATACGCTAGCGTATACGACGGTACGTACGTATGTTAGTAGGTTCTACGGTAGGTATGTGTTTTAAAAAGAAACTCTTCAAAAATATATATCTACCTAATAGTTAGGTACTTAGAACAACTAAATAAGCATTTTTTTTTTCAATTCCGCGAGACCGCGGCCGCTCCCATGTCCATTGCTAAGGGCGTCTCTGGTGACACTGAAGGCATATCCAGTGGCAACTAAATAAGCATAGGTTGGTATATTTTTAGACAACTTTTGTACTAGAACGATGTCTGTCAACAATTTTTTTATTATCTTTCGAAATTTCATTAAGTATCGTTAGTATTATAAACCAAGAGCCAATGATTGCCAGATTTTCCGTCATTTTATAAACGCGAAATTTCTGGGAGCATGTCTTTATTAAACCTTATTTTTTTCGTATTTTCTTTGGAATAACATAAGAAGATTGCCGGACACTTAGCACGGTTGTAAACCCCCTCCAGACACTCTTAACCTTTAGAACACTAAAGTAGTTATACAACTGTTATACTAGTATGAAATCTGGGTTTAAATTTTTTTTTTTTTTAATATTTAGGTCAATCTTCATCAAATTATCTTCTTATGTTATTCAAACATGTAAGGTACTTGGTGGTCCTCAAGTGACATGTAAGCTATTTGAATTAACGAATTTGAGGACGCTCGACTGCCACAAGTCCATACTCACTGATTGTTATTACAATATTACGAGTACCTGTGTTAGGGTCATGCTGTGAGAACTTTGCAGCCTTTATAACATGACGTAAGTCTGGCAGTCGCTGGCTCTTACTCTAAAATGCTATTAATTCGCATTACTTTGGTAAAAATGTAATGAATGAATTGTACCTTACCTACTAGTGAATCTTTAGACGGAAAACAATCATTTATGTAGCGACAAATGGGTACAGAAGAGACATCTTATATCGGAATCATTATTGTACCTAATCTTCTTTTCCTGCTAATGTTCTAGGTATATTTACCTACTTGTAGGAATAATTAGACCATTAGATACAGCCTCGACGATTGTGATTATTATACTAGCTGTAATAACACTTTGTCAAGTTTACAATCAGACCTTTAGGTTCCGTATTATCGTATCATTTATCGTATCTTATCAAACTTCTTATTCAGTTGTTGCCTCATTTACATTTTTGTCATTAACTCTTTACTGACATGAGATGGGTCGGGCTGTATCACATAAGTACCAAGTAGGTATACCTAATTACAATGGTGATCAGATCAGACAAATAATAGTTAGGTAGGTACCTACACCAAACCCCCGAAGAGGCCACACAGGTGGTCAAAGTCCGCCGGGCGCCACTGGAAATACCTTCTGGTGTGTACCAGAGACGCCCGCAGCAATGGAGATTAGAGCAGCCGCGGTCTCGTGGAATAAAAAAAAAATTTAGGTACCTACATAATAATATCGGGACTGGACTGAACCAGCCTTAATGCATATCTGATACTAGGTAAAGCTACGCTGCAGCTGTAAACAATGCGCGGCTTCGTATTGAGCGAAGCTTTTTTTTTTTTTTTTGTATATATATTGAATATTTGAGCTTCGTCACGACCTTAATTGAAATCAGCTATTAATTTAGGTGAAAAAATTTTAATTATCGGTCAAGAAACGAGAAACGAACATCCGAACATTTTACATTTAACCTGCTCCATGGGAGCCTTCGGCTCGCTTCGCTCAATTAATAATTTTATTATTTAAATTGTATGTCATGTAGGTACTCACCTATTCAAAATCAAAAGTGACTCGCGTTGTCATACAAAATATGTACCTATATCTGTGACCCGAGCAATAATATCGATATATATATATAGCGAATATATGTTAAGATACATTCAGAAATAATGCAAACAGATTGTGTGTACGATGACGTAAAATTTACATAGGCACTGATGCAACAGTAATAAATATTGTCGCGTTAGAAACTGAATTGCGAGTAGGAGGAAAAATCACAAATTCGTAGAAGTAGCCTTTGGATGTAGTTCAAATATAAGCTTTAGGTATAGCAATACTTTACACAGCTAAAAGATGTCTGTATAGTAATTGATGATGTAAGTTAATGTAAACTTCAGAGAGTAACGACTTGCGACACTGACGACAGCGAACTTCAACTGAATCGTCGTATACGTCACCTGGCGAAATGAGAATGTAAACAAAACACTTCGACTTACTACTCAACTCATACACTCGAAATATATAAAAATAAATCCAGATATTTTGACTATTATACGGGTTAACCTTGAACAGCCTACTGTTTGAGTAGATAGGTACCTACTTACTTACATAATTAGATTGTAGGTAAGTACTAAGGTACACCTACCCATTACAAATTTTAATAAAGTATATTCGCCTAGGTATAATATTATTGAGCGGAATGAGCCGAAGGCTAACGGAGCTCCCATACAGCGACTCCAATGCGATTAAATGTAACGCTGTATCTCAGTAAGTACTTGGCGGATTCTAGAAATTTTTGAAGTAAGTTAAACTAGATTTAAGTGCAAAAAATGTGACGGAGTCAGAAATTTAAAAAAAGGCGCCAAAAAATATTTATTTGAGGAACCAAAATTTACATGTTAAACCTATGGGAGAAATTTCGCGCGCTTTTTGTACTGTTACCGAAAACACTCCGCTCAATATGCAGCAGCGCAGGGTGACGCCAGCGTAGCAGCACCTAGTTATTAACAAACAATACCTACCTATGTAGGTATGCAAACTATTTATACTGTCGATTGACGGCACTTGGTGGAATTTGCTACCCATTGGACAAAAATTGACTGCCTCGGTGGCGCAAGGTATGAGTATGCGACTGCCGTCCTGAGGTCCCAGGTTCGATGCCGGGTCAAATCAAATAATTTGTGCGATCCACAAATCTTTGTTTCGGAGTTTGAGTATTTTCTATGTATAATATCCTAATATCATACAGTCGTCTAGATCCCATGCCACAAGCTTATAATTAACTTAATTTGGGCTAGATGACGTCGTGTGAGAATGTCCAATATTTAATATTTATTTTATTTAAAAAACTTGTACTTTCCACTTGATTTTATTTTATATAAAATACAAATGTTTATGTCCAATGCAAAGTTTGAAGTTTGTGTAAAACCTACACTACAACTTACTCTTCCCTCTTTATATTCTCACTGTAAATTTTATTATACGTGATCGTAATTCAATTACTTACTTACATTTTAGGTACATCAATTTCTACGACACGTCATTAATTAACATTAATTTGGCACACGTTTTTTCATGTTTCACGGAGCAATTTATAACATAGAAAGGAAGTTATTTTCTACTTGCTCACTACCGGTGCTACCGGCTAACTTTGATATACACTTATTATCTGATACCTAATAAAATAATACATGGTTGAAAACTGTTGTACCTACCAATGGATGGGTCAAAAGGTTTTAAAGGACAGACTGAAAAGTTGGGCTTCGTTCGCTCATTTGTATTTATAAAGGTAGGAAAACTAACCGAGACCCAAGTCTATGAGCAAAATGAAACAGATATTATTTGATAACATAGAACCACAGTTTGTCCATGACACGGAAATCTAATATTAGCTAAGCTATAGTCATAAGTTTATCGGTAAGATTTACTGTATCCACTATCACAGACAGGACACATCATAATCACATCGTATGTAATCAATTAGACCGATAAGAGAATGAAAACACTCGCAATCGATGCAATTGATGACTCAATACGCTGTACTGATATAATAGTACATTTTATGACAAGGGAGTACAATGATTGTTGTCGAAGGCGCTATTTTGAATGTAGAGCGAGGCGAAGGATTTTAGAGTAGAATCCTAAGCGTAGCGAGGGATTCAAAGTACTTCGCCTGAGAAAAAAAAATTTACTCTCGTGGAATGAAGAGTATAATGTTTATTATACTCTTCATCGCCTTCTATGAAAAACAAAGTTTGCGGGTTTTTTTTTCGGTTGGATTTATGAAAGATTCGCGTTCCTTTGTAAGTGTTAGAAGATATACTTGCCCCTAAGTCAATGACCTCTCATTCTAAAGATATGAACAGAAACGCGAAGTTGACTGACGTGATGATAAAGCGAATGATATTGACATTCATATACATAATGGTTTTCATCCGACATACCTACTACGGAAATTCTGAGGTTAACTTTGGACCTACGGTTTTAGGTCAATGTCAAGATAATTACCTCAGATGTCCATTGCTCACTAATGGTATTCGAGGTTTTGGAAGTACGTTCCGTTTCATTATCATAGATATCAGGTATTTAATGCATGACAGAATCGAATTTGTACTTACATACTTAAATAAAAACATTATCTATACGTGGAAAAATTTATTGCTGCCCACGAGACGATAGTAAACTTATCCTATTAATTTATTATTTTTAAATATAATTAATTACATTGTACACATCCCCTATAATTTCTTGTAACTTTCTTTCCATCCTAAAGGATGCCTGGAAGAGATTGCTCTTTAGCAATAAGGCCGCTTGTTGTACATTATATTTTTGAGACTTGTCATAAACCATTTGTTTCTCTATTGTGTACAATAAAGAGTAGGTATTTACTTACTTACTAAACTTTAGGCATAGCCAACAGCTCTTAAAAACTACAAGAGAACATCCCATCGTTGTTAATATTATCAAAATGTCACCACTTTTTATCAATGGCGATGGTTATGCAGAGGTTCCAGCCATCTTCATCATCTGAGCCCATTTGACGTCCACTGCCGGGCAAAGGCTTCCCCCAGAGAGGGGAATTTACCTACATACGAGTATACCACGCTGGCCAGACGGGTGTTGTGTCGATTTTCCTTCTCTAAACATAATAATATGTTACTATGATAAATATACTTATTTCTAAATACTCCGAAATAATTATTTGTGGGTCACACAAATATTTGATTTGGGAATTGAACCCGCGGCCCCAAGGACGGCAGTCGCATACACATACCACCGACGCAGTTCGAGGCGATTATTTTGTTCTTTCCCAATGGTTTGTAGAGAGCTGCTAGTAACTTTTAACTTAGTTTCTTCAAGGCATTATTTATCGGGATGTCTCTTTGTAGCAGACAATTGAAAATGTATAAGGATCACCTTATCACGATGTGGGTCGCTGCTGTGCCTCCAGATAAGTAGGTACCTACAACAAATCCAATGTTTGTCTAATGAGTTTATATTTTACTAGAAAAATTCGCGACATCCGTTACTTAATAAATTGTGGTCAAAGTCACCCGGAGCGCCCGCCACTGGAAATATCTTCTGCGTGTGAACCAGAGTCACCCGGCAACAGACGTATAGAGCGGCCACGGAGTTAAAAAAGAATGGAAAGATTAGAATACAAAATGTAAATAAGTAAATAACCATTGTAGGGGACTTTATATGGGGTTGTGTTCTACAGCAATAACACAAGATCACTTATCTTTTATGATTAATTTGGTTAGGTTGGTATTATGTGCTAGCTTTCAGAGGCATAATCATAAAACAATAATAATCAATTACCGTGTTCTAAATATTTAATTGACCGATGTCAGTCAATTAACCATCACGCGATTTGAATATGATTGATGTGTGTTTTTCACATAATGTATTTAAAACTAACTGTTGCCTGCAGCTCCGCCTGCGTGTTATAGTTTTCTTGATCACCAGTTACTGATGTTTTATGCTGTTGCCCGCAGCTCCGCATGCGTATTACTTTAAATCTACATAACTTTTTTATTTATGAACTGATTGAAATAAAACAAACCTTAAAATGTTAAGTTGAATAAACCACAACGCATTACTGAAACCTGCATTCAAATCGGATAAGCCGTTTCTGAGATTTGCGAGTTCAAACATTCAGACAAACAGACAAAAATTCAACACAACAGACAACAGTTTCTCTATTATATCTTCGATACAGACATCGACCACTTACAATTTTATTATTATGTATTGATTAGATATAGGTAATGTGTAAGTGTTGACATACTATTCCCTATTCTGTGATATAGGAAGGTACTTAATCCGAACATTTTTCCCGGTAACGTATGATTTAATTGAAGATCTCAGCGTCTATGACGTCTCCAGTCTCCAGACTATTAAATAAGAAGTCAAACAGTAATGTACCATTAATATATCAACTGTGCTTAAAAAGTTACTTTACGATACAAATCTCATACAAAATCTGTATCATAAAATAACTTTTTAATTATTTTATAGTACCTATCTACCGCTATCGTTATTATAGACTTTTTAAGTTAATTTTTGAAATCTTATTCGAATTTTTCGACTTGAGAGTAAATAAAAACATAATTACGATATAGGTCGGATCGTGTAATTCAACAGAATCCAATCCCGGCTTCACGGCTTACAACAAACTCTTAATGCTATACAACCTTACGCATAACGCATAATTTGAACAACAAAATTAGCGGCAATTTGCTATTCAAGCAGTTTCCGTATCTCGGCCTTCATTATAAAGTTTTACGCAACTAGAAGTGTGCATTGCATGCGATACGAGCATACGTCCTCGGCTCCTTGACTTCGTAGACATACCGGTTCGACATGAAACGTGAGTACGATAGAAAATAACTTAAAACCTTTTTGTCTTAGCCTTGTTCTCGGTTCAATTCAGAGCAGGTTCAGAGTAATCAACTCACGTAGTATAGAGATAGTTGCCATGAGAATCTACTGATCACTATGGCTGCATGGACACCTGCTGCCGCTTTTTATTCATTCATCGCAAGATAATCGTTGCAAATAGATATCGTTTTCCCTTAATCTTAATATTTAATTCAATCTCAAATAATATCATGATTATAATAATTTTAAATTAATTAGCTGAAAAATCCGAATTCATCGTGCAGTTCAGCCATTCCAGACTGAACAGCATAATGTAAAAGAAGACGTCAAAAATTTACTTAAAAAACAGACTTCAAATTACCGAATTGGGACCAAATACTTGTCGGAATCGGACCACTTGAGAAGTATGGAGCTTTCAATTTAAAAAATTCAAAATCAGTTTACCAATTCCAAAGATATGGGGAAACACAAAAAAAACATACAATCGAATTAAGAACCTCGTCCTTTTTTGGATATCGGTTGAAAATGTGGTGTTTACAAAAAGTTCGTAGACGTTGTAAGTCAGCGTTTACATTGTGTCGTTCATCTCCTCAACTGTAGTTACCTAATTACCTTGGACTGCAAAAATCCGGTTTAACTTGTTTGCTGGTTTGTAAAAAGTTGTAAACTCCGGTATATGTGGAGCGAAACCTTGTTTTCGGTGTAATTATTTTCAGTGAAACGAAATCACAAAACGTAGAACCGCAAATTGTTCTAGACCGCCGGATAAAGTTGCGTATTGTAGTAATTTTTGTTCATATAGTCATAGACTATTTCTACCGTTCACTGCGTGAAACTGAAAAGATATTGTGTCATATATTTTACCTTATATTGACACCCTGTATGAACTATACCAGTTCTACTTCTGTGAATCAGCTCCGAATTAGAAAGACTTAGTTTTAGTACTCACGTTAATGTATTCATTATTTACATCGACACATACATTATATAAATGTTTAAATAACTTAAATTACATTGTTTTACTACGACATTTTTCTGTGCTTATTTTCAAGTGACAGTCCTATAAAACAAAATCATTCTCAGAATATTATTCAAAGATTACATTAAGAAGGTTGGTTTTCTACATAATGATACCTCATTTTAACACACCTCCTTCATTTTGTAGAAAATTATAAACTTAAATTCATCAACACTTCTTCTAAACAATAAACATAGTACAATCAAAAATAAAATATATTATGTTCCTTCTCTTCAATAAATTATAATTAAATTCTTATTAATATTAATCATAACAATTTATGTGTCATTTATATATTAATAAACATTCAATAACTGTCTTAGTTTTTGAAATTTTATTTTGCCTAACGCTTTTGTTATCAGATATACTGCTAATTGATTATCAGTATTAATTTTAGTAACATCTATTATATTCTTTTTTTCATAGTCATTAACGAAGTGATAGCTTACGTCAATGTGTTTAGAATTTTTACAGAATTTTCCATTCTTTGAAAATTAATGCTTGACATATATTTGTTAAAGCATTCATACCAATCTCTTGGACTTTCTCTTAGTCCGTATAAAGCTTTTCTGAGCTTGCACACCTGATTATCTACAATTTCATAACCATCTGGTGGGTATATATATACTTCCGATTTAATTGTTCCATTCAAGAAAGCTGTTTCTACATCCATGCATTCTATATGCCAACCTCTGACACAAGCAATTGACATCAGAGCTTTCATTGTTATCATTCTAGCCACAGGTGAGTATATTTCTTCGTTATCATTATAAACTTGTTGAAAACCTTTTGCTACTACGCGCGCTTTATATCTTCCATTTGACTTAATTCGAAAGATCCATTTCACTTCAATCACATTTTTATCAATTGGTTCGTCAACAATCTCCCATGTCTCATTTTGTTCTAAACTGTTAATCTCTTCATTCATTGCATTCATCCACTTGTTTGCTTCTAAGCTATTTATTGCTTCTTCGTAAGTTTCTGGTACACTGGCATCACAAACATTTACATAAACTACATGATCATTAAATCTTCCTGGTAGTTTTCTTTCTCTTTTCGGACGACTTGATCCAGTCACCTCCTTACTATTAAGTTTCTTTCTTTTATCTTCTTCATCTTCTATTGTATCATAAAATTCTTCATCATTATCACTAGGTGGCGATCTTGATTTCACTTCTTCCTCAGTCTGTGTTTTCTTAGTTTCATCTCCTTTATTATCATTGTTTTCATCCTCATTGTCTGTATCCTCATTTTGAAATCGAATAACTTCAGCCTCTGGATTTATGAAAATAACATGCCTGCTTATTATAATCTTTTCGTTCACCAAGACTTTGTACCCCGTGTCTGTGTAGCCAACTAAAAAACCTTGCATGCTTTTCGGGTTCAGTTTTGAAGTTCTTTTTTCTTCAGGTATTCGAACGAAACATTTGCTTCCATATAGTCTTAAATTCTTTATGTCCGGTTTTCTCCCATAAAATATTTCAAAAGGACTTTTCTTTTCTGCTGTATTTGTAAGTATCCGATTTCCTAAGTAAGCTGCTGTTAATATACATTCGGGCCAGTACTTTTTATTTAATTTTGCTTCTGACATTAAACATCTTGCACGATCCATAACTGTTCTATTGAACCTTTCCGCAACACCATTTAATTCGTGCGTGTATGCTGGTCCGGGTTTCAAATAAATTCCATTTTCTTTGGTAAAATTATAAAAATCTCTGTTAAGGTACTCTGAACCTCTATCACATCTTATCTCCTTCACTCGTTTACCAGTTTGATTTTGCATTGTATTGACATATGTTCTAAAACATTCAAAAACTTCATTTTTATTTTTTATTATACATACTGCTGCATGTCTGCTGTAATCATCGATAAACGAAACAAAATATCTCTGGTTATTATAACCTACCGGAGTAATCGGTCCATTCACATCTGTATGTATTATCTCCAAGATATCTGAGGCTCTTCGTCTCTCGGTAAATTGGTCATTTTGTTTTGTAAACAAATTTCACACTGTACGTAGTTGTCGAGTCAATTGTCAAAAGTCAAGTGTCAAAAGTCGATTCAAGAGTTTATGCCTACACATTTCTTTTAGTTTTGAAAAATTTACGTGACCCAAAAGACGGTGCCATTTCTCTTTCGCTGACATATCCTGATTATTTGTGTTTACATATTTTTTGTCTTTGGATTTTATTGTACCTTCCAATTCATATAATTTATTCTTTTTCCTAGCTATCGCTATCAATGTTTGATGTGAACTGTATATTAGTGCGGTTTCATTTTTAAATTTAATCATGTTGCCTTTGTTTACAATGTTTGACACGCTTAGTAAGTTTCTCTTCATATTAGGAACATAATAAACATTATCAATGTCAATTTTTTGCAACTTACAGTTCACATCACAATACATTGTTATCTTTCCTATCTTATCTGATTTTAAAGCAAAACCATCACCTACTTTACTATTTACCGGATCATCTAACTTTTTGTACTCACAAAATAATCTGTCATCATTAACGATGTGGTCGGTGCAGCCGCTATCAAGAAGCCAACTCGTTGTATTTTCATTCATTCCAGCTGTCAGTACTTCAACATTGAATCCATGTGATGAGTTTCCTGCTGTGGATTCATTATGTATATTGTTACCTTGCTGACCTCTATAGCCTCTGTAATTACGTGCTCGATAACTTCGGTGACCACGTCCACCACGTTGAAATCTTCGATAATGTTGACCTCGCCGACTATATTGTAGTTTGGGACAATCTCTCTTAAAGTGCCCTTCTTTATTACACTCATAGCAAGTTTGTTTATACAAACTACTGCTTGCGAAGGTCTGCTCGTCGCATTCGGTATTCCTTGGTTCATTCTTTTTGTATTCCAATATGATCTTCGATTTGACATATTCAACTGTTTGGTTCTCCTTGGGCATAGCATCTACTATATTTACGATATGTTCAAATTTGGATGGTAATGACAACAGTAGATAATTTAATCGGTCTTCTTCGCTCACATTTTCACCGGCTCCTTTTAAATCATTGATTTGCTTTTCAAAAGTTTGAAAAAATTCGATAGGATTCCCATCTCTGAATTTCGTTTCCAATATTTTCCTTTTCAGTAACAGTTTATTCGCACATCCTCTAATTAAGTATAAGTCATCCAGTTTTTTTATCATATTAAACGCAGTTTCTTCCGAAATGATGATGTCTAGCTGTGAATTACTGATGCTGTTTACTATGTAGTTTTGAGCTTTCAAATCAGTTTTCTTCCATTCATTTTCTGGTATTTCTTTCGGTCTTACATCGTACTCTGTAGCCTGTTCACAATTTTTTTATTGTAGCAACAACTTTAATCTTAATTTCCATTTCTCGTAGTTGGACCCATCAAATATTGGTAATCTAAATTCTTCTTTTCCTTCCATATTTATTTTTATTCCTTCTAATTCAGTAGCTCGTCAGCTCTGCTACCATGAAAAGATATTGTGTCATATATTTTACCTTATATTGACACCCTATGAACTATACCAGTTCTACTTCTGTGAATCAGCTCCGAATTAGAAAGACTTAGTTTTAGTACTCACGTTAATGTATTCATTATTTACATCGACACACACATTATATAAATGTTTAAATAACTTAAATTACATTGTTTTACTACGACATTTTTCTGTGCTTATTTTCAAGTGACAGTCCTATAAAACAAAATCATTCTCAGAATATTATTCAAAGATTACATTAAGAAGGTTGGTTTTCTACATAATGATACCTCATTTTAACAGAAACGAGCCGCAACTCGGAGGTTCGGACAGTGTTGCCTTTTTGGATTTTGGATTGGATAGGGTTTGTGCGACTTTTTCACCAGTTCTGCTACTCAACTGTTTATAGGTTTTATCTATAAATAGTATAAATTCGTGTTATACCGGTTTGGAATAGTTTTACTTTTAAGGACATTTCGTTTCCCGCCTAATAATAATAAATAGGCCACTAGCTTGTGTTGTCGATGTTCCATTTCAACTGTTTAAATCCCAGTTGAAATTGGGATAATTTATTGGCAACATTAAATCTCGGCTGGTGGGCTATGATTGGCTATGGCCCGAGCGTGGAGTCGGCCATTTGATTTAGACATCCATTATTTTTACAAGCAGACTACAAAGGTCCGCATTTATTGTATTACAATTTAAGTTATTGTAATTTATTTCGACGTTTGGTGAGTTTTAGATAAAATGTTGTTGTGCTGGCGTGGGTTAGCGTATGTAATTTTACAGTGGATTCTCGTTTATTACAGGTTTGAGTTTGAACGCACACGTGTTGCGTCTGGAGTTGTCTTACTAAATTTAAACAGGAATCTTTGCCTGATCTGGCCAGGATTGGCTAGGGACCGACTTGCACGATACGCATGCATGCTGTGCATGTGTTAGCCGGATTTAATCGGGTGAAGCTTGGATATTCGCCTCCGAAAGGTATGTACACATAATATGTACGGCGTGGTAGGCGCTTAGATAATAACAGTGGCCATAATGCATGGAATAAGTCTTTAACTCCTGTTACAGGAGGCTTACGGTAATACCCTACTGCCTGGGCCAATGAGGCCGGTTTCCTTCCGCCTGTGGTGGACAGAAATCGGAACAGAGACGGTGTCTGTCGACCAGCAGGCCACAAGCAGACCTCAACGGGAAGTATATTAGGAAATCTTACACTTAATTACCGCAGTATCTTTCTAAACATAAATCTATCGTTACTGACCAAGCGCACCAACCTAATACCCTGTATTTAAGAGTCCGTATGCAGAATCGAAACGGGCGGAATTAGGTATTTGACACATTTTGTGCGTGAGTCCGGAGTTACCGATGGTGGTCAGCCAGTAGGTACGGCGATTACATGGTTTTGATCTTTTTTTTTTCATTTTATAATAATAGTGTCTTGTGTGGGGGAGGTGAAAAGAGGGCTAGGAGGGGGTTGTTTTTTCTCTCTCCTTAAATTCAAGAAAAGACTCTCGTAAAGATACTCGTATGATCCCGTAATCAAAACTCCTCTACCTTTCCTCTGTCGTTGCACTCTCAAAGGGGGGGCGAGGGCTAATTATTTTTCCTAATCAAAATCATTTGACCTCCTCTATGCAAAGGGGCTCTACCAACATATTTAGGGCCCCAGCGAACTCATCTGCTAGTGGCGTACCTGCTGATCAACGGATCCATATTTATTTATTTAAATCACACAATCTTACAAACTTATTTTTGGAGCCTACTAGATATTGTAATACAATAGCCACTTGCCTGGATAATATATACAGCGATATGTTGCCAGAAAGTAAAAGTATTATAAAAAGCTAGATTCAGACCATTGTGGGCAAATAGCATCTTTTAAAATCACTAAAGAAAAAGTTATAAAACGTAAAATATTATGTAGACCAATAACTGGTGACCGCTTGGAACGTATGAGAGTTGGACTTTGCAATAAAATTCCATTCTTAGACACTGGCTTAGATCCAAATGTAATGTATAAATTATTTTTTGATTCTTTTTACAACGAGTTCAACTCCATATTCAAGTCTAAGGAGGTCATGATTAGTGATAGTCCTACTTTCAGTGAATGGGCCACTGAGGGTATACACAAAAGTAGACAAAAACTTTATGAACTCAGAAAGACAGCTTAATAGATCAGTTGAATTTCTAGATTATGTTAAAACTTATTCAAAAAAGTTTAAAGCAGATTGTTTAGCAGCTAAATCAAAATATATAAGTGATAAAATTCTCAATAGTGCAGACAAAGTTAAATCTACTTGGAAAATTATAAACGCGGAAAGAGGTCAACAAAAATTAAATAATAATCATTTTAAACTTAATATAAATGGTAAAATAACTACATCAGACTTCGAGGTCGCTAACGAATTTGAAAATTTTTTCTCCCGAATTCCTGTAGATTTGACAAAAATCCTAGGCTCTTCAACCCCCATTGCAGAATCTTTGTTAAAAGCAAACGTTCCTTGTTGTAACGTTATATTTAAATTCAGTAAAGTTAACATAAACACTATCTTAAAAACTTTTAAATCTTTAAATATCAAGAAAACAGCTGACCTCTGGGGCATCTCTGTGTATTTAGTAAATTCTTTTATTGAAATGGTTGCTCCTGAACTAGTAATAATATTTAATAATTGTGTTGATAGTGGTGTGTTCCCTGATTTAATGAAATCTAGTAAATTAATTCCCCTGTTTAAATCGGGTAGTACTTCAGATCCGTCCAATTTCCGTCCCATTTCTGTACTACCTACATTTAGTAAAATTTTTGAAAAAATTATGCTTAATCAAATGCAAAATCACTTTAACGTTAATAAACTATTACATACAAAACAATTCGGTTTCACTCGTGGTCGGTCCACCACTGATGCCGGAATTAAATTATTAGAGTGTATATACAGGGCCTGGGATGAGTCATATGATGCTTATGGTGTATTCTGTGACTTATCTAAGGCCTTCGATTGCGTTCAGCACCAGACTTTAATTAAGAAACTTGATCATTACGGAATCCGGGGGACGGCCTTGAATTTCGTCAATTCTTACTTAAGTGATAGGGTCCAGAAAGTAGTGATCAATGGTAAACAGTCACCTGGTTCTCCTGTAGCAATGGGGGTACCGCAGGGTTCAATTTTGGGCCCTTTTCTTTTTCTAGTATATATTAATGATCTCCCTCACCTCATAAGAGACGACCACGAGGTAGTTTTGTTTGCTGATGACACTTCTTTAATATTTAAAGTTAATCGTGGACAGCGCGAACTTGACGATGTAAACATTGCCCTCTCTAGGATAGTCCACTGGTTTTGTGCTAATAATTTATTATTAAATGAAAATAAAACTAAATGTGTAAGATTCACCTTACCTAATGTAAGACTTGTTAAAACCAGTGTTAAGGTTAGGGATGATATAATAGAATTGGTCGATGACACTGTCTTTCTGGGCATAACGTTAGACTTCAAATTGCAATGGGGGCCTCATATCGGGAAAATTTCGGCCAGGCTTAGTTCAGCAGCCTATGCTGTCAAAAAGATCCGACAACTTACAGACATTAAAACGGCGCGTCTTGTCTACTTCAGCTACTTCCACAGTATCATGACATATGGCATACTACTGTGGGGTAACGCTGCCGATATCGAATGCATCTTTGTGTTGCAGAAGAGGGCTGTCCGGACTATCTATGGAATGGGGTCTCGGGAGTCATTAAGAGATAAGTTTAAGCATATTAACATCCTTACAGTGTATTCACAGTATATTTATGAAATTTTATTGTATACCCACAAGAACAAAAGTAAATTTGTGAAAAATAGTGATAATCATAATCTAAACTTAAGAAATAAGGATAAACTGGCTGTTCCTAAATTTAGGCTTCATAAAGTGAGTAATTCTTTTGCGGGGAACTTTATTCGAATGTACAATACATTGCCAACCGAAATAGCAAATTTATCTGTCAATAAATTTAAAAAACTAATAAAAAGTAAATTGTGCCATAAAGCTTATTATAGTATTAATGATTTCTTAGATGACAAGGCGGCCTGGTTGTAACAACGTAACGAATTGCTCCTTTCTAAATAACTCTGTATTAGATTTAAGATGAAATATTTTGAAAAAAGCCGAGCTGAGTTTCTTGAGGGCTCTTCTCAGTCTCGTTGCATTTTGGAACCCTCGGTAGAGTCACACCAACTTCTGACGAATCTAAATAATTTTCTGAAAATTTCAAAGATAATAAACGTTATTTTATTTTATTTTATTTTATTTTACGGACGAGGCTCGTTAATTTACGGTAACTATGAAGTGGCTTCGGTCCCTACGTGGGTACCGGGTGTTGGTCCGGGGGGTGCCACCGTGCAACTGTGCTAAAGCCCCACAAGTAACCCAGCCCAGGCTGGTTGCGTAAGGGGTTCAACAGCTGCACCGCCGGGCCCGGGGCCATGTATGGTGCAGCAGGCATGGGACCAGTGGGGGCAAAGCGGAGTCTAGTATGGGTGGTGTGGGTCGATTCGCCGGCCAGGGAGACCCTTAGCAACGGCATTGCCGCGGCCGCCCGCAACACAGTCATGGGGCCCGCCTGGGACCAACCACACCAGGAGGCTGCCCCACATGTTCTCGCGCATAATCCTGATGTAGGATCGCCGCTCCGGGTGGTAACCGGTGTGGGATAGCGGCGGCCTTGCACCAGGGAGGTTTGGTAGCCCTTCCGTCCGGCGGGTCGGCTCCAACCTAACCGCACGGTTCCAGACGAAGCTAGCCCCTGCGCTTTGTCACTTATTACTGCTGCACCAAATGTCGCCCTGTCTTCACGCTTCTTCTTCAAATTTATAATGGCAGTGCAACAGAAATAAGTAAACGTTCCACAGCGGCCCCAGGAAACCCCACAGCTTCACTTTTCGAGGTGGAGTTCACCAACATCCGTGGACTCCATGCGAACCTCGATGCCGTCCACCATACCTTGAGACGGCTCGGATCGCTGTGACGTTCCTCACGGAGACACAAATACGCCGCCCTGACAACACGCCTTACCTGTGTTGCCCCGGTTATGTATATATGTATCGAGTTACAATACCGGGGTGCCGCAGGGGTCCGTGCTGTCACCAACTCTTTTCCTTCTGCAAATCAATGATATGCTATCCCCCGGGAACATTCATTGTTATGCAGATGACAGCACATTGCAGGCGTGTGCATTTACAGCGAAGAAATCCCCTTTCCTTTCCCTACCCTCTCTTCAGAATGCATTATTACCAATGAAGGGCAACCTTGAGATCGTTGACATAGACGTTCGTCAAGAGCTCAATAATAAAAACTACATCGAAAGATGTATAGAGCTAGCTTCGTGGAAACTAGGAATACTGAATAAGGTAAAGCGATTCTTTACACTGCATCAGAGGTGTCTGCTGTACAAGACGCAGATTGGACCTTGCGTCGAATACTGCTCTCACTTCTGGGACGGCTCCGCGAAGTATTTACTGGACGCTCTCGACGCTATGCAGCGTCGAGCTATCCGTATTATAGATTGTCCGGAGGTAACGGGAAGCTTTGAGCCGCTAGCTCAGCGCCGAACAATAGCTTCCTTGGCCGCATTCTACCGTATTTACCACGGCGAGCATTCTGAAGAGCTCTTCAATCTGATCCCATCTTCCTTCCGATCCCGAACAACGAGTGCCGGGCAGAGATGCCACTCCCACACAGTAGGTACATGTTCGCGAGAACCGAACGTTTTAACGTTCGTTTCTGTGCCGAACGATACTGGCCTGGAACGCCCTGCCTGTGCACGTGTTTCCTCCCACATATAATCCTGGGTTCAGTAGGTCGTCAAGTTGAGGGCCACTCTCTATAGTATAGTGTGCTGTGAGTGACCCACAATCGCTTGACGTCGTCACGACTTACTACCAGGCGGGTGGCGTCAAATTGGCGAACCCAATACAAAAAAATAAAATAAAAAACTATCTCTATAAAATTATTACTCAGTTTGACTCTACTCGGGAGCCCCCCTTGGGGGACTGGAGGGCAAATCTCAAAACTCGGAATTTTCCTTAGGTCCCCGAACCCCCTTTACATTTCTGCAAAAAAAACATAGGTACCTTCCCCTCCACCATCAAGGAGAACAATAAAATTGTGTCAGTGAGTGAGTATGTAATCCAGCTTTATAAAATATAACAGCTTTTTTTAACAAAAACAATGATAAATACATTCTACATAACCACTTGTTGTATTTAAAAAGAAGCCTAATCATCACAAAATAATAACTAATATTACCAAAGTATCAAAATCTCACGCCACGCTATATTCGTCTGTAGACGGCGTCGAATTTTGGCGCGCAGAGCGACACGTCCTCTCCCTGTAAGCGCTTGGCGCGGACTGCTTACTTGAGGCATGCGTCGAGTATTATAAAGCGAAATTTAGGTGTTTTTAAAAGATTATTTACAGCCTATTTTTTATTATTTAGCTTTCTTTTTTTTTGGAAATGGATTGATTTTGAACCAAGGTTTATTTAAGTTGTTTTATTTTATGAACGAGAGTTTTATGTAGCCGAAATAAGAACCAAGAACCAGCCGCCCGCCTGGTGGTAAGTCGTGACGACGTCTAGCGATTGTGGGCCACTCTCACAGCACACATTACTATTGAGAGTGGCCCTCAACTTGACGACCTACTGATGTGCCTCTTCACGCTCCGCTTAAAGAACCCAGGATTATATGTGGGAGGAAACACTTGCACAGGCAGGGCGTTCCAGGCCACTATCGTTCGGCAGAGAAACGAACGTTTAAAACGTTCGGTTCTCGCGAACATGCTATCCACTGTGTGGGGGTGGCATCTCTGCCCGGCACGAGTCGTTCGGGATCGGAAGGAAGAGGGTGGGATCAGATTGAAGAGCTCTTCAGAACACTCGCCGTGGTAAATACGGTAGAATGCGGCCAAGGAAGCTATTGTTCGGCGCTGAACTAGCGGCTCAAGGCTTCCCGTTACCTCCGGACAATCTATAATACGGATAGCCCGTCGCTGCATAGCGTCGAGAGCGTCCAGCAGATACTTCGCGGAGCCGTCCCAGAGGTGAGAGCAGTATTCGACGCAGGGTCTAATCTGCGTCTTGTACAGCAGACACCTCTGGTCCGGTGTAAAGAATCTCTTTACCTTATTCAGTATTCCTAGTTTCCGCGAAGCTAGCCCTATACATCTTTCGATGTAGTTTTTATTATTGAGTTCTCGACGAACGTCTATGCCAAGGATATCAAGGTTGTCCTTCATTGGTAATAATGCATTCTGAAGAGAGGGTAGGGGAAGGAAAGGGGATTTCTTCGCAGTAAATGGACACGCCTGTGTTTTTCGGGCATTGAACTCGACCAGGTTCTCGGTACCCCATTGAGAGATACTGTCGAGGTTACGGTCGAGATCAGCCACGAGTCGTCGTCTCTCCTCCTCAATCTCAGATCGCCCCGCCGTCGGACGAACCGACTAACTCACGTGCAGTGTGCTGTCATCTGCATAGCAATGAATGTTCCCGAGGGATAGCATATCATTGATATGCAGAAGAAAGAGAGTTGGTGATAGTACGGACCCCTGCGGTACCCCGGCATTCACTTGCAAGAAGCGAGAAGCCTGGCCATCGCAGAGGACCCGCACTCGGCGCTCGTTTAAAAAGCTGGCAATCCAGCTGCACAGTTGAGGAGGTAGACCATATGCCGGAAGCTTGGAAAGGAGCGAAGCATGCCAGACCCTATCGAAGGCTTTGGCGATGTCCAGGCTAATAGCCAAGGACTCGCCGTGCCTTTCCATAGCCCCACCCCAGACATGCGTTACGAATGCCAGAAGATCACCCGTTGATCGCTTTGGCCTGAAGCCGTATTGTCGATCATTGATTAGCGAGTGATCCTCTAGGAATTGAGCTGCTTATTTATAAGGAGCTCAAGCACCTTGCAAATGACTGAGGTGACAGCTATGGGTCGATAGTTGCCTGGATCGGACCGATCCCCTTTCTTGGGGATCGGTTGTACGTTCGCCTCCTTCCAGACCTCCGGCACGAGCCCTGAAGAGTATGACAGGCGGTACAGACGCGTTAATACTGGAGACAACTCAGCTGCACATTTTCGTAGCACCACCGCCGGAATGCCGTCAGGGCCACTGGCTTTCCGCGTGTCGAGTGACCGCAGCACTGCCCGTACATCACATTGCCTGATAACAATATCAGGCATTGTGTGGCCACAGTTGGCGATGGCGGGGGGCTGCAGGCCACGGTCGTCGACCCGGGAATTAGCCGCAAAGAGGTCTGCGAGCATATCCGCTTTCTCTTGGGCTTTGTGAGCCAGTGTTCCATCTGGGTAACGCAGCGGTGGCAGCGAGGGCTGACAAAAGTTAGATTGCACGGCTTTGGCCAGTTGCCAGAATCCACGGCTGCCCGTGGGATGGGAAGTGAGCTCCTGACCAAGCCACGCGACGCGCTGGGCATCCGCTCTCTTAAAGGCCCTCTTACTCGATTTTGTGGCCCGGTTATACGCTGCTTTGAGGTGGCCCACGTTTGGGTCGCGCACAGCCCGGGCCCTGATCCAGGCGCGATATGCCGACTGTTTTTGTGATATTCTAGACCTCTTCCAGCAAAAGATACGAAAAACTACCGATTGTTTTAGGTCGATTAATCAAAATTTAATGACAAAAATAAGAAAGTAGCTCACTTATTAGATCATCATTGAAATGATATTTCATGTTGTGCATTAAAACTTATAAAAATACAGTATTTTCAGTGTAAAAACACGTCTGTAAAATCAGCGAAAACGGTAAAATTTAATAGGAGGACTCTTAAAAGATAATATAGTATCTAGGATAGACTTTAATTGGATCCTAGGTTAAAAGTAGATTAATACTACTTAAGTAACTTGCTAAGAGGGGACCTTCCGTTACCCTATATTGTCTTAAGGGCTTTTGTAATAAATAATACAGTGGCTCAAATGAATATTTTATTTCTATCATTAACATCCTAACTTCCAAAATTAAAAACATTACAGTATACTGTTCGGAAAGAACTTGTTAATTATTAGTAGGCGTTTTATCAATTTCAAATTACATAATCATTTGAAATTCACAATACAGTGCAGGTGTGCGTGAACCGTAATAACAACGTGCTATTCAGTCATCTGAGGTAATAGTACTCGCAAGTGTATTGCAATCTGAATAATACTTATTATGTAGGTATGCGGTAATTTTTCTCTTAACAGGCTTCATACTCGGTTAAGTAGGTGACGTAAGTGACGTAAGTTGATGTTGGGCTTCGCGAACCTTCTAGACTAGAAGAATATACAAATTATACAATGTAGGTACTTGCTGCGACAGCTGACGGTCACTCGCATCGTTGCGGTCTTGAGGTCCTTTGAACATGCGCAATAGACGTCACAACGACTGCGCAACTCGATGTGGTTTCTGAAGGCCTCGATTGTGGAGGCATAGTGGATAGACCGGTGTATGGTTTAAGTAAAACTAAAAAAATTTAAACCTATGGCAAACCGCACAAATTAGTGCGCCAAGCGACTGAATGATAAATTACTGGAGGAGATATGACAGTTTTGTGTGCGCGAAATCTTCATCAGTATTGAAGAAAACACTGTCTTGTTTTCTGGCATTCTGTAGTCAAAGTCGATCATGAAAATATTTGAAAGTACATAAAATCATTTATTTGTACATATAGAAACACAGCGTGGTACCTTACCTACCTACACATTGACACAATCCCGCACAAAACCAAAACGAAATAAGCTAGTCAGTTTTCACTGGTGACTCCGATCCGGAGCGTACTTTTTTTTGTATATTTACAACATCAAGTTAGAATTTTTAGATTAAGCATCTGGTAAGTGCTGCTTATCTAGGGAGTGGAGGTGGATGCCACCGATTTCCGCGCCGTTTTCGAGATATTTTTGGTTGCTGACCGAAACTGAAGGTCGAGAATAAAAAACAACATGAAGAATAATATAATGGGCACACATTCGTACGCCAGCGTTAGTGCAGCCTTCATATAGTGCCAACTCGATGCAGACTCAATTGGCTCCTCCACATAGGTGACATATGCCTCTGGTTTGACCTAACGACTTTTAAACAATCGGACCAACGTCACACAACAACCCGAACACGTCTGATACACTTCAAATCATAAAGGACAATGCCATCGTTAGTTCAGAAGTTAGAGACGCCATTTTGGGTGTCTACGTAACCCTATTCTATGCGTGACCTGACATGTTTTTAATACTTGGGGATTGTTTAGGGGACATTGAATATGATACTTGTAACATACTACATTTGGCCTATCTCACAGTACATGAATTAGGTACTTCAATCGACTCTGGGCTTTTTTGACAATTTCCTTTCCTAATGTTTTTTTATGAATAGTAATTTATTGGCTTGCTTAAAAGTTTGTGACTTAACGCTGCACATAAAACTGATGAAATATTGCTAAGGAATTAAGCTATTCTAAAGAAAACATCTTAATATCAAATCAACAGATAAGTTGATAGGAAGTCCATACTACACTAGTAGAAATAAAAGTAAGTGCAAGACATCTTGAACTCATACTGCGTAAACAGGAACAGAAATAATTGTATTTCAATAAATCAGACGAGTCTAGTAATTTCCTTCTCATTTTAACTGCATGGCTACAAATTTCTCTAAAATTTTCATTTTTAAAACTAGTTCGTGGTATGTAGGTACTTTTTTATTCATCCAATAGTTATATTGGATGAATAAAGAAGTGAGAAAAAATACGAAAGTAGGAATAATACCTACTTAATTTTAATAAAATAAAACACAATTAAAATGTCTCAAGGCCAACATATCTAAATTATAAACTTGATTACTAAACGTTTACGTAAATGTCAGTTACGATTAAAGACCTGTCAATTTCACAAACTGATATGATAGGTACTGATAATTGCTTCCTCGTTATAAATATGTTATGAAGACACATTGCTGGTTTTATACAGTACCTATTTTATAATCTGCGTCTAGTTTGTGGTCTAGTGTTCGTATTTGCGATAACTTTGTTTGCCAACCTTGTCATAACAAAAAATGTGTAATGTACTATCGTAATTCGTAACTAGATTTAGCACTGTTTACCTACACTGTTTCTAATTAAGTTATATTAGTAGGATCCTCATCAATTTGGCTTTTTAGGGTAGGACGGGAATCCTATTATTGAGACTTCGCTGTCCCTCCGTCTGTCTCCACGCTGTATCTCTTGAAAAGTGATAGTATGAAAGTTCAAATTTACTACAAAACAGAATATAATAACTATTTAATCATTGGTTCCCAACCGGTGGTCCGCAGAAGCCAAAATAAGGTCCGCGTTTCTTTGAAATTTAGCGTTGGCGTCCTTAGTAACACGAAAAGTAACCCACATCGAGGTTGGGTTGCGATGCAGTTGCGTCAAGAACTTCGTTCCTGACGGGGGTCCACCAACCGCACAGTTTGACGATTGTCGACGACCTTAATTAATAAAAAAAATTAAGGTCATCGACAAACGTCAAACTTTCTTGGTCCCAACTGTAAGTAGGAACAAAATTAGTATCAAAGAAATAGAAAATAAAATAAGCACTTCCTTTTAATTTGTTAAATTACGTAACAAACGTAATCGGAATGTCAATCGACACTTGATTCAAAGTCGGTGACGTAGTTACGAGTATTATACAATTTTTATCCAATATAATAATAAAATTATTGTCATAGTCTATTTTAATTGCGTTAAATCAACATATTTTATCTCTTCCTCAGTGTCATTTAACGGCATCTACCTACACAGTACCAGTACCTACTCAGCTATGTGTGACGTCAACAAATTACTCTGACGTTCAAGGCCTATGCCACTCAAGATCCCGATGATACCAGCCTTCTCCAGCTTTGATGGGGTGGCCACGTTTCTTGTTCCTTTCCAAAGAGTTCGTAGGTTGTGGATCTACGTCCACTTACCGCGATATGTCTATTTTAAGTGGCCAAAACAAAAATATTTTTAGAATCTCAAAATCTTTTTTTGAAAATCTTCTCAGAGCTTTCTGACTCGAGAAAAAACATCTGTGTGTGCATTAATGAACTTGATTTTAATAGGCTAGGTCGGGCGAGGTATATTATACAAGAATACCTTGTCGTCTCTTTCTCGCAACAGCTGATAACATACTTAACTACGAAAGTGGAACATGTGTGCCTAAAATCATCAAAATAATATTTGGAACTCCAATCAATCTTACTTGACAACTGGGGCAACTGGTAATACGAATCCCTGCAATGAGCTAATGGAAAAATAATTAAGCATAGTTGTATTTACCTATATTCTTAATAATTCTACATAGGTACTATTTTCGAAACGAACAAATGAGGGTATGTTACAGTAATCAGGAAAACGGTTTATTTGCACTATTTTTGTTTTTTTTAAGGCCGCGGCCTGCGTGTATTTGTAAGGTGCTTTAAAAATATGTAGTGTGGACTGTGGAGTACGATTTCTTCTAAGGGAGGGCAAAACCCTTGCTCCGCTTCAGTTGTGCGTTGGTTGTACCGGTCAAAACACACAAACGTTATGTATATTATCGTCAACCATCAAGCCTTTTCCCCCAACGTAGTTGGGGTCGGCCTTCCAGTCTAACTGCGATTTGGTTGAACTTCGATATTTCACTGCCATTTGACCTCCATAGCCCATGGGAGATATAGAAGTTCCGTAGTTAGACCGGTCGGATTTTTGATTTAGGGCTCCAATTACCCCGAACGACTGCCATATTTAATATTTTTCTAGAATTTTATTAAATATTTTTATACATTTTCCTACAAACGAATTGCCAACTTTATGAAGTTAAATTTTTGTCATTGCAAGTTTATTTTTATTTATTGTATTAAAGTTATGGTTATAGGATTTTTTTTAAGAGATCTTCCGTACATATAAGATGTTGTCGTTAACATATTAAGAAGCAACTACTAGGTCGCCGCAGTCGCGATACGTACCGTTACGCTGCAGCATATATTTGAGCGAAGCGAGTTTAAATTCAAAATTCTGGCATCGTAATAACCTGGGTAATTCTGTAAGCTATTGATGAGTGCAAGAAAATCCGAAATCGGCCGAGTATTCGCCGAGAAACAATTTAACATAAATCGTTTGAAAAATAATTTGAGTCACCCGTTGAGAGCTTCGCTCAATTAAAATATTAACAGTTGCATTAATAGTTCTTTCAGCGAGTCATGAGACAATTCTCTAAGCAATTGTATAGCTGAAGGTACGAATAACAATCCCTGAGAACTGGTTACTTTTATCTCGGTACTGTGTTCCTATACTAGTTTGATAGCACTTTGCTCATGTATTGGTACGCTATCTATGATACTCGTATCTAAAATCTGTGCAGTTAGTCAGTAGATTTTGTGTATATCGCAACCATAACATTGTTAATGCGTGTAATTATGATTTTGATGATTTGACCTACTTTGTTTCCTTTTTAGGGTTCCGTAGTAAAAGTCTCGGAATCCGGCTTTCTTTAAATCCTCGGCTTTTCTCTCAAACAGTTGATGCTAGAAAGATAAAATTTTGCATGGATATGTGTATTTACGATTCCAACAAAGTGCTAAAATAAAATTACGAAATAATATAATTTTTTTCTGGTTTCGCCTACAAGTAAAGTGGGAATGATTTATTTTCTCGCGTTAACCCCATCGTGTATCATTAGATAAGTCTTTTTAAAACGTTGGTAGATTGCTAAGGCAGGCAGGTTTAAAGCGCATTTTTTAAACAGAGCATCTCGTCCCCCCGTCTCACTCTAAAATCTAAACGGCTAGTTCGAAGAATCTGAAAAAAATCATGATAGTAGTCCATATGATGAACTTTGAAGGAAAACTATAACGGACCAGATAACTTTGTTAGTTTAGAAGTTATAGAGCATATAATGGGTAACTACGGAACCCTATATTATGCATGGACAAGCACTAGGCCAGTTTTTTTTTCTTTTAAAATCTCATCTTTGCTGGCACAGTTGAGGACACCTTTTTTTTTTTTTTTAGTTCCGCGGCCTAGGTCCGCGGCCGCTCTAACGTCCGTTGCCGGGCGTCTCTGGTTACAAGCAGAACGTATTTCCAGTGGCGCCCGGCGGGGTTGAGGACACCTGACTGCATAGTAATGTCTATATTGAGCGTGGGCCAGTTCTCCAACTAGTTCAGAGGTCGTAACCTCAGTCGACAGCGCGTAATCTTTACGTAGGAAGTAGGTGTCTGTGGTTGTCATGCGAATTTGGGAAAACCCTTTCATCTTATTTTATTACATTTGGTAATATATTACAACCTCATTAATTTGAATACTGGTATTTCTGGTCAAACTTGTTTAGTGAACACCTGTCTAGTGAGCTAATTAGTTATGCAATTTCTTTTAAAACTGTAGTGAAATTCCAGTACTTTAGATGACCGCGGCAACGCCCAAATTACATAGTTTTCTTATAAAATAGCCAGTCTTCTCAAACTCTCAATCTATCTTTGATAAATTTGTTTTTACGTGATGTAGTGATGTATGATACGAAGAAAAATGTGTTCAATACCTACATTTTCGTGAGATATTCTGGTCCTATTATTTTCGTTTTAATTAAGTAGCTACCTCTGTCAATGACTTCTTCGTCATTAGTTTTATTCTTGTGTATTACTATAGGTTTTATTAGAACTATCCCTGTGTAGGTATCAGAACGGATGAGGTTTAGATATTTCAGAGATCCTAAATTGTGCGGCGATACTGACGGCCAACAACGCTGCTATATTGCACAGATCGTTGAGGAGTGGGGAACCACCACCATCGCGGCGGTGAGCCCGATCATGGAGGAGTGGCTGCAGAAGCAGTAAGGTGGTCTCACGCATCGTGAATCGTGCGACCCAGATCATCACCGGACACGGAAACTTCGGTGAGTATCTGTTTCGCATGCATCGTGAGATCACACCCCCGTGTCAACACTGCGAGGCTGCCGGCGAAGACACGGCATTCCACACGTTGGTGAAAAGCTCAGCGTGGGCGAGTCAGCACCGGGACCTCGTTGACACTCGTTGTGGGTCTGGGCGTAGATACACTCTCGCTACCAGCCATGGTCTTTAGCGGGAGCCAGTGGAACGCGGCCGTTTCCTTCTACGAGCAGGTTATGCTCGTGAAGGAGGCGGCCGGTAGGGTGAGGGAGCGGATCCTCCTCGCTTAGTTCTAAGGCGTGCGGCGAGGGCGGTTCCAAGGCGTGCGGCGAGAGCGTCGCAGACGTGACTACGCGCAGGAACATCGACCTCCATGATCGGGGTCTGAGGACGACGGACTAGCAACCCACCGTCTTTACAGACGCAGGCTAGAAGGACTGCGTGCTGTGGGTCCTCATCCTACGCACGTCTTCACTCCCGACCCCAAGGATGCGAGGTAAAACCCGACCACCACGCAGCGGGCACACAGGAGGCCAAGGTCCGCGGGCGCCAATGGAAAATTCTTTTAGTTCTTGCCAGAGGCGCTCGGCAATGGACGTAGGTGCGACTGCGGCCTAGGGCCGAGGATTAAAAAAAAAAGAGTTCCTAAATATTTTTTTTATAAATAATGCAAAGTCAAATTTATACTCACGTAAATGAATAACATAGTGGTCCGAATTTGAGTTAACCTTGTTTGATAATAATTATACTTTTTGTGTACCTACATAATTTAATGCTTTTTCTATATTGTATCTTTACCTAATTACTTATAATGTAAATTCACTTCCGCTGTCTGTTCACTTAGATCTTTTAAATTACTTAACGGATTTTAATGCGACTTACAGTAATATATAGAGGGATTATAGAGGAAAGTTTATATTTACCTCTTATACCTAACTCATTAAAGTTTGGTGTATATTACAACTTTTAAACTTTCGCGTCTCTAAAGTCCTATTCCTACTAATATAACTAGTATAAACGCGAAAGTTTGTGAGTATGTATGGATGGATGTTTGTTACTCTTTCACGTAAAAACTACTGAATGGATCTTAATGAAACTTTACAATTATATAGCTTATACATCAGAATAACACATAGGATACAATTTATAAAGATAATGTGTGAATTATTCAAAATATGACGATAAGTGTCAAGTAAGTAGGAAGCTACGATGACAAACCGAGTGCGCGATACTACGGGAACGGGAAAAAATCCAAATTACCACGCGGACGAAGTCGCGGGCGACCACTAGTAATCTATAGTTTACTTACCACGTGAATTAACACGAAATACAACGGTAGATATACACCTTCCTGGCACCTTTTTGACTGAATTAGGTATTGTATCTACTTATGTAAACTGTCTAAAATTTAAAAAGACGATTTATTGTCACTTTTATTTAATTTCGCGGCCCTAGGCCGCGGCCGCTCTCACGTCCGTTGCCGGGCGTCTCTGGTACGCACGCAGAAGATATTTCCAGTGGCGCCTGGCGGACTTTGGCCACCTGTGTGGCCTCTTCGGTGGCTTGGTCGGGATGAAAATCCCGCGCCGTTGGTGTAGGGTTTCGTCCCATGTTGGTGAGTGAATCTGGACCCCTCTAGCCTGCTTCTGTAAGGACGGCGGGTGACTATTCCACCGTGATGTATTTCTGTTGCGTCTATAACAATAAGAACAAATACTATGAAGTAGAATATAATAAATAGACTTAAGGGCTAAAAAATCCCGTTTGTTGTAGGCTCCCATACGGAACCCTTTGTGCGCGAGTCCGACTCGCACTTGGCTTGTTTTCCTGATCTATTCGTGCCTGGTAAAATCATGATTATACCATCTTATAACGGTAGTACTCGTAGTACTAAGTATGTACCGATATTTGAGGTTTTTGTAGTATAAATAAAACATGAGAGTCTAAAGTAGAATAAGTTCAAAAAACCGGCCAAGTGCGAGTCGGACTCGCGCACAAAGGGTTCCGTGCCCAAACGGCAAAATAAAATCACGTTTGTTGTATGGGAGCACCCTCAAATATTTATATTTTTTTTTTGTATTAGTTGTTATTGAGGCAACATAGATACATCGTCTGTAAGAATTTCAACTTTCTTACTACCACGGTTAAAAAAAATATATAAAAATAGACTAACTTGACCTGGTAAAACAAAAATCAAAAAATCGTCGACCAGTCGAATGATAAATACTGAAGCATTCAAAACTTTACGAGAATACTAACTTTGTAAGTACTAAATAAGTGGAAAATGCATTGTATGAGGTGTAATGTATGCAAGCTCATGATAAATCGATGGGAGGAAAAATCTCATGTTCATGGAATTTTACTACCTGCGAGTGTAATCTGCCAAGTCTTTGTACTTAGTTATTGCGTTTCCGTGCGTTCAACTTTGCATACACAATAAGCTGCACCTACAATAAAGAACTTGTGTATAACGTAATCTAATGACTAATATTTTATGTCAACAATAAAGTACATTCCGAGATATATAATTAGATGAAATATCATTTTGGATTTGATAAAGAATTTGTTTCTAAAGTATTTTTTTTTGTATTTCAAAGCAATGAGTTTGCTTAAACTATTCTTAAATTATATTCACGACATGATATGATGCAAAATTCGATATTGTCGGTAGTGGTCATCGTAGCTCAGCTGGTCAGAGCACTCCCCCTGTTAGGGAAAGCCCGTGGGTTCGAGTCCCACCGATGACATCAGTTTTTGTGATCTATTTATAATTTCTTTCTTAATATTGTTTCTAAAGGTTTGTAGGATTTTTAGGAATATAATCTATTTCTCTGAAACCCAAAGCTGCTCGAAACAGTTTTTGTTGCATCTTATTGTACAAATCAAATAAAATTAATGTCAAATTGTAAAACACGAATGCCTCGCAAATAACAGGATATTTTCCGACTTACGCAACGTTATTTGTAAAGCATATATATTGTCAACTTAATTGAAATCCCTTCAGTAGCTTTTTCATGAATGAGTTCCAAACATCCATACAAACTTTTATGTTCATGATATTAGTAGGATGTGTATGATTAATAAGTTTTATTCAAATCTGTACCACGATTCCGGAGTCAATAAGCATCCACGCAACAGCAACTAATGAATGACTCCACATAATGATGTTAAAATACTGACCGTAATAAAAAATGGAAGCAAACTCCTTACATTAAAACTGTGTCAGTCGATAACCCTCACCAAGGCGCATTGACCTCAAGGACGCTTAGTTCAAGGGTTGTTGACTTCCCCAGAAACTTTTTATTGTTGTGAACGTAATAGCCGTAATTGTTATTCATTCAATCTTATGATTATCTTATCTTAATCAAGGAGTTTAAATATGTGTTGAATGGACAAAAAAAAATTCTTACACAATTACCTAATACCACACTTACCTACCTTCAGGTTAAACCTATTACCTTCCCGGATGTTCTCATCTTACGGAAATTTATTCAGGGAAATTCCCTCTAGAGTACATTTTAGCCCGGCCCGGTTATCGTACGAACATCTATGGCAGTCGTTACGGGTATTTAGAGCCCTTAAACAAAATCGAACCGGTCTACAGAGCTTCGATATCGCCCATGGGTTGTGGAGATCAGACGGCACGGCAGTCGCTCCACGGAAAATATTGAAGTTCAGCCACACCGCAGATGAGTGGAAAGCCGACCCTAACTAGGTTGGGAAAAGGGTCAGTAGATGAGTTTATAGTAGTATGTACCTAGTTAGTAGTTACTGGTTTCAAATATAATTATAAACTTACCGTTATCATAAATCCATAACCTAAACCTAGTTTATTTCATCGAAACATTAAAGTAAAGAAATCTGTGGTGTGATGAATACTGGGTACATTGTTTAAGACCGGGTAAGGTCACTCATTAACATACCCATTATTCTAGATGTCAATTTTATGGTAAACATGTGCAATGGTTAAATTTGCTTATATACTCCTGTATTTACCTTTTTGCCCTGCCTCAGTATGATAGTCTTCTGCGAAATGTTATCCTGTTTATCCATATCACAGGTTATTAACCTAGCTTGGAAACCAGTCTCCCAATTTTAACAAATAGAAAAGATACAGTTGGTATAGATAAATACCTTAAAACTAAGAATACATATAGATATTACAAAATTTGTATAAGTTATAGAATCTTAAGACTATTGTTATTATATAAATCGCAAAAACTGTAGTCTCGGGCTGGACTCGCTGGACTGGACCGAGCGACTATTGCCTTTTCAGGAGGGAGGAACTCTAGAGTATGCAATGAAGTAAAAATTTAATGAAATCGGTACAGTCATGAGTTTTGGTTTGATTCCTGCCAATGACATTCGTTTATTGCGCTTTATTTAAATATTTAAAGATATTTTTTATCAAAAACAACAAACCTCATAAAGCTTATGTTTGTAATGACAGGTAGAATTCTATAGTAAAGTTACTGTTCTTGAAGATGAGTAATTTTTCTTCAAAAAGCTTTATCTAGACACAAGGTAAAAAACATTGTATTTCTTAATTACGAGTATCATAGCATTGCCAATTTCCTGATTTATTTCATCTTATTATATTCACTTATTGCTGTATTTTTGTTCAAGATAAGTCCTACTTAGTCATGGTTATTTCCGGAGTATCCGACAACAAAAAATATATAATAGCATTTTGGTTGTATGACGGTCCAAAAATCTTGTTTACTACACACATTGCACGACTGGGAGAATATTTTAAATATATCGCAACAGCCTCTTAAATTAATTGTATTTGTGTATTTCTGTGGTCACAATATCTTTACTTAAGTTATATAACCCTGAACACACATGGTTTCGCTTGAATCAAAAGTCGACGCTGCCGCGCTGGCTGTGCTGGCGCTGCTGGAAGCGATATCTTCAAAGATAGGTATGAAGCGCCTTATATTTCGAACTGAACTCTTAAGTGCCAATATTTAAAGGAGTGCCAACGATTGGCTTTATAGTTCAAAGAAAGTAAGTACCTATTAGGGTTATCAGTCCCCTTGATGAGCAAAGTTCTTTTCTTTCATTTAATTTCATTCATCATAAACTTTAGAAAATAGAGGAAAATAGAATAAATTTATTTTTTATTTTTGTAATGTTCCTCAGTGTACGAATTAATGGTTTTTCTTTACTTCTTTTCTTTCTTTCTTTCAACGGCTAGGATATAATGATGTTGATAGAAAACTGTAACTTTATAGATGTTAAATATTTGTTAAATATTCACAAGCTTTAGCATGTTAGTACTATGTCCATACCTACATTGTATGAACATTACTTACATAACATTATATTATGTATACCTAAGTTGTTAAAATAAATAATGTGTAGTGACTTGCATTATAATGACAATTGCATAGAGTTCATGGTTTTACGATACACGTGTATTTGTTTATTGCATAATTTTATTGCAAGCTAGTGTACGCCTGCGATTCCGCTCGAGTCAATTCCAAATCATCGTACGTAGGTAAAATAACTGACGTTTTCCCGAAGGTATCAGTATGTTTCTAACTTTAATCATGTAAAAATACCCATTGATAACGGTTCAAAATATCAGTAGTAATGATACGAGTAGCAGCATATCGCAGAAAAGTAGGTACTTCTCAGTAACTTTGTTGGTCCCAAGTAAAGCCGGGTACTCACTAGCGAGCCGTAACTGTAACCATTGCATGTACTGTAACCAAAAAACATAGTGTGTACGTGGTTCGCAAACCTGCTGCGAGCGGTACGTGTGCGGCTTGCAGCGAGCCGATGTTTACAATGTACTCATTTCTGAACCCGTAACGTTGCATGTAACTGTAACCATTACTGTTACCAAAAAAATAGTGTGTACCTACGTGGTGCGCGAGCCTGCGACGAACGCTACACGAGCGACTCGCAGCAAGCCGACGATTGTCGGTTTTTGCCGCGGATCAAAGGGCGCTCGCATTGCGCTCGTGGACGTCAAGAGGAGAGGTTGTTGCTAGCCGCTGCGAACCAGCTGTATTTTCAAGTTATTCCTTTGTCATCATGAGTGAATGGTCAGAGGATCGTCCGACATCGTGGAGTTACAAACCAAAACTGAGGGCAGAGCAGGCCTCCCCGTTCGTTACTCCCGTACACACTAGAACCTCGTTACTGTATCTGTTTGGTTACAGTTACAGCTCGCAAAATGAGTACGCTCGGTGAAACCGTTCCGGCGACGTCGGTCGTGAGCCGTAATTGTAAAACGCGTACACACTAGAACCTCGTTACTGTATCACGCATGTTACAGTTACGGCTCGCTAGTGAGTACCCGGCTTAATGCGGCGTCAGTCTATTGCTGCTATTGTTAGGGTTGTCAGAACATCGTTAGTAGATATGCAGGTACACTACAGAGTAGGTTCAGCTTCTTCCTCGTCTGCTTGGCGACTCTTTGGGCTATGTCGTTAACCCTGGTCCTCCTTCGGATCTCGTCGTTACAAATTCGATCACGAAGTGAAACTACGAGCATAGCCCTTTCCATTGCTCTTTGAGTGACAGCGAGCTTCTGCAAAAGGCGTATCCTCAATTAATGGACATGTCTCAGTTCCATAGGTCATCGCTGGTAACAAACATTGGTCGAAGACCTTACTTTTAAGACACTGCGGTATGTTGGACGAAAAGATGAAATGTAGCTTCCCGAACGAATGGAGATTCGGTCGACTAAATGCTAGGATGAGCGGTGATAAGTTCGAGATGGGATCAATAGAGTTAATCTAAATCAACGGTGATATAACTATTCTATTTGGAAGATGTTCCAGTTGTCTTTCCAGTATCTAAACGGAACTTCAGATGCAACTGTGTATGGTGGTACTAAAACTACACAATACTTGTATGCAGTGTTATTTCTTACAAGACGCATATAATATCAATGTCACGCTACAAGCTTACGTATCAAATTAAATCATAGTGTAGATAGAAGCTTGCAGCATCTAATTGGTATTGCCAAGTTAACGCAATAATTGTATCATATTATCTGTGGCAATACATACAAATTAAATATTTTGAAATATTTTATGCAACAATAATATGTAATATCATTGTTTCAAGAGAATAAAAGTGCCATAGACAGAAAGTAAGGTACGGAAGTCATGTTAAACATTAATTCCGATAGGTACGTATTTAAATTATGCCCTAATGGCACAGAGAAGAACAAACGGAACTGCCATCCTCCGTCCTAATGGTTCGAGAATAGGTATACCTTACCTACCTAATGTGAACCACCAGCTTCGATCAATTTGATCGAAGACCGCCAGCATGACTTTGTTCTATTTCTTCCTAAGATGCCTGTCCAATTATTTTTTAGCCAAAGACCAATGAGTTTATACGTATAGTCCATTGTTTATAATAATATTGTGATATGACAGACAAACACATATCGGGGGCAAGCCTATTGCCTATTGCCAAGGCCAAATGAATTGAATAAAAAGTAGCAGCTATAGATATTGTAATTTTGAAAAAAAATTGGAACCCGTTGCCTTGTGATAAAATGTTGATGAAAGGCAACAAAATCTTACGCGCCAGCCGCTATGGCACAGACGATTTAAGTCCGGGGCGTTTCGGACTTTTCCTGGGCGTCTCGGACTTCTCATGGGCGTCTCGGACTTCAGATATTGTGATATAATCTAGATAAATAGATAAAATCTTCACGTGTATGTAACAAATACGATAAAGAATCTCAGACTCTTAGCGTGTACAGTACACTCTATTTATAAAAATACAATGTTGTATGTAACCTTGTTTATCGTTTCACGTGAATCGACTCATCACGTTCTGTTTCGTAGAAATTAAGGAATTGGGTGCGTTATTTTGGCAGATACCTTGTCACAATTATTTGCAAAATAATGATTTGATTTCACAGCTCATTTTGTAGGAAGAATGATTAAACCACTTTTTCTTCTTCTTTTTTTAAAAACGTGGCTCCATCGATATTCATCGATGATATCGCCAATGTCAAGGTGATCCTTGATTAGTTGATAGTCCCGCACAGAAGAACTAGTTATTCCTAACTAGCTCCAGGTGCAGGACAAGAAACATTGTTCGGTATGTGAGTGTCTGAGAACCCGATTTTTGCAGAGCGCCAAAGGTAGGTAATCTAAAAAGCCACCAGCCACGCGCTCAGCAAAAATCGAACTCAAACCACCTGGATAATTTTGTGCTTAGGTAGGTTTTGTGTAGGTGTGTAGGTCACTCAAATAAGCGGTACCTACTCAAAAGTGACGTTTTTGTATTAAAAATTAAGGTTAAGTGCTGCTCAAGCATTTAAACAGCTCCTAAACATTTGAGTGATGTTTCAGTATTCGGTCGTTACTGTTTCATTACACTTTTAAACGACTTCAAAAAGAATTCCTCCTGAGGTCAATTAATCTGATGCTCTATTTTCGGGAGGGCGACCACTGCCCCGAGCGGTGTCGGGTTTATTGTTCACAGGTCCCTTGTGTGAACAACGTTGTCAAGATCGCTGAAGGTTATACAGGTGTACGCCTCGACCTCGACGCACCCCGATGATGAGGAGAAGGCAGCTTAGTAGACGTAAGTAGAGCCATGCATGCCTCCAAACTTCACTACACCGTTGTCATGGGGGTTTTCAACGCGAAGCTGGGCAAAAAAGCGAAGATGAGCTGCGAGTGGGGCAATTTGGATTTGGAAACCGGAACGTCCGCGGTAGGCTTTGGCTGGCTTCATGGAGAAGGATGGCGTCTATATGATGAACTCCTTGTATGAGGAGTTTCGTAAGAGGACCTGGTTAAATCAAAGCAAAACGTAGGTGTATGTTTTGCTTTGATTTTTCAATTTTTTAATAAATATAAAATTCTTCTATAGTCTGCCATGGGAAAGAGGCGTGAAAATATGTATGTATAAAATTCTTTCTACTTTGTTATACATACTTCAATAGCTCATAGTAATATTATTAAAAATGTTACGAGTTAGTAACATTCTACACAAAAAAGACAATGGCTATTTGATTTTGTTAAATGTGAACTTTAAATTAAATATTTACTATACCACTGCACTATGCATGTTCTACATTCTGCATTAGTACTCGTATATGTATAATACCTATTAATGACGTCTATTTTTTTTAAGTCCGCGCAAGCGGCCGCTCTTACGCCCATTGCGGGGCGTCTCTGGTATGCAACAGAAGGTATTTCCTGTGGCACCCGGCGAATTAATGACGTCTGACGTACATAGTTGCCATGTTTTTTAGAAACGTTCTCTAGGGTAGCAGTCAAGTCGGACATCGGTGGCTGTGCTCGCGTGGAAACTATTATACGCGGGTGGAACCGTGGGCGTCCGTTAGTAATATGTTATTCTCGATATAAATAGTTAAGTAAATATTTGCCTATGAGCCGATTTCTTCCAGATTTAAAAAACAACATGTTAAAACCATAACATTATGTTTATTGCTTTTCAAAATACTCTCCTTAACATTTTAAACATTTTTTCATGCGATCGAAACATTTTTTAAAACAGGAGGACCACAGATCTGAAGGCATATTTTCTGCGTGCTTATTGAACGCTATCACTGCTTCTTCGGAGTTGGTAAAAGTGAAACCTCTCATCAAATCTTTGATTTTGGGGAAAATACAGAAATCACAGGGTGCTAGGTCGGGGCTATGCGCAGGTTGGGTGACGAATTGTACTTTTTCGGAAGCTAAAAATGACTTTGTTTTGTTGGCCGTGTGTGAAGAAGCGTTGTCATATGATGTAGGAGAACGCGGCTTTTGGGTCGTCTTTCGCGAACTTTTTCTAACATCCTGAGTAAACAAATGGTAGAATACCACTCGGCATTAACACTCTTTTGATCTTCAAGTGGAATTGTACAGATGGGATCCGTAGCTGAGAAAAAAAAACGCGATCATTTTTTTACCAATGTTGGTCGCCTGCCTCACTTTTATTGGCTTGTTCTCATTTTCAAACACCCATTCACATGATTGCTGTTGTTTTTCGGGTTCAAAACAATAAATCCACGTTTCGTCTCCTGTGACAATGTCATAAACAGCATTAGAATGTCCGTGGTCGTACTTCAGTAGCATCTGTGAGCACTATTCCACGCGAGCCCGCTTCTGCTCCGCTGTCAGTTCATTAGGGATCCAACGACAACAAAGTGTCCGAACTTTCAATTTTCTACGTGTAAAATTTTCTGAATTTGACTCATAGGTAATCCGCGGGTTTTCTTCAATTAACCGCTTAACAGTAGCCACATTATTTTCGTTGACGGCAGTTGAAGGCCGCCCTTCACGAAATACTTCATGTAAAGAAACTCGACCTATCTCAAAATCAGCAAACCATCGCCTCACGGTGCTCAAACAAGGTGCTTCTCTCCCAAAAGCATTTTGAAGACGAGCGGCACAGTCTTGCGGAGAGAGAGAACTTTTAAAATCATAAAAAATCATCTCTCTAAAATATTTTCGACTTAATTCCATTTTCGTTGCATACGTAGAACTTTGATGTGTGATAAAAACAATTGACAAATTATTTCCCGCCAATTGTTTTTTTTTATTCTAAGAAGGTTGCAACGTTTAAAAAATATAACATTCGAAATTAAAATAGTTCCGATTAGCTAGAAGTGCAAAACTTTTAGTGTGCCCCATGTAGTATGTTTTTTAGTATTTGTTGTTATAGAGACAACAGAAATACAGCATCTGTGAAAATTTCAAATTTCTAACTATCACAGTTCATGACATTTATTTATTTATTTATTACATTATGGATCACTGGTACATAGGTAAGATGTTGGCGGTAAAAGAAATGGACAGCAGTGTCCTGCCATTAAGTTAAGGCATACAATATATCACAATAGCATAAATTTTATAACTGTTTAAAATATGCCACATTACAATATTCTCATTATCTAAAAATGTAGTGAAGAATTACAAAATGTCAATAAAATTGTCAGATGTCAAATAAGATTACTATAATGTCAAATAAAAACTTAAATATAAATGACAATTAAATGAATTGTAACGTGACAATTCTATATCCACTTAAATAATCTCATGCTTACTAATTAAAATTAAATTAAAAAACCAGCACAAGACAGACGGACGGACGGACAGCGTAGTCTCAGTAATAGGGTTCCCGTTTTACCCTTTAGGTACGGAACCAACTTACATATTTACTTAATTTTTGTACCTACTCGTATTATGTAGAGAGTTATGAAGGTTATGAGTTATTAGTACGTACACTTAGGTATTATTGAAACACCAACAACATCTCATAAATTACATATTACATAGCATCACGCCTTTTTCCCCGAAGGGGTAGGCAGAGGTGTGAAAACACACCCACATCTCGCCAGCTATGTTAGGTCCCATGTAATAGGGGGCGAGCCTATTGCCATTTACCGGGCACAAGTTCCAGACTCTGGGATAATTATCTGGGTAAAATTCTAAAGAGAATTATACATTATCCACCAGACCCGGGAATCGAACCCGAGACCTCGAGCGTGGCAGTCCGTACATAGTACCATTGTGCCACCGAGGTAGTCTGTATAAGTATGTATTTATTTACTAATATAATACTCGTAAGTACTACCTTGGATCCCTCATTAGTCCGATGACCAAGCACTTGTATAGATTTCTTTCTGTTTACTAAGGCTGTAAAATTACAATAACGGATCGGATAACGGAAAAAAAATATTGTAAATAAATAAATAAATATTTTCGGACATTTTCACACAACGTCATCTAGCCCAAACTAAGCTATAAGCTAGTGCTATGGGATCTAGACAACTGATAAACATAGTTACATATTTCGAAATACAAA
Source organism: Nudaria mundana (assembly GCA_963556515.1). Lineage (NCBI taxonomy): Eukaryota > Metazoa > Arthropoda > Insecta > Lepidoptera > Erebidae > Nudaria > Nudaria mundana. Next base: position 19,662,023 of record OY748287.1, read on the forward strand.
CATAATATACATAGAAAACACCCAAACTCCGAAACAAACATTTGTGGATCACACAAATATTTGATTCGACCCGGGGATCGAACCCGAGACTCCGGAGTCGTAAGCCGATGCACTACCGACCACGCCACCGAAGCAGTGAATATTTTAAAATCATCTATATATTTAATACGACAATTTGTCTGTCCGTCCGTCGCGTTTTTCAATTATAATTAATAATACATACATTTGCATGAAATATTAAAAAAATCTATTTTTTTTTTGCTTTTTTTTTATATTTGAGGCGATACAAAGTTTGCTTGGATAATTAGTATAAATTATTATTCTGACGCCGCGCCGCACGGAGTCGAACCCGTATTTTTTTGTCACCCCTAGCGTACCTATATACCTAAACTATCGGGTAAGGCCACGAAGCAGTCATAGTGAAATCAATTAAAAGTTCACGTGCAAAAGTATATGTATTTGGCGTGACTTTGATAAGTTCCCGTTTTGTATATGAATGCACATTTTGCATTGTTATAGTACACTTTAACCTCTTACTTATATCACGTGTCATCAGCTGACTGACCTGATGCAAGCCTGATACTCGTAATAATGTATTAAAGTATAATAGTCTACTTTGTATGCAACTTTGTCAAGTAAGATAGGTAGGTAGAGGTACTATTACTAGCAACTATGTAGTGTGGAAAAAGGTAATTACAGCGATTAATTGTACTTCTCTAATACAATAGATTTTTTTTTATTAATTTCCGCGTGACCGCCTGTGCCCCGTGTATTTCCAGTGGCGCCCGGCGGACTTTGGCCACCTGTATGGCCTCTTCGGGGGTTTGGTTGGAATGAAAATCCCGCGTCGTCGTTGAGATTGGGTTCTATCCCGCGTCGGCGAGTGAATCTGGTTGAATGCTGTAGGGCTGAGGCCCCGCAGCACGCGACCCTTCTACTAATACAAAAGTGTCTTTGTATTATTATCGATAAGTATTTTTTTTTGCTTCAAAAGAACCTTCTCCTGATAATAACGAACACAACCAAATAAGAATTAGCGAAATCGGTCCAGCCGTTCTCGAGCCATTAATCTCTTAACCAACACGACTTTGTTTTATATATATATAGACCAGCGGACGCCCGCCGGCTTCGCCTGCTTGACAAATTATACAATAAAAACCTTCTTCGAAAACCACTCTATCCATTGGTGAAAACCGCATCAAAATCCGTTGCTTAGTTTTAGAGATCTACAGAACAAAAATATTTGTTTTATAATATGTAGTCATTATCCTAATAAACATACTTACATACATACACATTAAAATAAAATTCATGTAGGTATATAGGTACTTAACCCACTGCAGTCCACTCCGGACATAGAACTCTCCCACGTACATACATGCCACTTCAAGACTTCGACAACATTTCTCCAGCTAGCCTCAACTAACCCACTTAGGTAACTATATCCTCGCTCCAACCAGCCTTTTGACCTCTGAAATAATCTAAAACAAAATACACCTCAAAAATCGGAATGAGCCCAAATAGTTGTCGGAATGGGACCTAATAGTTGTCGGAATGAAACCAAATGGTTGTAGGAATGAAACCAAATAGTTGACGGAATGGGACCAAATAGTTGTCGGAATGGGACCAAATATTTGTCGGAATGGGCCCAAATAGTTGTCGGAATGGGCCCAAATAGTTGTCGGAATGGGACCAAATAGTTGTCGGAATGGGAAGTGGCTTCCAATTAAAATCGAAATCGGTTCACCCAGTCCGAAGATATGACTGCACTGATGTCAATGGGTAACATACCTAAACGATGACTATAGATGATAATATGACATGATATGATGATAATATGATGATGATATGATGAGATTATATGATTTCTGATGTGATGAGTGATATGATGAGATTATATGATTTGATGAGATGATATGATGATAATATGATAATATGATGATAATATGATAATATGATGATAATAAGATGATAATATGATATGATGATAATATGATGATAATATGATGATGATGATGACTGCACTGATGTCAATGGGTAACATTCCTAAACGAGTAGTCCCATTGGCACTTTGGATGATAATCCTTAATTCTCCGTGAGAATTAAAAGGTAACGTTCGTGGATAAAGTAAGAAACAGTGTAAGCACACAAGCATCCCTTTTTAGGGATCCATAGTAAAAGTCTCGGAAACCTTATAGTTTCGTCATGTCTGTCCGTCCGCCCTCGGCTTTCCTCCCAGTTAGTGCTAGAAAGATGAAATTTTGCACGGATATGTGTATTTACTATTCCGATAAAGAGCTAAAATAAAATTATGAAAAATATTGTTTCCCCCCTACAAGTAAAGTGGGGATGATTTTTTTGTCTTGTGATTTTTTTTCATTGTTTGGGGATCAATAGATAGGTATTTTTTTTAAATTAGGAGGTTAGTAATACAAGTTTTTGATTTAGGTGTCCGTTTGCGAGATATTTAACTTTAATGCGCATTTTTTTGTTAAAACAGAGCGTCCCCCCCCCCAAAGACCTTATATACAATATATAAGATCTGTATATAAGATCTTTGGTCCCCCCTCTAAAATCTAAACGGCTAGCTCGAACAATCTGAAAAAAATCATGATGGTAGTCCATATGATGAACTTTGAAGGAAAACTATAACGGACTAGGTAACTTTGTTAGTTTAGGAGTTATAGAGCCTATAATAGGTAACTACGGAACCCTATATTATGCGTGGCCCGACACGCACTTGGCCGGGTTTTTTCTATCTTGGTCGAGTGATGCTTATAGTAGATCATAGATTTTTTGTTAAAGTCGGTCTCTGGTACGCCCCGACCAGACGTATTTCCAGTGGCGACAGGCTAGAGAGGATGGATGAAAGGAAATTGAAGAAGCCGTAAATAGTAGGTACCTACATATGGCAGGGGTGGCGGCTGGTATAAGAGTCGACCTAGGCAGACATACCTACTCCGATCTAAACGAAGATATTTTGTTATAAAGCCAGTTTAAGAGCAGGTATAACCGTAACCGTAGAGCATGCATGAAAATAGTTATGAAAGTAGAATAAGCGAAAATATGCCAAGATCGTAGCTAGTTGAATTTTATAGTCTCTGTCCACCCCAACGGGAAAGAGGCGTGATTGTATGTATGAATGTATTGACGTGTTGACCTACCAACTGCCTATTAATAAGGATGACTTTTCCTTTACATGATTCTATCTTGAATTTGATTTCCCTGTTTATGCTATGAGTCTCATAATGATATTAACGAGCAAGCAATAATTGATTCAAACTTTAGAACATTTATTAATGTTAACGAAACTGACAAGGAGTGCTAACTGCGGAAGTTATTTGTAATCAATACATATGTAGCTAGCTTGCGATACCTATAATTACAGTGGTATACTTGTAGATGGTATGAGATAATGAGAGGTATGCGGCCTTGAAATATCTTGGAGACGCTAATTAAAGAGCGTCGAACCATGAGCACAGAGTAGAACTAACGTAACAGAGAGGCAGCTAAGAACAAGCACCGAAATCGATCACACCTCTACAAGCGTGAGGCAAGTGTGCGTATCCACTGACGCCTACGCGACGAGACTGGAAACGTTTACACACATACTCGCCCAGCCAGTGGACAGTCGGGTTAGTGCGACGCACCTTGTTTGCAATTTTGCACGTAGTAATAATAATAAAATAATAAATATTGTTGGACATTCTCACACAACGTCATCTAGCCTAAACTAAGCTATAAGCTTGTGCTATGGGATCTAGACAACTGATAAACATACTCGTATATTTCTAAATACATACATAATATACATCCAAATATCGCTACAAATATTTGTAGATCACCCAAAAAAATTTATTCGACCATCGAACCCGAGAGTCGAAATCCGGAGACGAAAGCCAATGTATTACCGACCACGCTACCGAAGCAGTCAATAGTAGTAGTTTAGTTACCTATAGGAAACTGTCTTGTTGTTCCGTTTGTTCTACTCTGTGTCATGAGTGAATCTTTTGAGCAGTCTTAACCGACGTTAAAAATAAGAGGAAATTCTCAGTTCGACTGTTTTTTTTGTTAATTATCAGTCATATATAAAAAAATCAAAATCGGTTCATATTTTGTTTTTTTTTTTTTTTAATTGAAAGCTATCGCATTCCGTGTGGTCCCATTTCAATTTGGTTCCATTCTGACAAATATTTGACGTGTTTTTTAAGGCTATCTATCTGATCCTCGCCACTTCGCTTGTATTGTATCATTCCCAATAGCCACCAGCAGTGCGAGGATGGCTTGTCGACACATTGTCGGTCAACCTGTTTGCACCAATGATATCCGCAGAAAGTGTCACTACTTAACACATTTTTTGTCACTTGCTGCGATATTATTGGTGCAAACAGGTGGACCGACAACACGTCGACAAGCCGTGCTCGCACTGCAGGGCGTTAAAAATAAGCGTAACTACTAAGAAAAACGCTGTGTCCATCAGGATGCTCGGACTACAGAGATTCCTTTTAGTCTTATGTAACAACTGTCCTGACTCTTGATATTTCGGCTTGAATTACAGAGCCGTAATGGTGTTTTTTTTATTTTTATATTGGGTTCGCCAGATTGACGCCGCCCGCCTGGAGTGGATTTTCTACAGTGCCCGGTAAAATAGGCTTGCTGCCCTGTATTAATTTAGTGGGCCTAAGAAAATTACTGGCAAGATGTGGTTGTGTAATGCACCTCTACCTACCCTTTCGGGGATTCATAACATTAACAATGTAACTTTTAATGCTATATTATTAATGTTTAGCTTAGTAACAAAAGTCCGTGACGCCCAGGACTTTTATTGGCGGTGCCATAGCGGCTGGCACGTAAGATTTTATTGCCTTTCACCAACATTTCATCGCAAGACAACGGGTTAAATATATTTTTAAAAATTACAATATTCCTGCTACTTTGTATTAAATTCATTCGGCCATTTTGGACATAACCCATTATATGTGTGCCCGGTGACGGCAATAGGCTTGCCCCCTAATTAAAACATAGCATCACGCCTTTTTCCCCGAAGGGGTAGGCAGAGGTGTGCAAACACACCCCCATCTCGCCAGCTATGTTAGGTCCCATGTAATAGGGGGCGAGTCTATTGCCATCTACCGGGCACAAGTTCCAGACTCTGGGATAATTATCTAGATAAAATTCTAAAGAGAATTTTACCTTATCCACCAGACCCGGGAATCGAACCCGAGACCTCGAGTGTGGCAGTCCGTACATAGTACCATTGTGCCACCGAGGTTGTCTTGTCACTGCCCCCTAATTATGTGGGACTAAAGTGTGTGTGTGGTAACAAATGGCTAGGTATCGATAACTCCTTTCAGTATGTAGACAATGTAGATACTTGGTGTTATCTTTATTACATTAATACAATTATATTTATAGTTTATACTCGTGTTGTTAAAGGTGGCGAATGTCAATGAAGTGCAAACCGGAGTGAACCAGTTTTACCGATATACATATAACTTACTTGACTTACTTGATAACTTAATCGTTACAAAATGTTTTATAAGTAAGCTTTCATGATTGATGATCACTCACAACTTACCGATGTACGGTCGATGTCTGTACATCGAAGATATAATAGAGAAAGTGTTGTAGGGGGGCTTTATGAACGTAATAGAACCCAAAACAATGGTTTTTAGACTTCTTGTCTGTTTGTCTGAATGTTTGAACACGCTAATCTCAGAAACGGCTTAACCGATTTGAATGCAGTTTTCAGTAATGCGTTTTGGTTTATTCAACTTAACATTTAAGGTTTCTTTTATTTCAATCGGTTCATAAATAAAAAAGTTATGTCGATCTAAAGTAACACGCAGGCGGAGCTGCGGGCAACAGCTAGTTGTATAAATATAGGTAAAACGATATTCAAACTGACTCGGTAACCACGGTAATAAACTATCGAACTCGTATCTTTGATTGATCAAAAATAAGCATCGGTTAAGTAATTTTTTTTTTTTTTTTTTTTTTTAGTTCCGCGACCAAGGCCGCGGCCGCTCCAACGTCCGTTGCCGGGCGTCTCTGGTTACAGGCAGAACGTATTTCCAGTGGCGCCCGGCGGACTTTGACCACCTCTGTGGTCTCTGCGGGGGTTGGGTCGGGATGAGAATCCCGCGTCGTTGGGTGTAGGGTTTTATCCCGCGTCAGTGAGTGAATCTGGTTGCGTGCTATGGGGCAAAGGCCCCGCAGCACGCAACCCTTCTAGCCTGCTTCTGTAAGGACGACGGGTGGCGATCCCGCCGTCCTCAGGCCCCGATCATGGAGGTCGATGGTCTTGGGCGTAGATGAGTCTGCGGCGGCCTCGCCGCTGACTACGAAACTCGGCGGGGAGGGCACGCTCCCTCTCCCTCTCGGCCGCCTCCTTCGCGAGCACGACTTGCTCGCAGAAGGACACGGCCGCGTTCCACCTACTCCCGCTGGAGACCATGGCTTGAAGCATGGTCTCCAGCGAGAGGGTATCCACGCCCAGACCCACTACGAGGTCCCGGCGCTGACTCGCCCATGCTGAGCACTCCACTAACGTGTGGAGTGCGGTGTCGTCGTCGGAAACCTCGCAGTGTTGACACCGGGGTGTGACCTCACGATGGATGCGAAACAGATAGCTACCGAAGCATCCATGCCCGGTAACGATCTGCGTCGCACGATACGTGAGGTCACCATGCTGCCTCTGCAGCCAATCGTCCATTATCGGTCTCACCGCCGCGATGATGGTGGCACCCCACTTGGGTTGCTCAAGTCGCACCCTCCATGACTCCATGAGATCCTGGCGGAGTTGGGACCGCCGGTCATCGATTTCTCGAGACGCAGGCCTGTGGTCCCGCTCCAGCGCCTCCTTGCGCCATTGGAACAATGACGCAAGGGCTCTCGCTTCCAGGTCCCATGGAGGGGTCCCGGCTAGGAGACATGCAGCCTCTCCGGAGATCGTGCGGTAGCCCCTTATTGTTTTGACGGCCAAGGTCCTCAACGGTCTGTTAAGGAGCGTTGAGTTGTTGGCCGTCAACCGCGCCGCCCATACGGGAGCCCCGTATAGGGCCATACTCCGCACGATCCCTAGGTACAGTCTCCTGCAGGAAGCGTTGGGTCCCTTTAGGTTGGGCATCAGTCGCGAAAGCGCGACCGATGCGTGTGTCACCTTGGGGACCAAACTTCGGAAATGTGGTCCGAAGTTCCATCGGCTATCAAGTACGATCCCTAGATACTTCATCGAGGGCTTGATGCCGATGCTAACGCCTCCCACATTTATGCTGGAACCTTCAGGTGGACCGTTCCGAGGTCTGTGAAAACACAGAACCTCGGACTTGTGCAAGGCCACCTCCAGTCCCAGCCGCCGTATCCGACCCACGACTTGAGCAACACCCGTCGTGACCTTGAGTGCTGCCTCTTGGTACGTTGCACCCCGCGCCGTGACGAGGGTATCGTCGGCGTAGCACGTTACGCCGACGCCCTCAGGCAACGCACCCCGCAGCACCCAGTCGTAGCCGATGTTCCACAGAAGCGGCCCCAGGACCGACCCCTGCGGAACACCGCACGACACATCTCGCCGAGCTGGCCCGAGCCAGCTGGGGAAAGCTATGGCCCTCTCCGAGAGATAGGCCCCGACAATACGACGGAGGTAGAGAGGCGTTTCGTGATACACGAGCGCCTCCCTAACGCAGCTCCATGGCAAGGTGTTGAACGCGTTGGCGATGTCCAGAGACACCGCCACCACCACCTTGCCCTGTGAGACTGCTTCCTCCGTCAGGCTCCTGACGCGCATGATCGCGCTCACGGTGGAGCGTCCCCGACGGAAACCGTGCTGGTTGTCCGCCAGGTCTGGCCCCACCGTCGAGAGATGCTCGACGAGGCGTTCCGCGATAATTCGCTCAAAGAGCTTACACACCTCGTCGAGCAACACGATCGGCCGGTATCCGGACGGTGAGTCCACCGGCCGCCCCGCCTTACGAATCAGGACCAGTTTCCCCGTCCTCCACACCTTGGGAAACTGGCCCCTTTCGAGGCATGCGCTAAAGAGCCCCATCAGTCGAGGCCCGAGTTCTGCGAGGGCCAGGACCCATGCACGGCCAGGAATGCCGTCGGGTCCGGGGGCAGTGATTTTCCGGCGTTTAAGCCGGAGTACTGCCGCACCTAGTTCCCCCACCCTGACTTCGGGTACGTCGTCTTCACTGATGCTATCCGCGTCGGGCAGAGACGGAGCCATGCGCGGAGGGACGTGCTCCTCCGCGCTCGTCGGAAACAGGGAGCCCATGACCCGCTCCAGCTGCTGCGGCTGGAGACTCTGGGTCAGTGGGGGCGCCCTAGGTCGGAGTTTCTCCCTGACCTGTAGGTACGGGCGCCCCCATGGGTTCTGCTGCAGGGTCTCCAGGAGCTCCTCGCGGGCCGCCGTCTTGGCCCGCTTTATTGTCTCCTGGAGATTACCTTTAGCCTCCCTGTAAGCCTGATAAAGCTCCGCCTCTCGGGTTGCCGCGTCGTCTGGGCGGCGATGCCTCCGGCGAAACCTGGTGTACTGGCGGCGGGCGGAGATGCATGCTGCGCGCAGCTGTGCAATCTCCGGCGACCACCAGTACACCTGCTTCCTTGCCGGTCTGGGTGTAACCCTAGGCATCGCCGCATCACAGATTTGCGACATGGCTCTCCTGAACCACTCCGCCTCGGCATCCACATCGGCAGGCCGGTCCGGTGCCGGAATCCAGGCCTGCACGATGGATGCCTCCAGGAGAGCCTCCCGATCCAGATGGTGAAGTGCCCAACGCGGATCCGGGGGATTTTCTACCGGCTGTGGGAGGTCAGGTGGGGGGACGACATCGAATCGGATGTACCGATGGTCCGAGTGCGTCTCCTCACCCTCCTCCACGTGCCAGCCAGTAATACGGGTGGCGAGGGCAGAGGTCGCGAACGATACGTCCACGACCGAGCTGGTCCCCCGCCGCCAGAAGGTGGCGACATTCCCCCGGTTGAGGACTTCCAGACCACGTGTTCTGGTCCAGTCCTCAAGAAGCCTCCCCTTGTCCCTGGTTTCCCGGGAGCCCCACGCCTCACTCCAGGCGTTGAAGTCTCCCAGGAGCAGGACAGGGCGAGGACGGCACGCAGCGAAGACGACGTCGAGCTCAGTGAGCCATAGCTCAAACTGAGTCTCGTCCAGTGTCGGCGAGATGTAGGTGGCCACGACTGCCAACCCATCATATTCCGCCGCAACACACCCGCGACCCCTTGCAATGATAGAAAGGCGCGAGTTGTCTGCGGCGGACCCCCCGAAGATAAAACAGGCCGAGCCGTCCTCGTCCACCGGGCTTCCCGGGTGGACGTAGTACGGCTCGGCGACCACGGCCAAGTTTATGGACCACTGCCGGATGCTCTGGTACAGAAGATCCTGAGCAGCGCGGCAGCGGTTCAAATTCACTTGCAGGATGCGGATATGGGCGTCAGACATTAATGGACGTCCATATCAGCATCCCGCCGAGAAACATCTGGCCGTGCAGTAGCGGCACCCCCACCGCTCTCAGCGGACGGACGAGGCTTTGGCCTCGAGGCGGCGCAGGTTGTGCTGCCGACCCGGTGGTCCGCAGTTTTGCCCTCCGCCTCGCATCTAAAGCAGCGAGGCGGGGCATCACAGGCACTTGCCTTGTGACCGGGCCGGCTGCAGCGGAAGCACCGATCGCCCACGGTGACTTCCGCTGTGCACTGCACTCCGACGTGCCCCACCACCATGCACCGGAAACATCTGGTTTCCCGGGCACGAAGGAGGTGCACCTGCGCCTTTAGGAAGCCCCCTACGAGGAGGCTTCGTCCGTCCGTCACTTTCAGTGCCGCCGCGACGGGGCACTGGACGACTGTCATCCCATGACCAGTGGAGCCGAAGGAGATGTCTCCAGCCTTCACCTGGTCACGGGGGCAGCCGCCCGCCTCCACGACGGCGGAGATTACTTCCTCCGTCGTGGCCGCGTCATCCAGACCCGTGATGCGCAATGCAGCGCATTTGGTGGGCCTGGTGACGCGGACGGCTTCTGCGTCCAGCGCGTCTCTAAGCTGCGCTGCTAGGGCGTCAGCTTTAGGGCCGCTGGAGGCGCCGGAGACCTCGAGGAGGCGAGCCCCGGTGCGTGTCGTCTTGCACCGGAGACCCCCCTGGATATCGAGGGCTGAGAGGTTGACTGAGGACTTCACGGTCCTCAGGACATCAGCGTACCCCACACCCCTCTCCACACCCTCCGTCGTCACCGTAAGTACGACGGCTGTGGAGCGAGGAGCGCGGGGCCTCTTCGGCGCCTTCGCCGCGGCGGCTTTGGCCACTTTCTTGGCCGCTTTCTTGGCGGCCTTCGTCTTCCTCTTCTTGGCCCCCACTACCTCCCATCCCTCCCGTCCGGAGGGATGTAAAGGAGCAGCGGGAGCGTTAGAGGAAGAGGAGGCGGCAGGGGTGCCGCTCTTCTTGCCGCGCCCCTTCGCCTTCCGCGCCTGGGCCGCGGTCTCGGCCGGCAACCGGTACGCTGGAGCAGACTGGGGCGGAGCGGGGTGGCGGATAGCGGGTGTGCCGCTTGGTCCTGGAGCGAGAGAACCGCTAACAGCCGCCGCGTATGAGAACGCGGGACGTGCTAGCGGAGGGCGGTACGCCCGGTCCTCCAGGACCGCGAGGCGCCTCTCGATCGCCGTCAGGACCTGTACCATAGTCGGCACAGGCTGTGGCGGCGATCCGGGCGCCGTGTTGGGCACCGTGGTGGGCACCGTGGTGGGCGCCATGGTGGGCGCCATGGTGGGCGCCTTTTTGGACGCCGTGGTTGGCGCCGTCGTGGGCGCCTTGGTGGGCGCCGTGGTGGGTGGCGCCGTCTTCGGCGCTGGTCCAGCCGTCGGAGGAGGAGGCGGCAGCATGGGACCGGGAGGCGCCTTGACCACCTTGGTCAAGTCAGCGACCTCCCGCCACAGGTCATCCATCTGCTTCCTGGAAGCAGCGAGCTCCGCCTCCAGGCTCGTCACCTGGTTCCGGAGCCTCGCCTCCTCCTTAGTGACGCTCCGCGCGAGGAGCTTGTTGAGGGAAGATTGGGCTTCATCCACCAGTGAAGCCACAATCTTCTTCCTCCCCGCCACGTTTCTGTTGCCCCGCATGGCCGCGTTCATGCGGGCAAAAACGCTCATCAGCTCCCGCGCGGGCGGCCCACCGATTTCCCGACGACTTCGCTGGGACAGTTGGACCGAGGACGGAGGAGGAGTTGGCGGCCGCCTTCTGTACGCGTCGAGACGCGTACGCACCGTCTTGACCGGCACCTCCTCCTCCGAATCGGAGGAGAGGAGGGACCCCCACCCGGAGCAGCTGGTGCTACGGTCGCGCGGCGGCCCCCCCTTCACCTCGAGGGTCCTCTTCTTCGTCGCAGCAGAGCGGCCCTTCTTCTTCACACTGCTGGGAGCTGACCCATCGTCAGTCCCAGCAGCATCAGTTCCTTGGGGCGTCGACATCGCGCTGCGACTAGGCAGCGCGGCGCGAGCCCCCAAATCGATAGGCATCGGAGTCATTTGTTCGTGCATAAGGTCGTCGGCCGACACCGCCCGGGAAAGGGCATTGTCGGGACCGGGGGTCTCTACAGGATTATTCATTGTAATAATAAAATCGCTTTTAATGGTCACAAGTAAGGATTAAGACGTTCGGTCACCCAACCTGCCACTGCGTTACCGTGGTCAAGTTGGGGTCCAGGGCGGACGACGAGGACGTAGAATTAATCACTTGGGGCCCCGCCCCGGTTAAGTAATTTAAAGTAAAGGTTAGACTAGAGGAAGAAAAGTTAAGTGCAGCATTATCGGCTGTATCTTTCGATTGCGTTGGCTTACAAGATTGTTTTTTTTCACAGCTCCAAGGGACGGTAGACCTGAATTTGATGTGAAGTTCAGTTTTATACGTCAGGTAAAAGGGTCTTGACAGACAGACAACCAAGTGATCCTAAATGCACCCAATTTGAGGTCACGGTATGTCTCATATGGTTCACTATACCAATACTTATATAAATAATTGAATAATTCCATCCGCTTCACGTGACTTGATATCATAAAACCGATACATAGTAGCAACAAACGACTGGACGTGATCCGCTGTCATTATCAAAAAGCGTGAAAATGATGCAATTAATCACGTATTTAGCACTATTGTATGTCGTGTATCGTGTTCTATTTAAATCGTGATGATAAATTGACCTATTGTTCAATAACTCCCACGAGAGAGTTTCATTGATTTGACACTGGTCTTTAATTAACCAGGAAATCAAATGAAGATTGCGTTATCATCATATTATTATTATTACCGGTATGATAGTCCCGTAAGATCGCCACAGTTCTTGTGCTGCTCGCATCCCTTGGCTTCCCAAAAACTTTACCGTCAACAGTCCACCTGCCACTACCTTTATGAGCCTACCACACGTGCATACTCCATCACACTCTTCCTGCTCAGGTCAGTTTGAACACGGAACACGGAGCGTGCTGTTGGGAAAACTGCATAACAGAGGTAGAACCTTTGAATATATAGATGTCATATATATCCTACTAACATTATAAACGCGAAAGTTTGTGAGTATGTAAGTATGTATGTATGGATGGATGGATGTTTGTTACTCTTTCACGTAAAATCTATGAATAAATGAAAGAGGATTAGTTTGTCTAGTTAAATAAAAAAAAAACACACACACATATCTACACATATCACGCCTATATCCCGAAGGGGTAGGCAGAGGTGCATTACACACCCACAATTTGCCAGTATTTTAGTCCCACGTAATAGGGGTCAAGACTATTGCCGTCGCCGGGCACATTTATAATGGTTTATGTCCAAAATGGCCGAATGAATTTAATAAAAAGTAGCAGCTATATTGTAATTTAATCCTTAATCCTACTAATATTATAAACGCGAAAGTTTGTGAGTATGTAAGTATGTATGGATTCATGTTTGTTACTCTTTCACGTAAAAACTACTGAATGGATTTTAATGAAACTTTACAATAATATAGCTTATACATCAGAATAACACATAGGCTACAATTTATAAAAATATTGTGTGAATTGTTCAAAATATGACGCGGCGCGACAGGAACGGGAAAAAATCCAAATTACCACGCGGATGAAGTCGCGGGCGACCACTAGTATGACATATATATAATCAAAGGGTAGAACATACAGAACGTACTTATGCATGTTCTACAGTAATCTGTGACATAGGTACCTCATTTTTAATATAGGTTGGTACTACACACATATTATAGTACCTACGTAAAATTTGCAAATATCAGGATTTGATCGGTGAATTAAAGGGAAATTGACCATCGTATCAACGATTTCGTTCGTATCGTGATAACGGAGACACCAATTGGACGATCTCTTGTAAGGCCTCCATCCATATGTTATTTGATTAGTCGACGTACCCTGTTCGGCTATTTTATTCGTAAACTCCAAAGTGACCCGGAGAGAACCCGGTCCATTACAACAATACCCACTCCATCCACCAGACTCCATACCCGTTATATACTCGTATTATGTTATTACTTTCCGCAAAACTTAGTAAAGTTTTGCGGAAAGATTTTACAAATTCAGTCCACACGTAAAATCGGCCAATGACATGTGTGACTTGTGAGTTTAACAGTAGATAGATACATATCTACTTACCTACACTTACACGATGGAATAATTTTTGACTTGAACTACATTTGAAACCCAATTACTTCAAATTGATAGTAAAATGCGTGTAGATAAAAACTTTCCTGACCAATTAATGGGTAAGTATATTCCATTGAATATCGTCCAATAGTTTTACCTATTTATGATTTTTTGTATTAATTGACTCTTGATATTATTTCACAAAATTGCGCGATAATAAGGAAATGTACTGAACGATATCTTCAGTCAGAGTACGTATTTACTTGCTACGAGTACATACTTGATTCATACCTACTCATAATAGACACAGAGCTGGTAAAGGTTATTAACACCCTCGCAAAATGGTAGGTAAGGTCACCCGGGACGAATGCAACTAGGGAGCTAAAGTAACTAATTTGATTTTCTCTTCAACTAACGGTAGTTAATAAAAGTGCCATCTATTGAAATGTAGAGAAATCATTGTTTCTTTCAATCAAATATGGATTTAGCTCCTAGACTGCTTACTGTTGTACCGACAGAGCATAGTTGGAAAATAGTTACATTCACCCCATAAAAATTTAAAACAGAATTTGAACTGAATTTGTCGGATATTGAAGCGTATTTAAAGCGGATTGATATCATTTTCGAAAAAGCTGTTGCTAGAATCTACATGTTCGTATTGTTGCCATGTCGATATTACTGATTCAAAGAGAGTTATGGCTATATTAGTCACATTTACCCCATGGGGGGGCTAATGTAACTTTTACTGATCTCATGCAACAATAACGTGAATTACTGAAAAACCTGAGCATGTTGGTACTGTGTTATATGTCAAAACTGTTCATTAAAATATGCTTTATTAGGTATATGTATTAACATTACCCTATTATTTATGTAGATTATGCTAGAGGGAGGCAAAGTTAACACTTTATTTTTTATAGTCGCATTCGCCCCGGGTGACCTTACTTGTTTTTTAAGGTTTTTTGTTTTAGCAAATGGAAGCTTGCTAACTTATTCCTTGTGCCTTGGTCTGCTGGTTAAGATTTCCCCCTGGAAGGGAACATCCTGTGGTTAAGTCCGCCCCAAGGACTATCGTTTTTGCGGTTCATATTAAAATATTAGTTTATGAAGGGGCTAGCTAGATCTACGTTGTTGGATTCTATAGGAGAGCAATCTGACTAACTTTCTGATTGCCTAGAACACCCTCCTAAAAATGTCCACCAGCTCTCGCTCTAGATTTATATAACAACTCGAATTTTAACTAGAAAGAAAGAAAGAAATAAAGAGGTAGGTAGGTACTGAAAATATAATTAGATCTTTTTGTAATAGGTGAGGTTATGTAGCCCTAATGAGATCTAGTTCTTTTTTTTTTTTTTTTCTTTTTTTTTATATTTAGGTCGACAAATTGACGCCACTCGCCTGATGGTAAGCTGAGGCGACGTCTGGCAATTGAGGGCGACTCTCACAGTACACAGGAATACTATAGAGAGTGGCCCTCAACTTGACGACCCTGTAATGTGCCGCTTCACGCTTCGCTTAAAGAGCCCAGGGTTATATGTTGGAGGAAACACGTGCGCAGGCAGGGCGTTCCAAGCCACCATCGTTCGGCAGAGAAACGATCGTTTAAAACGCTCGGTTCTCGCGAAGACGGTTTCCACGGTATGAGGGTGACATCTCTGCCCGGCACGCGTTGTTCGGGATCGGAAGGGAGAGGGTGGGATCAGGTTGAAGAGCTCTTCAGAACACTCACCGTGGTAAATACGGTAGAACGCGGCCAAGGAAGCAATTGTTCGGCGCTGGGCTAGCGGCTCAAGGCTTCCCGTTACCTCCGGACAGTCTATAATGCGAACAGCGCGTCGCTGCATAGCGTCGAGTGCGTCCAGCAAATACTTCGCGGAGCCGTCCCAGAGGTGAGAGCAGTATTCAACGCAGGGTCTAATCTGCGTTTTGTACAGCAGACACCTCTGGTGCGGTGTAAAGAATCGCTTTACCTTGTTCAGTATTCCTAGTTTCCGCGAAGCTAGCCCAATACATCTCTCAATGTATTTTGTGTTATTGAGCTCTCGACGAACGTCTTTTTTTTTTTTTTTTTTTTTTTTTTTTTATATTTGGTTCGCCAAATTGACGCCGCCCGCCTGGTGGTAAGTCGTGACGACGTCTAGCGATTGTGGGCCACTCTCACAGCACACATTACTATTGAGAGTGGCCCTCAACTTGACGACCTACTGATGTGCCTCTTCACGCTCCGCTTAAAGAACCCAGGATTATATGTGGGAGGAAACACGTGCACAGGCAGGGCGTTCCAGGCCACTATCGTTCGGCAGAGAAACGAACGTTTAAAACGTTCGGTTCTCGCGAACATGCTATCCACTGTGTGGGGGTGGCATCTCTGCCCGGCACGAGTCGTTCGGGATCGGAAGGAAGAGGGTGGGATCAGATTGAAGAGCTCTTCAGAACACTCGCCGTGGTAAATACGGTAGAATGCGGCCAAGGAAGCTATTGTTCGGCGCTGAGCTAGCGGCTCAAGGCTTCCCGTTACCTCCGGACAACCAATAATACGGATAGCCCGTCGCTGCATAGCGTCGAGAGCGTCCAGCAGATACTTCGCGGAGCCGTCCCAGAGGTGAGAGCAGTATTCGACGCAGGGTCTAATCTGCGTCTTGTACAGCAGACACCTCTGGTCCGGTGTAAAGAATCTCTTTACCTTATTCAGTATTCCTAGTTTCCGCGAAGCTAGCCCTATACATCTTTCGATGTAGTTTTTATTATTGAGCTCTCGACGAACGTCTATGCCAAGGATATCAAGGTTGTCCTTCATTGGTAATAATGCATTCTGAAGAGAGGGTAGGGGAAGGAAAGGGGATTTCTTCGCAGTAAATGCACACGCCTGTGTTTTGCGGGCATTGAACTCGACCAGGTTCTCGGTACCCCATTGAGAGATACTGTCGAGGTTACGGTCGAGATCAGCCACGAGTCGTCGTCTCTCCTCCTCAATCTCAGATCGCCCCGCCGTCGGACGAACCGAGTAACTCCCGTGCAGTGTGCTGTCATCTGCATAGCAATGAATGTTCCCGAGGGATAGCATATCATTGATATGCAGAAGAAAGAGAGTTGGTGATAGTACGGACCCCTGCGGTACCCCGGCATTCACTTGCAAGAAGCGAGAAGCCTGGCCATCGCAGAGGACCCGCACTCGGCGCTCGTTTAAAAAGCTGGCAATCCAGCTGCACAGTTGAGGAGGTAGACCATATGCCGGAAGCTTGGAAAGGAGCGAAGCATGCCAGACCCTATCGAAGGCTTTGGCGATGTCCAGGCTAATAGCCAAGGACTCGCCGTGCCTTTCCATAGCCCCACCCCAGACATGCGATATGCCAAGGATGTCTAGATTGTCCTTCATTGGTAATATTGCATTCTGAAGAGTGGGTAGGGGAAGGAAAGGGGATTTTTTCGCTGTAAATGCACACGCCTGTGTTTTGTGGGCATTGAACTCGACCAAGTTCTCGGCACCCCATTGGGAGATACTGTCGAGGTTTCGGTCGAGATCACCCACGAGATGTCGTCTCTCCTCCTCTATCACAGATCGCCCCGCCGTCGGACGAACCGAGTAACTCCCGTGCAATGTACTGTCATCTGCATAGCAATGAATGTTCCCGAGGGAAAGCATATCATTGATATGCAGAAGAAAGAGAGTTGGTGACAGTACGGACCCCTGCGGTACCCCGGCATTCACTTGCAAAAAGCGAGAAGCCTGGCCATCGCAGAGGACCCGCACTCGGCACTCGTTTAAAAAACTGGCAATCCAGCTGCACAGTTGAGGAGGTAGACCATATGCCGGAAGCTTGGAAAGGAGCGAAGCATGCCAGACCCTATCGAAAGCTTTGGCGATGTCCAGGCTAATAGCCAAGGACTCGCCGAACTTTTCCATAGCCTCACCCCATACATGCGTGACGAATGCCAGGAGGTCACCCGTTGATCATTTTGGCCTGAAGCCATATTGCCGATCATTGATTAGCGAGTGATCCTCCAGGTATCGCATGAGCTGCTTATTAATAAGAAGCTCGAGCACCTTGCAAATGACTGAGGTGACAGCTATGGGTCGATAGTTGCCTGGATCGGATCGATCCCCTTTCTTGGGGATCGGTTGTACGTTCGCCTCCCTCCAGGCCTCCGGCACGAGGCCTGTAGAGTATGACAGGCGGTACAGACGCGTTAATACTGAAGACAACTCAGCAGCACATTTTCGTAGCACCACCGCCGGAATGCCGTCAGGGCCACTGGCTTTCCGCGTGTCGAGTGACCGCAGCACTGCCCGTACATCACATTGCCTGATAACAATATCAGGCATAGTGTGGCCACAGTTGGCGATGGCGGGGGGCTGCAGGCCACGGTCATCGACCCGGGAATTAGCCGCAAAGAGGTCTGCGAGCATGTCCGCCTTCTCTTGGGCTTTGTGAGCCAGTGATCCATCAGGAAAACGCAGTGGTGGCAGCGAGGGTTGACAAAAATTTGACTGTACGGCTTTGGCCAGTTGCCAGTATCCACGGCTGTCCGTGGGATGGGATGTGAGCTCCTGACCAAGCCGCGCGACGCGCTGGGCATCCGCTCTCTTGAAGGCCCTCTTGCTGAACCTAGTGGCCCGATTGTACGCTGCTTTGAGGCGGTTCACGTTCGGGTCACGTGCCGCCCGAGCCCTGACCCAGGTGCGATATGCCGACTGTTTTTTCTGGACAGCCTCGGCACATTCACGCCCGAACCAGGGGCGAGCTTTGCGGATGCTGGCGACATCAGTGAAAGGGATATAATATTCTATCCCTAGACTGATCTCGCCAGCAATGGCAGCAGCGCTATCCGAAGGCGCCTTCCCTACAAAGCAGCGCTGGCTCCACGGGACGGACGCAAAGTAATCGCGGAGACCGTCCCAGTCTGCCGACGAGTAGTGCCATAGTCGTCGAGTCATTTGTTCAGCACGAGCAGGCGGTGGCACTTGGAAGCTGGCGTGCACCACACAGTGGTCGGATGTGCCCAGTGGGGCGCGTACCGACACACTGTACTCGGCTGGGCGACTCGTCAGCAGTAGATCCAGCAAGGCGGGCGTGTGGTCTGACCTGTCAGGTATCCGGGTGATCCCCCGTACCATCTGGGTCAGCCCGTGGGAGAGAGCGAATGCATGGGCGGTTCGTCCCGCATGATCGGTCCTAAGGGACCCCAGCCACTCAACGTGATGACCGTTAAAGTCCCCCAGGAAAACCAGGTCAGCGTTCGGGAACCGCACCTGCGCATCGTCAGCCATCTCGCTGAGGTATTCGAAAAGCCTTGTTGTCCCAGTGTCCCCTGTGTGGGAGCGGTAGACGCACACGTAGATCTGGCTCATGGAGCCATGATCCACGTGCAGCCAAAGGACGGAGTAGGAGGGGTTCTCCACACAGCGCAACCGGCGGCAGCAAACATCCGCCCTAACGAACACACACACCCCGGCTTTATCGCGGAATTGTTCCTCAATGATATAGCCCGGGTAACAGAGGTACGACGTGTCGTCAGGGCGGCGTATCTGTGTCTCCGTTAGGAACATCACAGAAGGCCGTGCCGACTCCAGGTGATGGTGGACGGTATCGAGGTTTGCATAGAGTCCGCGGATATTCGCGAACTCCACCTCAAACGAAGTCAACTTTGTGGGGTTTCTAGGGGCCGCTGTGTACCGTCTATTCTCTTGTTGCACTGTCATTGTGAAATATGGGGAAGCGTGAAGACAGGGCGATATTTGGTGCGGCAGTAAGTGACAAAGTGCAGAGGCTAGCTTCGTCTAGAACCGTGTGGTTAGGTCGGAGCCGACCCGCCGGACGGAAGGGCTCCCAAACCCCCCTGATGCAAGGCCGCCGCTACCCCACACCGGTTACCACCCGGAGCGGCGACCCCACAACAGGATTATGCGCAACATGTGGGGCAGCCTACTGGGGTGGTTGGTCCCAGGCGGGCCCCATGACTATGTTGCGGGCGGCCGCGGCAACGCCGTTGCTAAGGGTCTCCCTGGCCGGCGAATCGACCCACACCACCCACACTAGACTCCGCTTCGCCCCCACTGGACCCCTGCCTGCCGCACCATACACCGCCCCGGGCCCGGCAGTGCAGCTGCTGAACCCCTAACGCAACCCAGCCTGGGCTGGGTTACTTGGGGGGCTTTAGCACAGCTGCACGGTGGTACCCCCCCGGACCAACACTGTTGTACCACCTGGTATCCACGTAGGGGCCAAAGCCACCACATGGGTACCGTAATATACGAACCTCGTCCGTTAATCAGCAGGTGCGCCACTAGCAGGTGAGGTCGCTGGGGCCCGATAGATGTAAGAATGTACATGCACCCAAGTTCGAGCACTATTTATATTTATAATTATAAACTTGGATCTAAAGTGACCGTCTGATGTAGTAAAGTGAATACTGTAAAAATACTGTAGCTACAACATGTCTCATTTAATGATCTTGATCAGTCATGATTATGTAAGTTGACATTGTGCATGAGTCTGAATCATGTCTAGTCCCATGTGGTCAACGCGTGGACATTCAATGCTGATAAAAATAATGTATTCCAAATTGTCACTTAACTTTGCTCGTTATGATGATGCGCCTGTTCAATTTACCTAACCAGTTGACGACCGAAATGATATGAGTCGCTTCATTTGCTAGTTTTTTAGTAATACAAGACAACCTATCTTACCTAATAAGTACCTACTAAGATAAATATAGAAAGTAAGACCAAAATAAGGTTGAGACGGTAATACCTGTACAAGGAAAAATGTTATAATGAAACAGGAAATTATTGTTAGAAATTAGATTTTTAGTTGAGTAGAAGAGTTTATTGTTGTAAAGTGCGCTATACCCTGATATCCCGACAGTAAAGAATGAAAGGTGGAATGGAAGTGCGAGAGGAATAGAAGCAGAAATGGAATGTTACCTAGATCGGATCGGAATGAAAGAGGATTAGTTTGTCTAGTTAAATTAAAAAAAAACACACACACATATCTACACATATCACGCCTATATCCCGAAGGGGTAGGCAGAGGTGCATTACACACCCACAATTTGCCAGTATTTTAGTCCCACGTAATAGGGGTCAAGACTATTGCCGTCGCCGGGCACATTTATAATGGTTTATGTCCAAAATGGCCGAATGAATTTAATAAAAAGTAGCAGCTATATTGTAATTTAATCCTTAATCCTACTAATATTATAAACGCGAAAGTTTGTGAGTATGTAAGTATGTATGGATTCATGTTTGTTACTCTTTCACGTAAAAACTACTGAATGGATTTTAATGAAACTTTACAATAATATAGCTTATGCATCAGAATAACACATAGGCTACAATTTATAAAGATATTGTGTGAATTGTTCAAAATATGACGCGGCGCGACGGGAACGGGAAAACATCCAAATTACCACGCGGACGAAGTCGCGGGCAACCACCTAGTATTACATATTTATTAATGTAATTTTTGAAAAAAATTGGTACCCGTTGGGGCTTAATTTTTTTCTCAAAATTACTTACTTTGACTAAGATTTTGTTGCCTTTAATCACAAAAACTTACGTGCTAGCTGCTATGGCACAGCCAATTAAAGTCCTGGGCGTCTCGGACTAATTAAAAAAACAGTGTGTCTAATAGGCTTTGCCATTGACAAAGGTGCGCAAAACAAAGAAAAAAAAAGTATCTACTAACGAACGATCACGAGTACGTCCGCGTGGTAAGGTTCGTTTATGCAACAATTTTAATGCTACCTCGCTCCTCCGATCATAGTTTGATGTTATAATAGTCTATGTTACTTGCAAACAATGTAGCCTATTATTAGGGAAAGAATTTTTGAAATCGGTATGTCTTTTTTTGAGTTTCACCATCATCATTATAATTTATGTTATTTATTTATTATATTCACTTAATTGTTAAAATTTAATTGACATAATGAAATCAATTTCATTTTTATATCGACCATCAGGGGAAAGCCATGTCCATCGTCTTTTTGGTATTGTAAAAAGTATTCATAATTGCTAGTTTGTGCTCCATGGCAAAGTCAATAAGTCTTTGTCTTGTATCATTCCGTTTCATAATTAGATATTCTTCACTTTGAGATTTTCCTATCTTTGCATTAAAGTCTCCCATTATAATCATGTCTTCACCTTGTGTTAAATTTATGGCTTTTGTGACGGTTTCGTAGAATTTATCAATTTCTTTGCCTTCTGCCTTGTTCGTGGGTGCATAGACCTGTATTAAGGTAAGGTATATTATTACCTGGTAAGTTCAGATTTATTAGTGCGACTCGTTCGAATAACCCAATGTAGCTTTCTAGGTATTGTTTCAGATGTCTTTTTATAATGAAACTGACTCCATACAATCCGGGCGTTTCTCCTGTATAACATAAAATTAAATCTTGGTATTCCTTTACTTTGTTCCCTAGTCGCCGAACTTCAGACAGACCTATTATGTCATATTTGGTATCTTTAGAGCTTTCTATTTCGAATATTCGTACGTATGATGAAAGTGTTTAGACGTTATAAGTTGCTATGTATGATTGATTTTTGTTAATTATTCTGTATTCTGTATATTTTGAAGATGATGTCTTTGGAGGGTTATGGTCATAATTTTCCTCGGCTAAGTATCTCTTTATTTCTTTGTTTGTTTGTATTTATATTTTTTAAAAGAGGTTTCGCTGAACGCTATTGAATATTACTCGTCTTACATGTATTTTCCTGGTTTTTGGTGATTTTATGTACTAAGAAATTTAAT
Source organism: Nudaria mundana (assembly GCA_963556515.1). Lineage (NCBI taxonomy): Eukaryota > Metazoa > Arthropoda > Insecta > Lepidoptera > Erebidae > Nudaria > Nudaria mundana. The sequence continues at coordinate 19,684,420 of OY748287.1, forward strand.
ATTCCTGGTTTCCCCCCTCTGAGAAAGTCGATGATCTCTTAGTTGTCAAGTGTGTGTGAGTTTTGTTTCTCTTTGGTGTTTGAGATCTAAAAAGGGTTCCGTCGCTGGTGGTACTATTTTGTGTAGAAATAAAGAGATTCCTTTTCTTATTTTCTGGTGTTAATTCCATCTCTGTTTTATTTGTTGGTATTATAAGCTTATCATATTTATTTATAGCTTTATTTCCTTTTGCTTTCTCTATTTTTACCTGCTCCTGTAATTCCTTTCTTTTTCCAGTACATATAGAGGGTTATCTTCGTTAATAGTCGGCATTATTTAACACTCGCTTTCCTTTCATGATTTCAATTTTTATGCCCAAACTGCTATTGGACGAGGCTTTCCAGACTTCTGGCAGCTTGAATGTCATTGTTATTTAGTTTTAATAAGAGATATTTTTCAATAAAAGTGGTTAATAAGTTTATTAGGTGTGAATAAGACTCTTCATCGTTCTCAAAAATTATATTTCTGTCGACTGTTTTTCAAGAACTTGTATTCGTTGTTCCTGGTTTTCAATTTTTTCATTGAGTTTATCTTGATTTTCCTCCTATATGAGAAATTTTGGAGCCAATATTTTATTTATATTTTCCGTAGCTCTCTCCGTCAAATGTTCTCCATTTCTCGTACTCGTAATAGCCTCTTTTTGTTGATCTAAATCGTTTTGAATTTTGTTCAATGCAATTTAATCTTCTTTAATTTCGAAAATACTCGTCACTTCAAATGGTCCACGAATGTTCCAAAATATAGAGATATTAAGCATAAAATATCCCTCGGATCACCGACCACTTAGAGTCTTATATAGGTTTTTGGAATTTACCTACTTTGCTAAGAAATGTTGACTGCAATTGTATTATATTAATCTCGCGGAATATGTGGTATGTCCAATACGTAAGGAAATAACCCACATTTTAAGGAAATACTTATTGTTGCTTGCATAAAACACACTAGTTCAGTCAACTGAACTAAACAACTGAACTAGTGGGAACAAACGAATATTACAACCTTAATATTCGTGAATTGCAACCTTAATATTTATAATAACAACAATTTACACTAAAGTACAATGGAAACATAATTATTATACTCTATAAGTGACTGTAGGTACCTATGTAAGTCATGGGGAAAATATGTTAAAATTTGTATATTTAGCTTTCACGCCATAACGAAAATTTAAAAAATAGACTTGGTATTACATATTTACATATAATCATGCATATATTCCCGAAGAGGTAGGTAGAGGTACATGCACATTTGCCTGTAGTTTTTTTGGTCTCAGTAGGATAGACCCAGAGCTTCTGACAAACGTTCAGATTGCCTGAACGACCTTCTCTGAAATGGCTACCAGCTTTCATTTTATAAGTATGTACTCTGCCGAAGTTTACCCTCAGTCACTTTAACAAATACAATATAAAAAATCTTTATGAATGAATTTGGAAGGATATTTTTTCCATTCTGATTTATTAATTTAATTAAGTTTTTTTTATTCAAACAAATAAAAAATATTCAGACATTAAAGCGGTAAGCCAAAAATAAGCCAAAAATATTAAGTACTAGTGCTCCCGGCGAATTTCGTACCGCCTGAAATTTTGCTTATGAACCTTCCCTGAACCTCCACGAATATTTTAAGACCCAAATTATCCAAATCGGTCCAGCCGTTCACGCGTTATGTCCTGACCAAGGGAAATAGGGATTCATTTTTTGTATATAGACAAGATAACAAACAATATGTTTACGGAAACATTAAACATTTATATTAAAAACTAGCGGCTTAGCTCGATTGACAAATTTGACACGCAAACACCTTCGTCGAGAACCACTCTATCCATTAGCAAAAACCGCATCAAAATCCGTTGCGTAGTTTTAAAGATCTTATATATATTATAATGTATTTTAACCATGTTAATGATTTGAACTACAGCTGGGACTTCAATGATTGTCTGTTGGATTTTAGGTTCTACAGAATTATGTGAAGTGCCTCGACTCTGAAGATAATTCTCAAAAGTTCATGACTCACATAATAATCTGTCTTCGATATTATGATCCGATTTGATAATATTGATTATTACTTTTTCAATATGCAACGAATTGCGATAAAAACACTTCATAATGACAGAGATAAGTTAGGAAAAACATTGACCCTATCCGTACGGAATCAATATTACATATAAGGCAGATAAGGGCCATTAGCTAGTAATGGCCCCTGCTTCGTGTGGGGTTGTTTTACTAGTTACTAGGCTGTTTTACTAGACTAGTTGCCAATTCCCACGAGAACAAGTGTGGAGTGCGTGTTTCTATGCCTTTAATAAGTACCTAGGTTTCGTTTTGAAGATCTATAGGTAGGTAACTAGGTATGTACGTATCTACATATTGTTTAATACTTAGGTACACACACACACACACTTATCACGCCTATATCCCCGAAGAAGTGAGCAGAGGTGCATACACACCCACAATTTGCCAGTATCTATACACCTACGTAATAGGGGGCAAGCCTATTGCCGTCACCGGGCACATTTATAATGGGTTATGTCCAAAATAGACGAATGAATTTCATAAAAAGTATTAGCTATATTGATGCCTTGCAATGAAATGTTGATGAAAGGCAACAAAATCTTACGTGCCAGCCGCTATGGTACAGTCAATTAAAGTCCTGGGCGTCTCGGACTATTTGTAGGGTAGGTACTTATTTACACATAAACCAGTTTTTATTGTAGCATTAGCTTTATGAAATCTAAACAGTATTTTATGATAGCTGATAACAGTTTATATAGGTATGTACCAACCAAGTATTTTATTGTTTGCATTTTCCTTGTAATTGTGAAATATTGCTTCAAAAATGTTATACTGAAATGATTGGATCATTCATTTACCGACATTGTAAATTAAAATAACCCATTTCAAACTTACCAAATCTTTTTTTCTTGCTCAACGTTATCTTCTTAAACTATTTTTTTTTAATTGAATACGTAACCGTATTTATAAATGGAGTGTATTTAATTTTTAGCATGGTGATTTAGTTGCTGCTATTTCGAAGCTAAGGCAAGCAAGCGACTCGCACCTATTTGAGCTGCCTACTCTTTTCAATATACGCCTCCCGTACACTTAATGTGGGGATGATATTTATTACATTTATTCTACCGTGTGGGGATTAAATAGATCTTTAAAAAACACTGAGATGTTGCCAAAATACTTTTTTGATTTAAGCATCAGTTTTAGGGGTATTAAACTTGTTAGTTCAAGAGTTATAGAGGCTTTTATAACTACGAAACCCTATCTTATGCGTGGCTCGACATGCACATGGCCGTTTTTTACATAATATAATTGCATTACGTCATAAGTATGCTTGGTATTTTTACTAGTCTTAATTATCCTTATTTACAACGGAACTCATTGTTAACACGTATTTCCTAGATATGAAACAAAAACCTACTAATAACAACATGACGTTTAATGTAGAGCCATTTTGTCGGCAGTGTCCCCGTTTCCTCGTGACCTCAGCCGGTGCCAAGAGGGGTCTTATGTAACAAATAAATGTGTCACACAAAATGAAATGACTCAGCTCGTCACATATATCACAATAGTGTCTGGGAAGCAATCTTGATAACATCGTCCTTTGTGAATATTTCTTTCTTTAAAATAACGGTAATACTTTGACAAAAACTGTCTGGCTTTGTTATATCCATGTTCGTGAACTTTGGCCTACTTTTGCTTGCAGTAAGTATAGTACAGACAAACACATATCACGCCTATATCCCAAAGAGGCAGAGGTACATTACATATCCACAATTTGTCGTAATAGGAGGCAAGCCTATTGCCGTCACCGGGCACACATATAATTGGTTATGTCCAAAATGGCCAAATGAATTTATTAAAACGTAGCAGCTTTATTGTAAATTTGAAAAAATTTAAACCCGTTGCCTTGCGATGAAAGTTAACAAAATCTTACGTGCCAGCCGCTATGGCACAGCCAATTAAAGTCCTGGATGTCTCGGAGTTATAGTAAGTATAACTTAAGTAATATTGTAATAGTATATTTGTATAGTAACTATTCGGTGGCAGGGTCGGTAGTGCATCGGCTTTCGACTCCGGAGTCTCGGGATCGATTCCCGGGTCGAATTAAATATTTGTGTGATGTATATTATGTATGTATTTAGAAATATATAATTACAATATGTCTCTCAGTTGTCTAGATCCATGGTACAAGCTTTTAGCTTAGTTTGGGCTCCATGACGTTATGTGAGAATGTCCAAGCATATTTATTATTATTATTTTTAGTTTCACCCTCCAGCTAACGTTTAATATTTATGTATTAATTTGATAGACAATTTTAAACAGTAATTTAATAGACGAAAGCAATTAAGTCATTATTAAAAGGGTACCCGGATTTCATTATGCTCTGCAATATATATTTACAAATCTTTACACAGCAAGGATAGAGATTAAAAAAATAATAAGGAGACATAATTATGGAATTAGTACTGGGAACCATCCCAGTCGGCAATGACGCGGAGGATTTTTTAAACGATATTTTGTAATGTAAACATTTTTAGTATATAATTATGTATATTTTGTACATTGTAATTCTTATTGTAAATATATATATCATTTTGTATAAAGTAAAAAAAAATTGCACTTTAATTAATTATTTTAAATAAAACTGCGTGTATTTAACACGTTTATTTATTTGTTTTAATCTTAGAGATAATCTCGTCTTATCTTATAAACAAAATCATTTCCTACGTAACATAATATTACAAAAGGTAGATTATAAGAAACAATGAGAAATTTTATTTAATATTTTTTTTTTATTAAGACCTTTTTTTTAAATTCCTCGCTTGAGCGGTCGCTCTTACGTCACGGGCGTCTCTGGTATGCACAAAAGTTTTTAATTACCTATTTGTACTAATTTTTAAAATAGGTTAACATTTGGGTTTAACGAACAACTGCTTTGGTCGCGCAGTGGTATGTCTATTTGACTGCCCTCCCGGGACCCCGGTTAGATTTTCGGGTCGAATCAAATATTGCGATCCACAAATGTTTGTTTCGGAGTTTAGGTATTTGCTATGTATATTTAGAATGTATAGAGAAGGAAAACTCGACACAAAACCCTATATCTGTGCCTATAGCAACCCGTCTGGCCAGTGTGGTATTAGTAGGGCAAAATTCCCACCACTTTGGGGGAGCTATGTCGAGAAGTGGGTGTCAAATGGGCTGAGATGACTTAACAGGTCTGACTGTTAGTGCCGTATCAACCTGACTCTTAGTGCCGCACTAGATAAGACATAGTAGGATTTACAGGTTTCTGTACCTATAACATAATCTATTATCTTTGCCCAAGACAAACACCGTCACTCTGTCTACCTCATAAAGAAGAAGGACGTGACTTTGTTTGTGATTCTGATAACGTTCGAGGATAGTGTGTGAACAACAATCAAGCATCCAAATACTCACACATACTTAGTATGTGTAACCTTACTACATTTTCGATAACTTTCGCATTCGAAATTCATTTTATTATTGAAATCGCATATAAACTCAGAAGTTTACCTTAAATACTGCCTGATGTTTTGACCAAGTTGCATAGGGCCCGTATCACACGTCACAAAGGCAGACAGCCAATTATATGCTTTTATGTTCTGTGATTTAAATAATATAATAATTTATAAGACTTGGACTTTGATCTGTAATATAAGAAAATAAAATGTATCTCATTATTGTCAGTCTTTGTGCGTGTTTTTGTGAAACAACCTCTAAATTGAAAGATCAATGTGGTAAGATAAAATATTGTTGCAGACAATTGTTGTTATAATAACTGCTATTATATGTATATCATAATTTATTCCGCTGTATTTTTTATTTTAAACTGATATACATACAATTTATCCATAATAATAGGTTTAACCTTTATTATAAACTAGTTTCCTAAACAAGTGACTATGTGACGTATTTTGCATATTTAAACTGTAACATAGCTGAGGGGGGGGGGGATCCTTTTTTTGCAGGTGCATAGAATAAGTCGATGGGGGTGCAGGGGAACAAAAAATTGCTCAGAATTGAGCTGGGAAGCTCTGTTACCAGGATATAGGGGCTTCAAGATTTGTGGAAAGTTGGATGAGAATTGGGAAGAAAGTTGTTTGGAAAATGGGGTTCAAATACTTAGGGTACCATGGGGCCGGAAAAATGAGGGCGAAATTGACCTGGGATTGCTTAGTTTTCGAGATATGGGGTACTGGGAATCTTGGGTATTTTTGCGGGATGATAATTCCCGGGATTTTTTTTGCATGTGAATGGAACTTGTGATGGGAGGGGGTCATAGATAACCTCCTAATAGATTCCGCATTACTGTAATTTTGTTCCTTACCGAGTTCACCTGTTTTGGCGGAATGCGAGGGGCGCGCGGAAACATGTAAGTGCGCTATGATTGGCTGTTTCAAGGTCAATCTTCGAATGCACCGAATACTAGAGATGGGATAGGGATGAAAATGTGACGATAAAATTTTGATATTATATTTTTATAATTTTATTATATCGTTTATTCCTTTATATTCTTATTTTATACATTTTTAAATACATTTATAAAAACAAATACATTTAAAAATATTTTTTTTTTTATTTATTATTATAATTTTATAGGAATAGGTATCGGCACTTAATCAAGAGGAACAGGTATTATCAACTCTCAGTTCCTATTTCCTCAAACTTTAAGTAAAAATTTTCTATCTATTCCGATCTCTGATGATCGCACATCTACCGAGCCTTTTCCCTAATCAGGATCAGCTTTCCAGTGGAACTGCGATGCAGCTGAACTTTAATATTTTCCGTGGAGCGACAGCCATCATTCTGACATCCACAAACTATGGGCGATATCAAAGCTCTGTAGTTAGACCAGTTGGATTTTGATTTAGGGCCCCAAATACCCAAAACGATTGTCATAGATGTTCGTATAATAACCGGGACCGACGGCTTAACGTGCTCCCAGAGGTACGGATATCTCAATTTCTAAAAAAATGGTTACCGATCCTAAGACCGACCTGGTTAGATGTTGCTTAACCTTAGAAATGTGTAATATACACGGTTACCACTAAGCCACGAGCCCCCCATCTCTGATGATGATATACTATCATTTTATATTTTTATTCAATAGATGTAAAATAATATAATTTATATTAAGAAAGAAATTATAAATAGATCACAAAAACTGATGTCATTGGCGGGGCTATAATTTATTTCTTAATATTTTACGTTGTTATTGGTGGGAAACCAACTCTCCCCACGAGATGTTGCATCTACCCATTTCTTTTTCCTCGGGGCATCCAGGAAACCTATAAAATAATATATATCTCAGTTACATTGCTAATACTAAATCACATTAGCTGCGAAAAAAAAAAATTATAATGCCAACGCACAAATTGATCGCAAATAAATCGCAGTTTACCGAAATTCAAGCGGGCGCAGTCGCGGGTTACAACATGTTGCTTATTTATAGATACTACCTTTTAAAGCACCTACGGCAATAATACTGCAAAATATCGATGACGTACTATATCATACCGATATCCCATCACTATCGATTCAAGTGCTACTGTAATGTATTGTTAGAAAAGGATAGCTATTATAATTTGGCTAATGAGTGAAAGAGTAATTTCAAAAAGACATCAACGGGTTCTAAATGGTTTGTGTTTATGTTCTATCACCAACCAGAATAAATTGAACTCCGGTGCCTAGTAAATTTTATATTTACATTTATGTCTAATTTACGTACCGGTGAAATGTAATGCCATCTTTTTGGTAATTTGATGTCTTCGCCGACTTGCCACACCATTTTACGGAACAGGAAGCTATTTAAAATGTAAAATGCTCACAAAAACATTTATAAAATCGCACGTGATCATAGTTCGCGAAGTTGGTTGTCACTGACGTCGTGATTTTAGGCATAGCTTTACATGCTTGCGAAATCAAGTATGAGTGGCGCGCGTTTGTTGCCCTGCATGCGGAATCTATTAGGAGGTTATCTATGGAGGGGGTGCAGGGGGGAACAAAATTTTGCGCAGAATTTAAGTGGGAAGCTCGGTTCCCGGGAAATTGGGGCTGGGAAGTTAGTACTTAATGTCGGGAGTTACTAAATCCAACTTTACTTAATGATGATTGTACTCTGCAGTCATTCGGTTTGGTGCTTTTCTGGCGCCACCCTGGCGCGTTGCTTGTGAGTTTAGCAGACTTCCGATTTTTTGACCAATTGCAACGTTCATTTACGCGGTTAGGCCCCAGATGTATAGTTTTTCAGTCCACGTTGCCGCGTCTCGGTCCGGAAAATTCCGGACGGCCGGATCCGTAAAAACGGACGTAGTGCACAAATGACTCATATTCCTTGTCGTTATAATCAGTTAATTTTACACCAAATAACACTAAGACCCTGTTCTGCGGTTAGAGCTTGATGGTACCCCAAGGCAAGTTGAGGCAGTTGAGGTTGAGGTACGTGTAAAAATGTCTAGAACGCTAGTGAATATTCCACTTTGATGGGCGTATAATACAACTTGTCTAAGCCACAAAATAATCAGCAGCCTGGTGGCTTATGGTCCTAAGCGTTTTGAAACTAGTCATCTTCCAAAAATATTTATTAAATATTTATATTTAAACCCCCAGGGAATCATGAGATATGTACCTACCTAAGTAAAATGAGAAAAAAAATTGAGATCTAAGTCACTATTATTGTATTCTTATTTGTGTTTTGTTATCTATATTAATATTATAAAGCAGAAGAGTTAATCTCGAAGTGCTGGTTCGATTTGAAAAATTCTTTTTTGTTGAGTAGTGCATTTATCGAGGAAGGCTATAGTCTACTAGTGGTCGCCCGCGACTTCGTCCGCGTGGTAATTTGGATGTTTTACCGTTCCCGTCGCGCCGCGTCATATTTTGAACAATTCACACAATATCTTTATAAATTGTAGCCTATGTGTTATTCTGATGTATAAGCTATATTATTGTAAAGTTTCATTAAAATCCATTCGGTAGTTTTTACGTGAAAGAGTAACAAACATCCACCCATCCATACATACTTACATACTTATATACTTACATACTCACAAACTTTCGTGTTTATAATATTAGTAGGATATAACATCACGCTACGATGAATAGGAGCGGAGCAGTAGTGACAAGTTTCAAAAACGGGGAAATTTTATTTCTTTTGAGAACATCCGTTGCGTGCGCTGGCCAAACGGTTAATGTTGTTAAAATAATATACTAAAGAACTGTTCTTCTTTAAAAGTAAAAAAAATGTCCACGACACATATCTATATTATTTAAGGCTAACTCACTATAACTTAAAATAGAGAATCAAATTAATTCTAAAATAATTATTTACGAAGCTAGATGTTATTACGTGTGACGGGAACGGGAAAAATAAATTGCGGGTGACGGGAACTAAACTGAGGTCCAAGTCCGTATAATGTACCTATGTCCCAGAGTACAACGCGGACGAAGTCGCGGGCGACCGCTAGTTACTTATCTACTTGATATTTTAGTAGTCTTTGCACTACTTACTTTTCTGGAAGTGAACGGATGGGTAAATTCAGATAAATTGAACTGGTTTATTAAAAAGATACGTACTAAAAACAAACAAAGGGTAACCTGTACAGCTGTACCTACTGTCAGACTAGTTTTAAATGTCGTAAAGTGATCGGTTTCTGAAGGTGAACTGTTAACAGTCTTTGAACTCGAAGGAGTTGGTGTTCCAATCTTTGAACTAGTTTGCGAGTCTGAAAAAAAACAAATAAAAAACAGAACGAGCTAAAGGATACCTTGTTCCTTGTTCAAATTCCTTGCATTTCCTTTCTTCTTCTTTTTTTTTAAACGTGGCACTCGGTGTTCATCGATGATTTCGCCAATGTCAAGGTTATGCTTGATTAGTTAATAGTGCCGCACAGAAGAACTAGTTATTCCTCACTAGCTCCAGGTGCAGGACAAGAAACGTTGTTCGGTATGTGAGTGTCTGGGAACCCGATTTTTGCGCAGCGCCAGAGGTAACTTAAAAAGCCTCCTTGCATTTCTTTTATTTTTTTGTGTCGACCTAATTGTATGCCAATATCTGTGAGCAAGTAAACTTATGGCACACCAAATATAATTAAGTACTTAATAGGTATTATTAAATTACATATTCTGTGAAATTGATACTTACATCCTAAAAACACGTGGTTATCACAATTCTATTAAAATCCGGCCGATATGTCAAATGAACTTTGAAGCATGATAAAAAATATAAACAATGTCTATCACGCCTTCTGATGTCTACAACGTATTTGATTGTATAATTATTACATTACACATAAAATAACGAAAGTAGGTATGTACCTAAAACCATTTTTTTTTAATTCCGCGAGACCGCGGCCGTTCCCATGTCCATTGCTGCGGGCGTTTCTGGTACACACCAGAAGGTATTCCCAGTGGGGCCCGGAGGACTTTGGCCACCTGTGTGGCCTCTTCATTGGTCCCTTCCAACTGCCTACATAATGTTACCTAAAAATAGAATTGATAGATTTATATGTAGAGAGCCAAATCAGACGACGAATCGGACTCGGAAAAGGTAATAAAATTAGGAAACCAAAAAAAGTTCGTTCAAAAACATTAAAGTATTTGCGAACAACTAGAGAGTGACAGAATAATTGCCAATACGACGTCAATAGATTACGTCAAAACGAATTACAAAGCAAATTCGGGTTTAGTGACCTTTTCAGTAACGTAGGTAAACTTACCAATATATATATTCTAAAATGATGCCGGATGCTTATGAAATCAAAAATTTACGCACGACATTTCACCAGTTATTTCGGTACCGTAATAGGAGGCGAGCCTATTTGCCGTAAGTTTTTTTAGCTAGAGCCAGCTAGTCTGTCACTAAATACATACATGACTTAAAAACTATTTTTTTTGTAAATTTGTAATTGTAAATAATCTTTATTGTACACAATAGAGACACAAATGGTTTATGACAAGTCCTAAAAAATATAATGTACAACATGCGGCCCTATTGCTAAAGAGCAATCTCTTCCAGGCAACCTTAGGATGGAATCAAAGTTACAAGAAATGATAGAGGCTGTGTACAATGTAATATAATTATATTTAAAAAAATAATAAATTAATAGGATTTAAGAAGAGAGTGAATTGAGGAAAATTTTCAATAGATAGCTAAATGAATATTAATCAGGGGAAACATATGTAATTCAATAGAATATACTAACTTTAAATATACATATATATTTTTTTTTTCTGGGATATCACTAGTTGAAAATATCGATCGCCTAAAATCAACGCTGGGTGTGCTAGGCCTGTGTAGGTACCTAGCTACTGTTTGTACTTTTTGCACTCCATACTGTAATTTCGTATTTAGTTTGTACAAACATATTGTTTGGATAACATCATGTTATGAAACATAGGTGTTACTTATTACGTAGTAATAATGATTGTAATGGTTATCTCGCAACCATCACACCGTTGAAACCATAAAAATTCTGTACAATTCTGTACAAATTTTTAAGCTTAGTGTGCTTGTCGCCGGGCGCCACTGGTTATACCTTCTGGTGCATACCAGGGACGCCCGGCAATGGACGTAAGAGCGGCCGCACTTGCGAGGTTTTAAAAAAAAATAAAAAAAAGTTTCATACGTAATTTAAGAACCAGTGGCAGAACTATTTTGACCAAGGAAGAATTTTTAATCACTATAGATGCTTCCTTACCATCTAGTTACAGTATGACATGTTTACCTATATTTCATGAAGGCAATAACTAAATAGGTAACTACTCAATTTAAAATGACTAAGTACCTACTTAGTCATTTTTCATCTAGTTACAGTATGACATGTTTACCTATATTTCATGAAGGCAATAACTAAATAGGTAACTACTCAATTTAAAATGACTAAGTACCTACTTAGTCATTTTTCATCTAGTTACAGTATGACATGTTTACCTATATTTCATGAAGGCAATAACTAAATAGGTAACTACTCAATTTAAAATGATTAAGTACCTACTTAGTCATTTTTCATCTAGTTACAGTATGACATATTTACCTATATTTCATGAAGGCAATAACTAAATAGGTAACTACTCAATTTAAAATGATTAAGTACCTACTTAGTCATTTTTCATCTAGTTACAGTATGACATGTTTACCTATATTTCATGAAGGCAATAACTAAATAGGTAACTACTCAATTTAAAATGACTAAGTACCTACTTAGTCATTTTTCATCTAGTTACAGTATGACATGTTTACCTATATTTCATGAAGGCAAAAACTAAATAGGTAACTATTCAATTTAAAATGACTAAGTACCTACTTAGTCATTTTTCATCTAGTTACAGTATGACATGTTTACCTATATTTCATGAAGGCAATAACTAAATAGGTAACTACTCAATTTAAAATGACTAAGTACCTACTTAGTCATTTTTCATCTAGTTACAGTATGACATGTTTACCTATATTTCATGAAGGCAATAACTAAATAGGTAACTATTCAATTTAAAATGACTAAGTACCTACTTAGTCATTTTTCATCTAGTTACAGTATGACATGTTTACCTATATTTCATGAAGGCAATAACTAAATAGGTAACTATTCAATTTAAAATGACTAAGTACCTACTTAGTCATTTTTCATCTAGTTACAGTATGACATGTTTACCTATATTTCATGAAGGCAATAACTAAATAGGTAACTATTCAATTTAAAATGACTAAGTACCTACTTAGTCATTTTTCATCTAGTTACAGTATGACATGTTTACCTATATTTCATCAAGGCAATAACTAAATAGGTAACTATTCAATTTAAAATGACTAAGTACCTACTTAGTCATTTTTCATCTAGTTACAGTATGACATGTTTACCTATATTTCATGAAGTCAATAACTAAATAGGTAACTACTCAATTTAAAATGACTAAGTACCTACTTAGTCATTTTTCATCTAGTTACAGTATGACATGTTTACCTATATTTCATCAAGGCAATAACTAAATAGGTAACTATTCAATTTAAAATGACTAAGTACCTACTTAGTCATTTTTCATCTAGTTACAGTATGACATGTTTACCTATATTTCATGAAGGCAATAACTAAATAGGTAACTACTCAATTTAAAATGACTAAGTACCTACTTAGTCATTTTTCATCTAGTTACAGTATGACATGTTTACCTATATTTCATGAAGGCAATAACTAAATAGGTAACTACTCAATTTAAAATGACTAAGTACCTACTTAGTCATTTTTCATCTAGTTACAGTATGACATGTTTACCTATATTTCATGAAGGCAATAACTAAATAGGTAACTACTCAATTTAAAATGACTAAGTACCTACTTAGTCATTTTTCATCTAGTTACAGTATGACATGTTTACCTATATTTCATGAAGGCAATAACTAAATAGGTAACTACTCAATTTAAAATGATTAAGTACCTACTTAGTCATTTTTCATCTAGTTACAGTATGACATATTTACCTATATTTCATGAAGGCAATAACTAAATAGGTAACTACTCAATTTAAAATGATTAAGTACCTACTTAGTCATTTTTCATCTAGTTACAGTATGACATGTTTACCTATATTTCATGAAGGCAATAACTAAATAGGTAACTACTCAATTTAAAATGACTAAGTACCTACTTAGTCATTTTTCATCTAGTTACAGTATGACATGTTTACCTATATTTCATGAAGGCAAAAACTAAATAGGTAACTATTCAATTTAAAATGACTAAGTACCTACTTAGTCATTTTTCATCTAGTTACAGTATGACATGTTTACCTATATTTCATGAAGGCAATAACTAAATAGGTAACTACTCAATTTAAAATGACTAAGTACCTACTTAGTCATTTTTCATCTAGTTACAGTATGACATGTTTACCTATATTTCATGAAGGCAATAACTAAATAGGTAACTATTCAATTTAAAATGACTAAGTACCTACTTAGTCATTTTTCATCTAGTTACAGTATGACATGTTTACCTATATTTCATGAAGGCAATAACTAAATAGGTAACTATTCAATTTAAAATGACTAAGTACCTACTTAGTCATTTTTCATCTAGTTACAGTATGACATGTTTACCTATATTTCATCAAGGCAATAACTAAATAGGTAACTATTCAATTTAAAATGACTAAGTACCTACTTAGTCATTTTTCATCTAGTTACAGTATGACATGTTTACCTATATTTCATGAAGTCAATAACTAAATAGGTAACTACTCAATTTAAAATGACTAAGTACCTACTTAGTCATTTTTCATCTAGTTACAGTATGACATGTTTACCTATATTTCATCAAGGCAATAACTAAATAGGTAACTATTCAATTTAAAATGACTAAGTACCTACTTAGTCATTTTTCATCTAGTTACAGTATGACATGTTTACCTATATTTCATGAAGGCAATAACTAAATAGGTAACTACTCAATTTAAAATGACTAAGTACCTACTTAGTCATTTTTCATCTAGTTACAGTATGACATGTTTACCTATATTTCATGAAGGCAATAACTAAATAGGTAACTACTCAATTTAAAATGACTAAGTACCTACTTAGTCATTTTTCATCTAGTTACAGTATGACATGTTTACCTATATTTCATGAAGGCAATAACTAAATAGGTAACTACTCAATTTAAAATGACTAAGTACCTACTTAGTCATTTTTCATCTAGTTACAGTATAACATGTTTACCTATATTTCATGAAGGCAATAACTAAATAGGTAACTACTCAATTTAAAATGACTAAGTACCTACTTAGTCATTTTTCATCTAGTTACAGTATGACATGTTTACCTATATTTCATGAAGGCAATAACTAAATAGGTAACTACTCAATTTAAAATGATTAAGTACCTACTTAGTCATTTTTCATCTAGTTACAGTATGACATATTTACCTATATTTCATGAAGGCAATAACTAAATAGATAACTACTCAATTTAAAATGATTAAGTACCTACTTAGTCATTTTTCATCTAGTTACAGTATGACATGTTTACCTATATTTCATGAAGGCAATAACTAAATAGGTAACTACTCAATTTAAAATGACTAAGTACCTACTTAGTCATTTTTCATCTAGTTACAGTATGACATGTTTACCTATATTTCATGAAGGCAATAACTAAATAGGTAACTATTCAATTTAAAATGACTAAGTACCTACTTAGTAATTTTTCATCTAGTTACAGTATGACATGTTTACCTATATTTCATGAAGGCAATAACTAAATAGGTAACTACTCAATTTAAAATGACTAAGTACCTACTTAGTCATTTTTCATCTAGTTACAGTATGACATATTTACCTATATTTCATGAAGGCAATAACTAAATAGGTAACTACTCAATTTAAAATGACTAAGTACCTACTTAGTAATTTTTCATCTAGTTACAGTATGACATGTTTACCTATATTTCATGAAGGCAATGAATAAATAGGTAACTACTCAATTTAAAATGACTAAGTACCTACTTAGTCATTTTTCATTTAGTTACAGTATGATATGTTTACCTATATTTCATGAAGGCAATAACTATATAGGTAACTACTCAATTTAAAATGACTAAGTACCTACTTAGTCATTTTTCATCTTGTTACAGTATGACATGTTTACCTATATTTCATGAAGGCAATAACTAAATAGGTAACTAATCAATTTAAAATGACTAAGTACCTACTTAGTCATTTTTCATCTAGTTACAGTATGACATGTTTACCTATATTTCATGAAGGCAATAACTAAATAGGTAACTACTCAATTTAAAATGACTAAGTACCTACTTAGTCATTTTTCATCTAGTTACAGTATGACATGTTTACCTATATTTCATGAAGGCAATAACTAAATAGGTAACTACTCAATTTAAAATGACTAAGTACCTACTTAGTCATTTTTCATCTAGTTACAGTATGACATGTTTACCTATATTTCATGAAGGCAATAACTAAATAGGTAACTACTCAATTTAAAATGACTAAGTACCTACTTAGTCATTTTTCATCTAGTTACAGTATAACATGTTTACCTATATTTCATGAAGGCAATAACTAAATAGGTAACTACTCAATTTAAAATGACTAAGTACCTACTTAGTCATTTTTCATCTAGTTACAGTATGACATGTTTACCTATATTTCATGAAGGCAATAACTAAATAGGTAACTACTCAATTTAAAATGATTAAGTACCTACTTAGTCATTTTTCATCTAGTTACAGTATGACATATTTACCTATATTTCATGAAGGCAATAACTAAATAGGTAACTACTCAATTTAAAATGATTAAGTACCTACTTAGTCATTTTTCATCTAGTTACAGTATGACATGTTTACCTATATTTCATGAAGGCAATAACTAAATAGGTAACTACTCAATTTAAAATGACTAAGTACCTACTTAGTCATTTTTCATCTAGTTACAGTATGACATGTTTACCTATATTTCATGAAGGCAATAACTAAATAGGTAACTATTCAATTTAAAATGACTAAGTACCTACTTAGTCATTTTTCATCTAGTTACAGTATGACATGTTTACCTATATTTCATGAAGGCAATAACTAAATAGGTAACTACTCAATTTAAAATGACTAAGTACCTACTTAGTCATTTTTCATCTAGTTACAGTATGACATGTTTACCTATATTTCATGAAGGCAATTACTAAATAGGTAACTATTCAATTTAAAATGACTAAGTACCTACTTAGTCATTTTGCATCTAGTTACAGTATGACATGTTTACCTATATTTCATGAAGGCAATAACTAAATAGGTAACTATTCAATTTAAAATGACTAAGTACCTACTTAGTCATTTTTCATCTAGTTACAGTATGACATGTTTACCTATATTTCATGAAGGCAATAACTAAATAGGTAACTATTCAATTTAAAATGACTAAGTACCTACTTAGTCATTTTTCATCTAGTTACAGTATGACATGTTTACCTATATTTCATCAAGGCAATAACTAAATAGGTAACTATTCAATTTAAAATGACTAAGTACCTACTTAGTCATTTTTCATCTAGTTACAGTATGACATGTTTACCTATATTTCATGAAGTCAATAACTAAATAGGTAACTACTCAATTTAAAATGACTAAGTACCTACTTAGTCATTTTTCATCTAGTTACAGTATGACATGTTTACCTATATTTCATGAAGGCAATAACTAAATAGGTAACTATTCAATTTAAAATGACTAAGTACCTACTTAGTCATTTTTCATCTAGTTACAGTATGACATGTTTACCTATATTTCATGAAGGCAATAACTAAATAGGTAACTACTCAATTTAAAATGACTAAGTACCTTTTTAGTCATTTTTCATCTAGTTACAGTATGACATGTTTACCTATATTTCATGAAGGCAATAACTAAATAGGTAACTACTCAATTTAAAATGACTAAGTACCTACTTAGTCATTTTTCATCTAGTTACAGTATGACATGTTTACCTATATTTCATGAAGGCAATAACTAAATAGGTAACTATTCAATTTAAAATGACTAAGTACCTACTTAGTCATTTTTCATCTAGTTACAGTATGACATGTTTACCTATATTTCATGAAGGCAATAACTAAATAGGTAACTACTCAATTTAAAATGACTAAGTACCTACTTAGTCATTTTTCATCTAGTTACAGTATGACATGTTTACCTATATTTCATGAAGGCAATAACTAAATAGGTAACTACTCAATTTAAAATGACTAAGTACCTACTTAGTCATTTTTCATCTAGTTACAGTATGACATGTTTACCTATATTTCATGAAGGCAATAACTAAATAGGTAACTACTCAATTTAAAATGACTAAGTACCTACTTAGTCATTTTTCATCTAGTTACAGTATGACATGTTTACCTATATTTCATGAAGGCAATAACTAAATAGGTAACTACTCAATTTAAAATGACTAAGTACCTACTTAGTCATTTTTCATCTAGTTACAGTATGACATGTTTACCTATATTTCATGAAGGCAATAACTAAATAGGTAACTACTCAATTTAAAATGACTAAGTACCTACTTAGTCATTTTTCAAAAACATTATTCTAAAACACTCTACTACTACTCATTTTTCAAATACATTAGGTAGGTACCTACCTACCTAATGTATTTGAAAAATCGTCATGTCCGTCCGTCCGTCTGTCCGTCCTCGGTCTACCGTCCAAACGGTTGATGGTAGAAAGATGAAACTTTGCATGGAAAAATGTGTTTATTACGTTAAGACAAGAATCCTTCTGCGAGATATTCGACTTTAAAGCCCATTTTTTTTTGTAAAAACAGAGCGTCCCCCTCCCCCTAAAAGCTGAACGGCTAACTCGAAAAATTTAAAAAAAATCATGATGATTGAAAGTCCATATACTGAACTTTAAATTGAAACTATAACGGGTTGGATTAGCTTGTTAGTTCAGGAGTTATAGAGACTATTATGGGTTACTACGGAACCCTATTCTATCCGTGGCCCGACACGCAGTTGACCGTTTTTTATCTTATCGATCCTGGCCACTAATAACTTACAAATTATAATTCTAATTATGAATTCTATTTTTAATTCGTCTGTTATATAATTTGAAAAACTAACACGAAGTGTTGTCTCTTGAGCAATAGATAGTGTTGAGCAACCGACCTCGGGGGGCGGCCGCGGCCGTGTCGCCGTCACCGCCGAAGACGTATCCACACATTCCTATTGCACCTCGACAACAAGGCTATACAAGTCTTGTAGTAGGTATAATAGAGACCTACTTTTATATCACACTTACGAATATCATTACAAACAATAATTCTACACAAGTTCCCATGATTCGGTGATTTGATTACATAAAGTTTAGCGTTAATAAGTCAAGGTGTTCACGATTACATACTATTATGATTTAATGTTTTGACATAGTTTAACCGGTTTTGGACGCGAGTATACCTAATTAAGTCTCTTTCACCCAAGTTATCCAAAAGGAAGATAATGTAGCAACGACATACCGTCCGGTCTCTTTCGATCGCTTCGTGCTAAACCATTTGGTTCACGTACGGCCGGAAGACCTGAGATGGAAAGAGCCCTACGAATTATGTCGTTTAGAATAGCGTGCCGAGGTATACGACCTGCGCTTCTGCTACAAGAAAGGCCATGGTGTTCCAGATTATCGACGGCTACTTCACAGGTGCAATGATGCGAAGATACACAAGGTGTACCCAGCCGAAGGCAAGTGGCAATGCGGAAGGTTGTGTCGTCCAACATTATACCGATGTTGGGCGATGGGAGCGCCTGAATCCATAACCCTGACCCCCATTCTTCAACAGCTAGTAGGCGTGCACGCTCTGAAATATTGACAGAAGTGTGAATTAGTGTATTAATTCTCAATTTATCATCATCTTGACTTTGGTGTGACTATGTTATGTTTAACTAACAGACGCACGCGACTTCGCCCGCTTGACAACTTATATACATAAACCTTCCTCAGAACCACTCTATTCATTGGTGAAATCCGCATTAAAATCCGTTACGTAGTTTTAAAGAGCTAACCATGCAAAGGGACGAATGCGACTTTGTTTTAAACTATACGTACATGATTATGATGTATGTATAAACAGACGTAGCTAATCAGATTTCTCAATCATGTATTTCAATCACGTATTCTCAAACCTATAAAACCAAAGAAGGACAAAGAATGTCTGGCTTTATTAGCATTACAATGGATGAAGACCATTCAACGCAGTTTCCAAACACCTACTTATACGGAAGGAAGTACCAGAATTGCTTTGCTAAAGACAAACCTAAGTAGACTTCGAGTTCGAAGACTCATACAAAATTTAATGTCTATGATATTAAGTGCGGTTTTCGGTACACCACCGTAGTCTGAATGATCCCAGAATTGAGTTGTAGAACTATACATTAAACGTAGCTAAAAGCACGCATTAGTTATCACTTAGAATAATAATTGCAATATGCCAATTGGCAACAACGACGTGAGAAATTTTTCAGCAATAGGTACTTTTCGTATCTTTGTTATGTAAAAAGACTATCAATAGGTACCTACCTACATAATTAAAAGTCTTTGCACATAACAAAGACACGAAAAGTACCTAGTAACTACTGAACGACTGCTCACATCGTTGTTGCCAATTGGCAACAACTCTTATAGTTAATTCGGCAAATTGTCATATAAACCTAAGTATTTAATTTTATTGTTTAATTTCTAAAATATTTCTTACGTGATTTAATGTCTATTATATTACTATATTTCGTAGCATTCCACTTTTTTGACTGCGATGACGTTACACGACAATTTTTGTTTGATACTGATAGTCTATAGGTTGGAGGTCTATGGTTATGTAGGTAAGACAGTCATAATTTATTAGTATTACCTAAAAACACGTTGGTAGTACCATATATTATTCCTATATCTGTTGTTCCTATATCTGTCCTAGTACCGACCGAATATAAAAGTAACTGTACAATAAAATCGATAACACATCAATGCTTAAAGCGGTCTACTTTTCCTGACAATATGAATAAATTATGACAGAAATTACGGTGACGTCAACGATTTTACCCTTGCCGAATTTTCTAGAATATTTAAAGGTGAACACGAGCTTCCGATTCAATTTATAACGGAGTCAAAGTGTTTTCTATGCAAGTGACGTAGATAAAAGAATACTACCTACTATACGATTTAATAATCGTAATGTTGGGTATGTAGAGGTATTTCTATGTATATTTAGTACCTATGTATTTAGAAATACATATATAAGTATGTCTATTAAAGTATATGCCTAGAGAAGGAAAATTCAACACAAAACCCTTTACCAACGCGTCTGGACAAATGTTATATGTGGGCTGAATTCCCCCTTCGTTAGGGGAGGCTTATGCCCAGCAGTCGGCGTCAAAGTGGCGTCAAATGGGCTGATATGATGATGATGACAGAACGTAAAAGAAAATGGGGCCGTTCTTACGCAGAATTATATTACGGCATAGACCTTAATGGTAAGTTGTAGGTCTATGAATGAATGAAGGTTATTTCCCTAGCGATTCTTATAGGTACGAGTATTACCACAGATATAAGATTACTATGCTAGTATTCGGTTAAATGTATTAAGTAAAGTTTCCGATTAATTAAGTGTAGACTAGCGGCCTGCTAGGACTGCAAATATTTTTGGTACCTAACTACCTATGCATTCTGTGATACGAGTACTAGTACGGTATCTTGCGCGGTGCTTCGAGCCGCACCACGCCATAGGTTTTGGCCTATAACTTTTGACCCCTTAGGGCTAGGTCAAATTCTCGATTTTTTGGCTTGCCTCCAGATCGAGGGCTATCCATAGAGGGGTCAACCATCATTGGAGCATAAGCAGTTCTCGAGAGCTAAGGGGGACATTCCCCATTTCTATATATATAGATTAGTACGGTGTCTTGCGCGGTGCTTAGCGCCGCACCAGGCCATAGGTTTTGGCCTATAACTTGTGACCCCTTAGGGCTAGGTCAAATTTTCGATTTTTTGGCTTGCCTCCAGATCGAGGGCTATCCATAGAGGGGTCAACCATCATTGGAGCATAAGCAGTTCTTGAGAGCTGAGGGGGACATTCCCTATTTCTATATAGACTAGTACGGTGTCTTGCGCGGTGCTTCGCGCCGCACCACGCCATATAGGTTTTGGCCTATAACTTTTGACCCCTTAGGGCTAGGTCAAACTTTCAAATTTTTTGGCTAGCCTCCAGATTGAGGGCTATCTATAGAGGCGTCAACCATCATTGGAGCATAAGCAGTTCTCGAGAGCTAAGGAGGGACAAAAATTACATTCCCCATTTCTATATATAGATGTAACATCAGCTGTTCTTTCTTGTGGAGTTAAGGTTGCAATAACAGAGTTGTATACATTGTTTTCATTAAACATATATTTGTGTTTGTATTGTGTAAATTGTGAATGTAATGAATGACATTAGGAATTAGTTGGGTAAGACCATAGACCAACGCGGTCGTCGTATACGCTGTCGCCGTATACGAACGGTAAGACATATTTTATGATTTTTGTATAGCCTTAATCACCAGCATATTTAGGTAAGTTTGTATTGCAATATTTGTGACAAAAAAAATCAGTTTGACATTATTAAATGTACCAAAATTGCAATTTAAATACCTACTTCATAATAATAAAATAAAAACGTAATATAATCCATAAAAATATTCAACAAATACCATAAACATAAAATCTTAAATGAAGTAAAATTATATGTAATCTATGCATATCTTTACATAATATAAAACAAAGTCGCTTTTCCTGTCTGTCTGTCCCTATGTATGCTTAGATCTTTAAAACTACGCAACGAATTTTGATGCGGTTTTTTTTAATAGATAGAGTGATTCAACAGGAAGGTTTTAATGTTTAATACTTGTATAATATACTAGAGTAATACCGATTATTTTAGAGGTTTCTAATGTAATGTCGTAAATAAACACATTTTTTGCGCTTTCATTGCAAACGTTGACGAAATCCTACGAGACAGATCAAAATAATGTACTACAGTATTGTACACCATAAAAAGGTCTACAAAAAAGTCCGCGATAGCATATGTCTATCTCTTAACGATAACTCACAGTAACCATTTTTATCTTTTATAAATGACATAAAAATAATGTTTCATTTGCCAAGCTATTTTTAACAATGCAGTATTATTCCTTATCTAATTGAATACTTTACATACGTTGTGCATTTAATTTAGACCAAAATTGCAATTCAAATCAAATAATTTTGACGAATGAATTAAGAGATATCTCGTGATGAAAGAAAAATAACAGCGCGGCGACGCGGACGCGGCCGTGCGGTGGTGGCCAATGAAGGCAGTGAACACAAAGCGATTTTAAACAATCTATACCTCCTTATAATAAATCTGTAGAAGTGAAAATTCTGTACATTGAAAATATCAAAATAAATAGAAAGAAAAAATAAATGGCAGGGGGTGTTACTAGACCGACACCAAACCCAAAAATGTGATTAAAAAAAATTTTGTCTGTCTGTTTGTTCAGGCATCACGCAAAAACTACCGGTTCGATTACGATGAAACTTGGTATAATTATTCTTTAATATCCTGGGCACCACACTTTTACTACTTTTATCCCGGTACTTTTTATCCCGGAAAAGTATTTACCATAAAAAACAAACTTAATTTTGCGGTTCGATCCCTAGACCCCGAGTACTGTACCAACCGCAAATAATAAGTTTGTCGTAGGTTTTAGGTGATTTTTTTTAATATTTCATATTTTCGTAACTTAAGATGAATTTTTATGGTATAATAGATAATATTTTATTTTATTTTATTTTTCTAATCTCAGAAACGATTTGATTTTTTGATTTGAATTTGCGGTTTGGTTTTCAATCGCTTCATAAAATCCTATTAAATCGTACTAACATAGTTTATAAGTCTTTATTGTTACTAACCAATTCATCACTATGGACTACGAAGTTCGAAATAAAAGATAAATAAAAAAGTTATGTAGATCTAAAGTAACACGCAGGCGGAGCTGCGGGCAGCAGCTAGTTAATAAATAAAGTATATAAAATTCCTCCTCTCTCCAGACAAACACTGTGATGTTACCGACAGGGTCGATAATTTGTAACTTTAACATTTTAACATCTGTACCACATTATGGAAGCAATAAATGTATTGAGTATTGAGAAGTAATGAATTTTCTATAGTGACCGGTGGCGCAATAGCTTGTCCCTAACTGGCAAAGTTTAGGTGTGAAATGCACCTCTGCCCACTTCGAGGGTATAAGCGTGATGATACTTAGGTTAAATATTATGAAACTGGAAGTTATATTTGTATGTAATTATCTACAATTCGTAGGGCTCTTTCCACCGCAGGTCTTCCGGCCGTACGTGAACCAAATGGTTTAGCACGAAGCGATGGAAAGAGACTGGACGATATGTCGTTGCTACCATGGAAGATGGGAAGGCCTTTGGTGTGGGACGCTACATGCGTTGACACCTTAGCACCTTCACACCTTCCAAGCACATCCGGATGTGCCGGCGCTGCTGCTGCATCGGCTGAAGACCTCAAACGGTGTAAATATGCTAACCTAGCAGGTGATTACATATTTGAGCCGTTTGGGGTTGAGACACTGGGGTCATGGGGTCCGAGTGCTCGCCGCCTTTATAGAGACATTGCTAAACGCCTAATCGATGCCTCTCAGGACCAGAAGGGTGGCTATTTTCTGGCCCAAAGGATAAGTATCGCCATCCAATGTGGCAACACAGTCAGCATTCTGGGAACCATCCCTGTCGGCAATGTAGGGGAGGATTTTTTAAACTATATTTTGTAATGTAAATATTTTTAGTATATATTTATGTATATTTTGTACATTATCTACAGACCTATGTAGTTAACTTGGTGTAGTTTTCACAATCAGTCAAACGGATCTCTATTTTGGTCTCATATAGATACCTATTAGTTTAATTACCGCATTAAACTTTAATAAGGTCACATTGATTAAATAAAGACAATAAAATTTATTACTGTGAGCCTTGTGACAGAAAAATATGAATTAACACGATTGTCGTCATGTCCGTCCGTCTGTCCTCGAATTTCCTTCTAAACAGTTAGTGCTAGAAAAAGGAAACCTTGCATGGAAATACCTACATATTTATACTAAACCCACAAAATGCTAAAATAAAGTTACAAAAAAACTTGGTACCTCAATCACCTTTTCAACCGACTTCCAAAAAAGGAATTCTCAATTCGACTGTATGTTTTTTTTATGTTTGTTAGCTCATATTTTCAGATCGGGTGAACTGATTTAGATGTTTTTTTATTGGAAGCTACTACTTTCCAAGTGATCCCATTTCAATTTGGTCCCATTCCGACAACTTTTTGGTCCCATTTCGGTAGTTTGAAGTCGGTTGCTGTGTCAATTTTTGACGTGTATTTTTAGTCGTTAATTCTGTTTTTTTCCAAGTTAGCTGATGTCCTCTTCAATTATTTATACTGTCGATTGATGGCACTTGGTGGAATTTGCCACACACATTGGATAAAACACTTGTACATTTCCACATTTATTTATTTTATACTGACCGGTTTCACCTCATGGCATCATCAGAGATTTTATTAACACTTTAAACCCATATTTCAGTAAGCAGTACTAAATGTAAACTTCAAAACGCACATTTTTTTTTGTGTTTTATCCTCTTCAATTATCTGTGTCCTCTTCAATTCATGGATCGTTAACCTTACAATTTACGATACTTGCAAATGTACAAAAACCACAATACATTTGACATAGCATTGCTAAGTAGGTATTTGCAATGCAAGGGTCAAATAGCGGGAGCGAGTCTTTAGAATAGAAAACAATCACAAACTGTTTCATAACGGTTGTCAATTAGCAATTAGTTAGTGTCAAAAATTACACTTAAGCCACCAAACATACACCTAAAAGTGTTTAAGCGTCATTCTATCTTACTTACACATTACATTTACTTTACTTACTTTACATTTATTTACATTACTTACTTTACATTTACTGTCGACATATACTAGGTATGCAATACATGCTACTAATTGCAAATGTTGAGCGGGGCAAATTTTCTTAATTTTTTTAATGCTCTATTTTCATGATTTCAGAGATATGCACTCCCATGTATGATGTCGACCAGCATGCCAAATTTGGTCAAAATCGGTCGAGCCGTTTCGGAGGAGTTGGCACACAAACGATTTACACTTGTCGTCTAAGATACGCTACGCTTCGCTCCGCTCAATAAATTTCGTAAAAAGGTAAGATGAGGGCTTATAAACACAATCGCTAATTGTCAAATATACATAATAATATAATAAACATAAATAAACAGCGGAGTTCGATTTTTGCTCAGCGGGCGGCTGGTGGCTTTTTAGGTTACCTCTGGCGCTCCGCAAAAATCGGGTTTCCAGACACTCACAACGTTTCTTGTCCTGCACCTGAAGTTAGTTAGGAATAACTAGTTCTTCTGTGCGGGACTATCAACTAATCAAGCATTACCTTAACTTTGGCGAAATCATTGATGAACATCGATGGAGCCACGTTTTTAAAATATGAAGAAGAAGAAGAAGAAACAGCAATTGACTTGGGTTTTTGCGGAGCGCGTGGCTTTAGGTTGCCTCTGGCGCTGGGCAAAATCTAGGCCCAATCGCTCAATTGCAATACCGAACAACGTTTCCTTGTCCCGCATCGCGAACTAGTTCAGAGCAACTAGGTCTTCTGTGCGGGAACAGTTCTTGACATGGGCGAAATCATCGATGAACATCGACGGAGCCACGTTTTTAAAATATGAAGAAGAAGAAACAGCAATTGACTTGGGTTTTTGCGGAGCGCGTGGCTTTAGGTTGCCTCTGGCGCTGGGCAAAATCTAGGCCCAATCGCTCAATTGCAATACCGAACAACGTTTCCTTGTCCCGCATCGCGAACTAGTTCAGAGCAACTAGGTCTTCTGTGCGGGAACAGTTCTTGACATGGGCGAAATCATCGATGAACATCGACGGAGCCACGTTTTGAAAAAAAAAGAAGCTGGAAAAATAAGCAGCCTATACTTTATAGCTTATTCCAAGAGTCATTTGTCAGGTACCGTCACATATATATAAGATCAAGTACATTAAATTCAGTGGACTATAATTATAGGAAATTACGAGTACCATAACACGTCACTAGAAGACTATGTTGACATAATTGTTACAGAAAACCAGGCAGTCATAATTATACGATAAAAAATAATATAAATTATCTTTATAAGTTTATAATATAAGTAGAAACAATGAACCCGCAATACGCAACAATTTGGAAAAGGAAAAATAATATTATCCAAGGTCAACATTTTTGTCAGATATTCGATAAAACTTAAGGCAACAGAATTACCTACCTCCTATAAAACCTTCCTTGGTAACTTGGTAATCGCTTGAATACGTATTAAACAGCAACGTATTCGAACGCTTACCAAGGAAAGTTTCCCGCAGGACGGACAAAGCCAGAAAGTTCCCAAATGTTACATCGATGTCGTAAGAACGTAGAAACTGAAGCCATAGAAGTGCAAAAACCAATGCTATCGCAAATGAACGCTTCGGTTACAACTAGCATTATTGACTCAGTATTGACAAATTACCTACTGACACAAATCTGTTTTCAAAAACAATTTTACAACCCTTTTTTTTCGATCGCGGCTGCTCCCATGTCCATTGCTGCGGGCATCTCCGGTGACCCCAGAAGGTATTTCCAGTGGCGCCCGGCGGAATTTGGCCAGCTGTGTGGCCTCTTCGGTTTTTACAACCCTTTGACTAGGATGGCCCGCCAAGAACATCCTCACATAGCGTATCAAACTTGAATGTAAATTAACACAACATTAATGTACAGTTCGCGAGGGATATGCGGAGCTTTGCATTTGTGTGTGAACACGAAAAGTAGAGTAAAAACTCTTTTTTTAGCTGTGTTACAATACATGTGTGGGCCCCATATACGGTACGATTCATTGTTACTTACACTCGTACTCTGCACTCACACAAAATATTATGTTTTATTTTCTGTTTTTATTTATTATTAGTTAACTTCTACAAATTTGGGGTGTCTCTTCCTTTTATGATATTGTTATAGCTGTGTGCATGAACTAAAAAATATATAATTCGCTTAACAAATTATATATTTTTTATATATAGGTGGAGCCGCGGGCGACCGCTAGTAAGTATATAATACAATTACAATAAAGTAAGTTTAATTGTTGATATAATTGTTGACTACAATGAAGACTAAACACAACTTATTTCTCAAGTTATACACAATAGCATCTTATCACGGAAAATCCGATTGATTATTATAACAAGATTTATAATCTTACGTCAGTTATGTTATATTATATGCTAATGTCAAGTAAACAACACGGTCAGAGAACGTTATAAAACATCTTACTGATCACTGGTGTCTGGCGTTTCTGAATTCTTAGGTGCAAAGTCCAAAGCCTTGTAATTAAAAGATCTATTTACGGACTTTGGACCGACGGCGACGCGACCGACATAATTACGAAATATCTGAAATTAAACAAATAAAATTGGGTACTTAAGTACCATATTATGGAATTTGCATGATATTTTATAGCATAATATATATTCATGCTGAACTATTAACGTTTGGTTATGCCTATGTTACACAGACACTTCATTTCACTTTTAGTATTAGAATTCTGCCGGACGCCGGAAATACCTCTGGTACATACCAGAGACGCCCGGCAATGGACATAAGATAAGAGCAGTCGCGCTTGCGCGGACTTAAAAAAAGTATTAGAAATCGGACATCGTTTAGCCGCAGCATTAACTGAAACTTGAGGTATTATTTTCTATGGTTCGAAGCTTCGAAGGCTTCGAGCATACTTGGTAAGAGTTTGACGTTTGACAATATGACTTGACTGCATCGTATCGTACTCGTGTAGCCAAAGATATTATAATATACGTAGTACGTATATATAGGTGACATTTCCCTGGTTGTAGCACAGTTGTATATATTATGTACGTCGTTCAGCGTTCAGCCAACAAGTGCATAAGTAACAATAGCTAAAATCCTCTTTTCACATTTATTATCGCCTCTACAAATTCATCTTAGATCAGACTGAATTTCTCTAGATGTTAACAAGTTGCAACACCGATGTTACGATAGGTAAACAAATTTTTTTTGACCTCCGTTGATAACTGCGCAGACGCATCTCAAGTGTTTCCTTCATTCATATCGTTTATTTAACTTTAAGTGTTGACATAATAAAGGATACGTACTGCGTCATTCCTAAATACTCAAAGGTACTTGAAACACTCCAATATTTAAAAATACATATACTCGTGTGTTTGACCTTTAAATTAGTTTATTATGATAGATAGAGTGTCAAATTTATTTAAAGCTAACCTTCGTAATATTCTAAAATTAATTAAGTAAAAGTGGTCATATACAAAAAGCTAAGTACCCTATTTATAACACGAAGCTTTTAATCAACATTAAGTCCTAACTACGAGTAGTAGGTACAGGTTTTTGATGAACTTCGGTGTGAAGCTCCCCGCTTTTCTAATGGCTGTCCTGTAATCACGAGTCCATTTCATTCACACAGAGCATTAGACCTGCGTGTGGAGTAGAAAGAACAGCCTCGGCAGTGGTGTCTTCCTAACTACTACTTAACTAAGCAACAGTGTCCATTAAACCACCTGCGTAAGCCGGCAAGAAAGGCCACTGTTTGCCCCTCGAGCCACACCTCCATGACGAATCTTACCGCCTCAACCTTGGCGTGCCTTCTTGTTATAAACGTACTACTCTTTGACTACCCAGACGAAGCAACAAAACCCATATACTTATATTTAAATATCAAGTACCTACACACGTAGAACAAATATAAACACAGCTAAATGCGTGCGTGCATAAAATGCACAAGTAGATATGTATTTACCGACATGGGTGCGTGGCGTAGTGTACTCTATTAACTTTAGAATTAATTGACGAATAACTTGTTCCTATATAACAACGATAGCTTATGGCTTACTTTGGGCTAGATGACGTTGTCTGAGAATGTTTGTTTTTTTAATAATTGTATTCTCAATAAGGATTTACCATTACTTAATGTAATTTGCATCTTGTACTTTAAACGTACCTTAAACTTGTGTACTTAATTAAAAGCATACTATTATAACGAGTCAGAATCCTAAGGTTGACTGTTAGACAATGCCTATGGCATAAATAAATAAATAAATTAAAAAATACCGGCCAAGTGCGAGTCGGATTCAGGGTCAACTCAGGCTCAACAAAGGGTTCCGTATCTTAACGGCAAAAAACTATTTCGTTGTATGGGAGCCATGTATTATGTATTATATTTTACTTTTTAGTATTTATTGTTATATTCAACTTTCTAACTATCATGGTTCATGTGATAAAGCCCAAGATGGACGGACGGACAGCTAAAAACTATTAAAAAGATGATCAATTGCTGACGGGCTACTTAAGCAAGTTAATTGGTATTTTGGTAATCTTTAAGTGTAAAAACAATTTTATTAACTTCGTCGACTACTAATGAATTATACCTACCTACAGTTAAATTATGTTTGCAAGTCATTATTATGTTATTCAGTGAAGATAAACAACAAAAATCTGCGTCAGCGACGACGCTAGTGAGTAGAATATGAAATGTCTAATTAAGTATTAAAGAAGTTTAGGCTAAAACATTTTTTTACACGAGACTCCATCTATTTTTAACCTAAGCGAAGCCTAACTTGTGAGAACTAACTGATAAATCTGATTAAATACCTACTAACTTAATACTTATTGCTGAGGTCCCTATTTATACCTGAGTGTCGTATTCCTCATACATTTCACACCAGCGAGCGCCCCTAGCGGTAACGTCAGGGAACTGTGTGAAATGTATGGAGGAATACGAAAACGTATTTTGAGTAAATTAACGTAAGAAACTGGTACTAGACACACTGTATAGTATATTTATGTTTGTGTATGTTCTGTGACATTTTTAGCTATAGGCACCTACTGGCTTAAGCATACAATTATGACCTCACGGTTCCTTCCACAAAATATAAATGTAGGGACTCCTCGTAATCCTGACAGATATCATTGACAGTAACAGTTTTAGTGGGCGTTTCCTAGGTTCATAGGTTATAATGCGAAGACACAAAACGACAAGCTGTTCACATAACATTTACTCCTGCTTATTAAGCATCTACTGCGTACGTCAAATGTCAAAAGACTGTCAATTGTCTGACACAAAAGATGAGCGCACATAAACGAAAAATATGTCGAACGATTCAGCGCCACTTGTAGACTCCATAAGTGACGTCATTTTCCATCGAGAAAGCCGGTACAGTATTAGGTAACCTGCTGGGGTGTTTCTCGGTGGTCATACTGATATGCCATAACTGCTATTTTATTGGATGTACCTACACAAGTTGTGACAAAGTGAAATACCTGTATAAACTGTAGTAGGTCGGTTGCTACAGTTCTACTATTCTTAGAAGCTGATTTTTAGTAAGTGCATATTATAAGAGTAGGGTAAAAATAAAAATAGAAAAAGCACACAAAACAACACTATCGACAAAAAAGCGCGGGGTATTCTGTGATCTGTCAAAGTGACAAGGTAGTATCGCACGACATCATTGGCTGTGATTGGCCGGCGCACGGGCCTCACATCTGTTTATTAATATTTTTCTTCCTCAGGTAATGCTGTCTCAGCAGCGGTGTAATCTAGAACATAATCTCATCGATCTCTTAGCGAGTTCTGCAGGGCTAGCACCGCCAGCATCAACTTAAGTCGATAAACAATGATATCGTAGAAAAATCCAAAATAAATGTCCTATTTTGGGTCACGTGACCAACATTTTCGGCGATATAAAGGGTATATACGTGTTAAAAACGGCTTTTTAAAATCAACAATGTTGTATTGAACACTGTTGGTTAAACCGCGTAGCCAGCTAAGCGCTCCTTTCTCGTTTAAAACCCCGTTTGCAATCGTGTATTTATCCCTTAATCGGTTAATTAATTCGATCGATAGAACTTTAGTCGACCCTACCATGCTATACGCATGAGCATGGCATGCTATGACTATAGTAGTGTCACTGTCAGTCGTGTAGCAGTCGAAATAAATGTTTAGTTGCAAGCGAGGGGCTTTTTTTTAGTTTTTTTTTTTAGTTCCGCGGCCCTAGGCCGCGGCCGCTCTAACGTCCGTTGCCGGGCGTCTCTGGTTACAAGCAGAACGTATTTCCAGTGACGCCCGGCGGACTTTGACCACCTCTGTGGTCTCTGCGGGGGTTGGGTCGGGATGAGAATCCCGCGTCGTTGGGGTCGGGTTTTATCCCGCGTCAGTGAGTGAATCTGGTTGCATGCTATGGGGCAAAGGCCCGCAGCACGCAACCCTTCTAGCCTGCTTCTGTAAGGACGACGGGTGGCGATCCCGCCGTCCTCAGGCCCCGATAATGGAGGTCGATGGTCTTGGGCGTAGATGAGTCTGCGGCGTCCTCGCCGCTGACTACGGAACTCGGCGGGGAGGGTACGCTCCCTCTCCCTCTCCATGCGAGGAGCTATGGTATCTTGAAGCGCAGGGTCCTATTTATTTGAGTACCTACCTAACACATTTCATAGTTTACATTATGTTTTTGTCTGTTTGCAATGTATTTGTTTTGCAGCCACCGACTCCGACTGCCTGTGTCTAGTATTAGTTCCTTACGTTAATTTGCTCGAAATACGTTTTCGTATTCCCCTTACATTTACCTTTACCTTACCACCCCATGTATGGAGGAATACGAAAACGTATTTCGAGCCAATTAACGTAAAGAACTGGTACTAGACAATCTGGCTGGAATCAAACACCTTTTTGTAAAAAATCTAAATTATCTTCACTCAGTTAACTTCCTAGTGTATTTTACTCAGTAATATAATTATTTATTCCAGTTGTATAAACAGAAGGTACCTACCATTGAGATACAACGCAATTCCGCAATCTCAAATAGGTACGGAGTAGGTAGCTATAGGTAGTAGGTAGGTAAATTATAGAGAACCTACTAGAAAATTCTAATGGCTTTTAAATATTTAAACGTACTTTGCTACTTTTTAAAACTTGTTTACTTGCCTTAAATTATGTGTAGTCTTATACAAGATACATAACTGCGTAACTATATTATGGTCACAGATAAAAAACACTATAAGTCCGAGTGGTATTGTCTGTATTCCTCCTTATAGTTTTTGAGCCAGAACAAGATAAACAGTAGAACTTTTGTTATACCCAAGTGTATGGACGCATAAACACAGTATTAGCATTGTGCAATTGGCAAACAAGAAATTACAGAGCTATGAGCATTTTTATGTACGACAAAGTAGGTAGGTACCTATCTACCAATAAGGCAACAATATTTCATATTTAAACGGGTCTTCTAAATCGTAAGTACGGATTAGGTAATCCTGTTTAATATGAATTATGAGTGAAAATTGTGAAAGATGAAAAAACCCGGTCAAGTATCTATAAAAATAGAAAAACAGATTACGTTTGTTATATGGGAACCCCCCTTAATATTGATTTTATTCTGTTTTTGAGTATTTTTTGTTATAGCGGCATTATAACGATCACGTTCATGAGATACAGTCTGGAGACGGACGGACAGTCGGACAGACCGCAAGGTCTCAGTAGGTACTACTTTCCCCGGTTTCTTCGGCTCCCATTTTACCCCTTGGGTACGTAACCCTAAAACCCGGCCAAATGCGTGTGCGGCCACGCATAGAATAGGGTTCCGTAGCCACAGCCACCCATTATAGCCTCTAGAGCACCTACCTACTT
Source organism: Nudaria mundana (assembly GCA_963556515.1). Taxonomy (NCBI): domain Eukaryota; kingdom Metazoa; phylum Arthropoda; class Insecta; order Lepidoptera; family Erebidae; genus Nudaria; species Nudaria mundana. Next base: position 19,717,836 of record OY748287.1, read on the forward strand.
AGGTACTTAAATATGACTCTAATAATGTAAGTACCTACCTATATTTGCATCATGAAGTGAAGTTATTTCGGTTATGAATTCAGTGCTAACAAATAATTAAAAATACATTGACATTAAGTATTATTTAAAACCCCGAAATGTCTAAAATGTTCCTAATTGCCTAATGAAATAGCGGTATTTTTCGTAACTTAACCGTAAATGGCTAATGGATTCGTATTCAAAAATAGCAATATTAACTGGTCACACCGGTACGGTACCTAGTAGGTACATCACTTCCTATAGTTTGTCAAAAAAAAAAATATTACGAACTACATGGACCTCCAACCCATAGACTATCATAGAGTATCAAATAAAAATAGTGTCGTACTCGAGATCGCGCGAGGTGACGTCATCGCAGTCAAAATAGTGGAAACCTACGAAATATTATAATTAAATCACGTGAAGTATTTTATAAATGTGTAAGAAATATTATAGAAATGAAACAAACAAATAAATAAAGTTTATTCGAAAATACGCCCAATTGACTTTTTCAGTACCTACTACTTACTCTTCGTGTCTATGTATTTTTAGTAAAGTCTTTGACGTACTATTAATAACTTAATATATTTATATCTGTGAAGTTTTAGTAATCAACACAAATTTTTAATGTTTAATATTTATTGGACGACTGTGATGTCATTTGTCTGAAATTATTCTCGCAAAAAATTGTTGCGTAGGTTCAAACGTCTTTGACGTACTATTAATAACTTAATCTATTTATATCTGTGTAGTTTTAGTAATCAACACAAATTTTTAATGTTTAATATTTATTGGACGACTGTGATGTCATTTGTCTGAAATTATTCTCGCAAAAAATTGTTGCGTAGGTTCAAACGTCTTTGACGTACTATTAATAACTTAATCTATTTATATCTGTGTAGTTTTAGTAATCAACACAAATTTTTAATGTTTAATATTTATTGGACGACTGTGATGTCATTTGTCTGAAATTATTCTCGCAAAAAATTGTTGCGTAGTAGGTTCAAACGCTTCAGACTTAAGAGACCTTACAGACCCAATTTGTGTGCTTCAAGCTGTAATCCTCATATTTGAAATCTCAATGAAAACGAATTTTGACAACGCTAAAAAATAGTCATGAAATAGTCATAAATAGTCGTACATGTAAAAAAAATAGTCGTATTATAGTTTCGGCGTTACAGCTATAAGTTAATGAGGATTATGGCTTGACCGTCAAGCTGTAATCCTCATCTCTGGTGCAAGCAAACGGTAAAGCCTATCGAATTGGTTTAGGTTCCAAAAAATAGTCATGAAATAGTCGTAACGACATGCCAAATCTCAGAAATAGTCCTTCAAAGGTTCCAGAGATATAACGGTAACCTGATGAGGATTATGGCTTGAACATTTGAAAACTTCAACTTTCTCCGGAACGCCTACGATTTTCGGTTTAAAGGTTATGCCAAAAAATAGTCGTGAAATAGTCGTATGAACGACTATAAATTTGAGCTGCTTTAATTTGAAAAAAAAAAAGTTTTCGTTTGCCCTACATTTGTATGGAGTACAGTCGTGTACAAAATAGATAACTTCATATGATATTATTGTGAAACATTTATAATTTGTATCCTTATTTATTACAATCGAAAGCTTGCAAATACGTACATAACTTGTCGTACAAATCTCATGTGTTTCCTGTCCGTTGAGGTTACTACCCTTATATTTGTGATTAGCTACGCCAAATATATTTTTTATTATTGATTTAGCTTTATTATAAGACGTAGATTTTTTAATAGCTCTAATGCAATTGATATAAAAGTTTGCAACTCTTTTGTCTACATTTTTAAATATCGATTGGTGATGGAAGAACTGTGATTATTTTGATTAAAACTTTTTTGTAGTAGTAAGTTTTTAAGACAATGACAAGATATTCTGATTGTTTACACTTTAATAGGTACTTAATTTAGTTAGTACTATACTTTTATTCTATATAAGTAATTACAAGTTTTTGATATTGTTGGTGTCGGATTCGTTTATGGAATTTGTGATTTTAGAAAATGCACTCAACCTATCAGCGCCATCTATTGAAATTTTCTAGAAACAAACTGAATGAACTAATCCCACACCGACACATTGAACTAACTGTGATGTGTGTGATGATAAACATATATGTACTGAGATTTATACAAGTTATGTACGTATTTTCAAGCTTTCGATTGTAATAAATAAGGATACAAATTATAAATGTTTCACAATAATATCATATGAAGTTATCAATTTTGTACACGACTGTACTCCATACAAATGTAGGGCAAACGAAAACTTTTTTTTTTTCTGGAGAAAGTTGAAGTTTTCAAATGTTCAAGCCATAATCCTCATCAGGTTACCGTTATATCTCTGGAACCTTTGAAGGACTATTTCTGAGATTTGGCATGTCGTTACGACTAATTCATGACTATTTTTTGGAACCTAAACCAATTCGATAGGTTTTACCGTTTGCTTGCACCAGAGATGAGGATTACAGCTTGACGGTCAAGCCATAATCCTCATTAACTTATAGCTGTAACGCCGAAACTATAATACGACTATTTTTATTACATGTACGACTATTTATGACTATTTCATGACTATTTTTTAGCGTTGTAAAATTCGTTTTCATTGAGATTTCAAATATGAGGATTACAGCTTGAAGCACACCCCAATTTATGTCCGGCCATTGTAAGCTCTTTGTACATAAACGAGAGTTATCCTCTTTTGTGACACTAACTAGCAAAGCCGTGGGATACACAAGTTATTACAATATCCGGCAACAATTATAACCCAGCTCACATTGTGATCAATGAAACGATGCAGCTATTGCTGCGTACCTATACCTCAGGAGGCAAATCGTGTTGCAATGCAACCAGCAACCACCGCGCCGCCGCCGCCGGCTCACGCGAAGGTTCTGCCTCTCCATTCATTACGCACAATAAGTAGAAGGTCTGCGAACATAATTGTTTGTAAATACGCGTCCCTATATTGTACTGACATTGATTATTGACACTCGACAGCGTTGACATTGACATTATTAATCTATATATAAGTAATTAAATTATTATAGTTTACTTTTTGCTGAGCGTATAATCACGTACACTGCACTCACACAAATGCAAAGCTCCGCTTACGCTTCGCGACCTGTAGGTACCTAGTGTAGTGCTTAGTTCACTTGTCAATCAAGAGCCTATAAAATATCTAAAATAGGATTACTCACCGACTGTAAGTTATCTAACTTATAGAATAAAGTTTGGTCATTAGGCGCAGTAGTGGGATGTATAGTAAATGTGGATAGTCCATATTCAGCACGATTAACACGACACATAGTGACGTCTGTCCCATCTTACCTCCAATGAAGATAATGAATTTGTATAAAATAAACATCGGTGAGGCCTGTTTCCCAATACGCTTAACGTCCTAACTTTATATAAATTAGATAACCTACATTGTGGAAGTATGTAATCTTATTGATATAATTCTATAAAATAGCTCGTTTCGCGACAAAACCTAATTAGGTACCTATGCATTGTTCTAGGTGCGTCGTCGTTTAGTTATGTAATATATTTATATTATTTTTTAATTACTTTTGCATTATAAATACTAGTTTGATAATTATAGATAACTCGCGGCCGCCCGCGGCTTCGCCCGCTTGACAAACTATCTACACAAAAACCTTCCTCGAGAACCAATTTATCCATTCGTGAAAACAGCATAAAAATCGATGCTGTATTTTTTGAGTTTATCGCGAACATACGCGGTGGAGGACTTTGTTTTATAATGTGACTAGCGGACACCCGAGGATGTGGGCGAACATGACAAATTACATACTCAATTACCGTCCTCGAGAACCACTCTATCCATTGCTGAAAACCGTATCGAAATTCAATGCGTAGTTTAAAAGCTCTACGCATACATACAGAAAGGGCGACTTTGTTTTATAATTAGTGAAGATAGTGAATAATACTCGTAGTTTGATTGAACTATCAAAGATGGTATATTTCCTCTCACCTATCTATCTATATATAGAAATGGTGAATGTAATTTTTGTCCCCCTTAGCTCTCGAGAACTACTTATGCTCCAATGATGGTTGACCTCAATACGGATATCCCTCGATCTGGAGGCAAGCCAAAAAAAATTCGACTCGAAAATTTGACCAAGCCCTAAGGGGTCAATAGTTATAGGTCAAAACCTATGGCGTGGTGCGGCGCGAAGCACCGCGCAAGACACCGTACTAGTTGTGATAGAAGTAATAGCTCTTTTCAACCGACTTCCAAAAAAGGAGGAGGTTCTCAATTGAACTGTATGTTTTTTTAAATATTTGTTACCTCATATCTCTGGACTTTTTCTTTTTACTTTACGTTACTACTTTCCATAAGGTCCCATTTCAATTTGGTACCATTCCGACAATTATTTGGTCCCATTTCGGTCATTTGAAGTCGGTTTTTGTGTCAATTTTTGACGTGTCTTTTTCTGTGCTACAAAACCGTCATTGTGCTACATCAGATGCACAAAGAAATACACGTCAGATCTGAGAATCTGGAAATTATGGAATTTTTCTTCCTATAACTTCTTCTTACTCTACGTACCTACGTGTAACGATAGAATTATTTGCGATCTAATGTGTTAATTTCGGCCCGTAAATTGCAAAACGTGTCCTTTAAGTAGTGAACAAGGTCAAGTTTGTAGGTCAAGAACGTAAGTAAAGAATTTTACTTAACGAAACATAGATAGGATTGTTTTGCAACATTATGAATTTGTAGGGCCTCAATAAGGGATTATTAAATAATCATTAGTATGAGTAAGAAGTATTCACACACACACTCACACACATATCACGCCTATATCCCGAATGGGTAGGCAGAGGTGCATTACACACCCACAACTTGCCAGTATTTCTAGGCCCACGTAACAGTGGGCAAGCCTATTGCCGTCACCGGACACATTAAAATGGCCGAATGAATTTAAGAAAAAGTAGTAGCAATATTGTAATTTTGAAAAAAAAAAATATAAAAGAAGTATTCAGAAGCAAACAATGCTATAAGAATTAAATAACGCATAGTATATAATGCTTATTTAATTTAAAAAAGACTGAAAATAATTCCATTGTAAAGAGGTTTTAAGCTTCACCGTTATCATCGAGGGGATTGGAAGAAACGCCTTGTGACTAAAGCTACTGATCGACGGGCGAGTAAGACCGCGGTTTTAAATACCGACGTATTTGGCTCACGGCTCGTTGGTGCTGATCGACTAGCGAGCAAAACAGTCGCAAACATGTCTTGTTCCGAGTCTGAAGCCTTGTGTTATCTCGTCATAGGATATTACGAAATTATGAAAAAAAAAAGAAAACGCCCTAAAGTGTGGGTTAAAAAATGGGTTAAAAAAGGCAAGCTGAGAATGTCTGCGGAATCGTACAACGAGTTGTTATCTTTAGTGACACCTTTAATACAAAAACAAAAAGCTACGAAGCTACTTGACGACGAGCCGCGAGCTAGGCTCGGCGGTATTTAAAACCGCGGTTTTGCAATGATACACCGGCGAGTTTTACCGACGAGCCATAAAACTCGGTATTACTTACCCGTCGATCAGTAGCTTAAGAGTTGTGATTGTGATAGAAAAGACGGTTGATATCAGGTAAAGTAAAAGAATCGAACCCTATGAATTCCTAATTCCTAGCCTACGATATTGGTTGGCAAAGTATAAAATATAAATGGCCATAGTGGTCTAGGCTGTGTTCTTGGTAGCACTGTTAGTCAGAGCAATCCTCCTGTAAGTTACGTAGTTACTATTTATTAATCTGTGCTGTAAGGGAATTTAAGCTGGTTCAAATGCAGCCTTTAGAACTTAATCCGTTATTTTTATTTCATTGTTTACGAAGCTTTATTAGCCCGAGTAGATACGCCCATATAAAGATAACCCCAGGGCGCCGGCAACGGGGTGCAACTGCTGATAGACGGACGAGGCTACGGCAAATATATCTAAAATCCCCGAAATTTGCAATAGTCTCGCCCCATATTACTCCGCGGACCAACAAAGTGTTTGGCTAAATATGGGCATGTTGAGCCTCTGACTACCCTTTCTGGGATTAAGACGTGATTTAAATATACCAGACCTCGTACTGTGACATTGATTGACACTTAAGAGTGACCCGCATCGGCCGCATCAGATCACGCGATACACAAAGGGAGCATCCACACGCCACCGGCCACATCCCTATTAGCGATGCTGTAACGAACACTTCCTACGAACACAATACTTGTACACTTGTCCCACATACTGTTCAACTCGTTCTGGAACTTTCTATCTTATTGTAACTCGAGTGCGTTTCAGTTTTTAATTAAAATAGTGGTAATAAGCTCGCTCCCTAATATTATTAGTCGGACCAAGGCTGACCAAGAAACCAGCATGGTAAGGTAAATAAATATTTATATAATTTTACCACATGACGGGATGAAAGACAATTGCATGCAGCGGAAATGCGAATGTTAAGATGGATGTGTGGTGTGACAAGAATGGATAGGGTAAGGAACGAGTATATTAGAGGAATTTTGAAAGTTGCACCAGTGAATGAAAAATTGAGAAGCGAGCGGCTGTCATGGTATGGACATGTTATGAGAAGAGAGGAAAGCAATGTCGTTAGAAAGGTGCAAAGTATGACTGTAGAGGCTTTAAGAAGTAGAGGTAGGCCAAAGAAAAGATGGATGGAATGTGTGAAAGAGGATATGACAAGGAGAGGAGTGAATGAAGAGATGACTTTTGACAGAGGTGTGTGGAGGAGAAAGACTTGTTGCGCCGACCCCAAATAATTGGGATAAGGGCAGGTAGATGATGATAATTTTACCACATGAATCACAAAAACTATAGTCTTGGGCTGGATGCGAACCAGCGACTCGTTATAGGCCTGGGCGTAGATACTCTCTCGCTGGAGACCATGCTTCGAGCCATGGTCTCTAGCGAGAGCCAGTGGAACGCGGCCGTTTCCTTCTGAAAGCAGGTTATGCTCGTGAAGGAGGCGGCCGGTAGGGTGAGGGAGCGTACCCTCCCCGCTGAGTTCTACGCCCAGGACCATCGACCTCCATGATCGGGGCCTGAGGAGGATGGATTAGCAACCCACCGTCCTTACAGAAGCAGGCTAGAAGGGCTGCGTGATGTGGGGCTTCACCCCACGCACACACGCACGCACTCACCGACGCGGGATAAAACCCGACCTCAAAGATGCGGGGTAACACCCGACCACCACGCAGCGGCCACACAGGTGGCCAAGGTCCGCCGGGCGCCCCTGGGAGTTCTTTCAGTGTCTACCGGAGGCGCTCGGCAATGGACGTGGGTGCGACCGCTGCTCAGTGCCGCGGATTTAAAAAAAAAAAAGGAGGAACGTTATGTATCAGTATTTATATTATCAGATCCTCTGATACGAATACTTATAACTAAATATGTATGTATGTAACAAAATATTTTGCTTATAAATACATTACTCACAGTGTTGTCGCCTCGTGTTCAATTCCGTATTCCGGGAATTGAACACGAGAACTCAACACCGCACCGCAGGTGTATTTTTTTTTTTTACTTTTTGTCAAATTTCTATTCTTATCGCACCACTTGAGACCACGACCTTTCCAACGGTGTGCCACACTTGACTGTGCAACTCTTAGTTTAGGAGGAGAAGCGGCTTCACTGGCGTATTATTTATATAGATTCTTTAAGGGCCCAGACCGCGCACGGACAAAGTCGATTTTGAGCGACAGCAGCGCTAAAGTTGCCCAAATCATCCGACGGGCGGGTGAATGACCCAGAGAGACCGCGATTTTGAAAATGTTTTGCGACAAACGTTCCACGTTGAGTTATTGTTATTGAGTTGAATATTTACAGCATAACAAAAATGTTGAATTATTGGAAATAAACGACTGCCTATTTGTAAAATATTCCAAGAGTAGTTTTCGTTATAAAATGATCCTAATTACTAGATAAATAAATAAGAGTAGTTTGAGACACAATTTTTATGATTTTCTATTTATAATAAACAATCAAGAGCAGGTCCGGACTGACCTTTTTGTATTCTACTTACCTAAAATTCCAACTACGAGAATGTATTTATTTGTAATTTTACTACCAAAGTTTATTCTTATTTCGTAAAATTTTCATTCAATAAAATAATTGCAAATTCAGTAGGAAGTACGGTCGAAATAACATCACGCCTTTCCTCGCTAGTGTTTATCTCTACGCAAGGAAATGTGCCTATTGCGTAAACTCAAATACTTTTTGCTTACGATCACCTCGCAATCTAAAAAATCTTCTAGGGTTGTACAAAAAATTGTCAATAAATGAAACACAAGTATAAAAATGGTTCATATAATTAAAAGTAAGTAAACAATAACAAAATATGAGTCGCCACCTAAAAAGCGTGCTAGGGTTGTACAAAAATTAGTTATAAACAAACATGAAATTTATAAATTATTCATATACTTAATTAAACGAAAGTAAACAATAACAAAATATGAGTTCAAAATTCTAATGTTTTTTTCATTTGATTACTGATCAAATTCTGATTTCTACTAATTTGATGATAAAATCAATTGCTATTGCAAAACCTATCAGAATGAAAATGTTACCAGCTGCCCGATTCACGTAATAAAAACCGTAGCGTAGTGACTTAAAAATGTCACTTCGCACACTTTTTAACCGACTTAAAAAAAGAAGAAGATTCTCAATTCGTTGTATTTTTTAACCGATTTTGATGATTATTTTTTTTTATTTGAAAGCTGGTGCATCCCGTGTGGTCACATTTTAATTTCATTAGGATCGGACCTTGGGTTTACACCAGGTAACTCTTCAAAATCGTATAGGAATTGTATAGAAATTGAGCTATTGGAAGATTTATGACAATCCAAGACTAGATAAGTAAGTGCGTTAAAAACAGAAAACCAAAAGGCGATTTCTAAGTTTCTAAGTTAAAACGACTTTTGAACTGGCGTGTTTACGTGAATCGACCGGCTGGGTAGTTAAGTTACCTCAGTCTCTTTCAAAATCATTAGACGTTCTTCTCTTTCAAAACACGTAAAGCTCTTTCTTTCCTCTCTTTCATAGCCTCTATGACATTGGGCGGGTCACGAATAGGCATGCTTCGTGACTGCCGAGGATCAACTAATTCTGGAAGGAGGCAATCGTAATAAAATCTAACTAATTTCATCTCCATTTTCTCCTTCCAAAATTTGTCGTCCTTTTCTATAATATAAACTTTCATAGGTACAGTAGCACCAAACCAGATGCCAAGCATGCAAACGTTTCTTTTAGTTATATGTAGCTGTCCCTGAATTTGGAAATACCAGTAATGATTTTTATTTATGACATAACCCTTGGAAGCCTTGTCCTTAACCCAAAAGGTATGTTTGGCCATTGCTTCATCAAGAGTCATGCCAGCTAAAGAATGTGGGCACCTAATTTCAATTAAACCGTTTGCATAAATGCCATCTGGTGTAGTACCAAGAAATTCATATTGATCGTCGACGAACAAACCGCAACCTTGTATACTAATATTCTCTTGAATTTCTAACTGTCTAATTGCAGTTTCTTCGTTTTCGATACCGTACCGTACAGCAGGCAAACTGGAGATATTACTACCATAAACGATTTTACAAACAAAAGCAGCACAACTTGTGCTCTCTCGTTTTTTACAAACTTCCCCGAACGATGATGAGGTTAGTAATTTTCTCCTTGTACTCATCCACTCAGCACTACTTCTTTGCAAATGGGTCGACCTTTCAAGCTCCTCTCTTTCAGCACAAGACAACTTTAAATCAACTAAAAAAGATGACTTGGCTTTCTCATATAATTCTGGACTCAGATCAGGTTTTTCGCAGTTTGGTCCATAGTGAGCGTCTTTCGATACAGCGCTGTGGCTTTTTTTCAATCTTAATTTAGGTTTAGCAATTAAAAGGATTAGGACTAGATTTAAATATGACTTCATGAGTTTTACTATGAATCGATCCCGTATTAAAAGACACAACAGCAGCTGCGCATCGGCCCGCATAAGAACCACGGGAAGAATAATTTACACGCTTACCCCCAACTAATTTGGCAATTACTCCGTTAAAACTTTCAACTATATTACTTGTGCAATTATGAATTAAACTTCTAGAATGAAATGACAGTCTTTTACTTAAAATTTCTACCGCGTCCATTAATCCGCATCCAACAATTGTTGGAAGTAACCCAACAGGTTCTATTCGACGAGTGTCAGGTCTACAAAAATACTCCTTGCAATGTTGGTGATTACCAAATACGTGTTGTGGACCATTTAGGATATCTTCACTAAGATTTTTTATTTTTTCTTCGAGTGACTGATTTTGATCCCCCCAATATTTAATCGCGCATTTTACACCCGTTCTTAAACGCAAATACCTTTCTTTTAGGAATTTCCGCAATTCGCAAGGATACTTAGTGTCTTTCGACAATTTCTCCAAGCTATTGCATTAGTTTCGTAAAAGATGATTTTTGCATTCAATTTTCTCTACTATTAAATTATCGTACGGACGCGAATCTAATATTTTTTTATAAGTACTGGAATCGCCGTCTGCTACAAATTTATTATAAATTACACCGTGATCAACAAAGGAACGTTTAAACCCCTCAACTATAATGGTCGATTCCATCCCGGTAGATGATCCTGAATAATTCTTGAAACAATGGTGTTCCGGGGGCTGACTGTTATTCTTTGCGGCTCGTGCACAGACTACGCAGTATTTATTTTTAACTCCAAAAAACAATACTTTATTAGTTTTAATGCCAATTATCGCAGCTGCGCCGGATAAGGCGGAAAAATTCTTACCATAAGATCTCTTGCTCCAACAACCGTCAACAGCAACAGATATTAATGGTGTACCATTTTTATCAACACGTACACGTGCGTACTCCGCTTCTTCCTTGACAGCTTCTGCCATGGAATGTGCTGCTGTCTTTTCCCACCAATCGCAAACCGTATTATTAATTTCATTGTACAATGAAGGTGACATGATTGGTAGGGCTACTGCGGCACTTAATGTTTTTAACTGAGAGTAGCTCCCACCAGATGATAGATGATGATAGATGATGATAGATCATCAAATTGTGTCTGGTATCACCAGACACAATTTGATGATTCACTTCCATGCTATCTTCTTTCTTTTCAACCAAACACACAGTAAATTTCATATTACACATACTACATTTTATGATGAGTTTTGAGTCCAGACCAACTTTTACTTCACCTATTATACTGAGGTAACTTAACTTACAATCCATTGGACCGTGGTCCCCTATGGCCTGAAGAGCTTTAAAAAAAAGAAATATCCACTACTCTACGCCCAACTTCCACTTCATCCACCTTTCCCTCTTGACGGTTGTCAATAACTAGTTCCTGTAAAGAAAGATAATGGCTTGATTTTTTTATAAAAAATAATTCAAAAGGTATGGGCCCAATTTCTTCAAACATAGCTAAGAACTCCCTTAGAATACATCTTTGAAACACATAACACTAGATCAAAATCTTAAACGTTTTTATCAGTCTTCGTCAATTATGAAAATGAATAAATAAACATAATAAAAAACTGGTTGCTTGTAAAGTCGGTTTAGGACGATAATTTTACCGGATAATGTCATAATATTAGTCTCCATCGCTTGTACTGCGCTCTCGCTTGACCCTAGCGTGACATAATGTGACACTTTTTTGTGCGTGTAAATTTAATAAATCCGACTATATGCATAAAAACTCAAAAGGTAAAAAGAAAACAAGTCTACGGTCTTGAATTATGTTACATTAAAATAAATAAGAACACTATTGTAATAAATCGAATTCAACAGTTGAGACCCATTGAAATCCTCACAGGCTCGAAGATATTCCTGACTAGCTAAATATTTCTTTAGAAATAGGCCCCGACTGCTAAATACGCTATATTACAATGGTGTTGTTATTTATTTTTATTAAATATTTTTATTACACATTTTCATTTTTTAATCTGTCGGGTTTTAACATTTTTATTGTTTATTTATTTATATTCATAACTGACGAAGACAAATTATAAAAGTGCAAAAGAATTCATACAATATTATGTTCGTGATGAACAGAAATTATAAATTTCCTTTACGCTATACGTATTGGTTTTTTATGGCGTCACTTATTCTATGTCACTCGGGCTTAGAAGACAATTCTAATGATACTAAAAACATTAAAATCGGTTCAATAATTTTGAACTTATCGTGCCACAAAGATATATTACTTAGTATACATACATACATACGTACACCAGTCGCGTAAAAGATAATATTTTACAAAAAAAAATCTTGATTTTGGTAAAATACGAGATTTGAACGTGAATTTTCTTTTGAGAAAGTAATTGAGAAGTATGTGTTTGTCTCACAATGAAAATAATAAATATTGCAAAAAAAAAACTGTAGGTACTGAGATTTTGTCTTCGCCCATCACTAACTAGTTTGTTTATTTATGTAACAAGTCTACAAGAATTACGTATAACAACTTACCTCTATACAGCGCGTAGCAGTGTTGCTCGGAGTCTCAGCCTGAAGGTTTTCTTCATTTTCAGTACTGGAAATATTATTCATCAATATCCACTTTTTATTTATTTTGTAATTTTTGTACAACCCTACGCCAGGCACGGCGCGCCTCTTTGGCGGTAGGTATGTCGACAACGCCGCGCGCGCGCCTGTGCAATTTCTGATAGGAAACATACCTACTTCCACTTCCACATATTTAGACATGATGAACATGAAAACTAATAATACTGTAACTAATAATAGTGTAAGCAAACTCATTGCTTTGAAATACATAAATATATGAAAACTAATACTATATTATGTAATAAAATTTATTATTATGAAAATTGTTCCTATAGAAATTGACTTTATTACTTATATAGATATTGAAATTACGTAATTATTACCTACTGGACATTGTAATTTTTCTTCTTAGACTGACATACCTAATTGTGTACCTATCTAATTACATGTCAAATCAATATTTACATGCTGTTGTAGGTATATGTCTGAATCAGGCGATCTAAATCATTGTACCTATTTGCTTTGTAATGTACCTACCCTGTTCAAAATGCAAATAGATTATATTATTATTACTACTAAGACATGATAAGCATACACACAAATAAAAGTTATAAAACTAGGATTTTTACTTGACACTAACACAAATCTAGTAATTTTTTTCTAGGTATTTAGGACAAGACGTAGTCAAGTAGGCAGGTAAATAAATAAGTAGGGAGGAACTTACATTTTATTCCGAGATCTTTTGGCTTTCACGTTTTTATAATGCGTACTAAATTTTCTTTTCGCTGGCATGGCACTCAGCAAATTATCCTGCGAAAAGAGACCCTCGATTACCAATTACGTTTATGATACCTATTGCCTTTATCATGTTGAAAAATCTATGTATGTCGTGCAGAGAACTATATACCCCGCCAGTTCATATCTCGAGAAAATAAGGTGGGCAGGGCTTTGATTGTTTCAAGCCTGAATGGATACCTACTTTACAAGGTTCATAAAATGACCTACGCAACAAAGTAAATAATTTTGTATTTCTTACGATTTATATCTAGTTCCATCATGGTTTTCTTTCAGACTTTCATTATATCGGTACTTTCTACTTACTGAAAGTAAATTAGTTATAAAAATATTGTACTTACAGTTTTTCACAAAAAACACAAATTCACAACACGTAATTTTGCTGTAGCATCCGACACGCGTGGAGTCACTTTGAAATTCTATGGCGCACTGGCGATTAGTAGCGACAACCGTGCTATCGGGACGCGTTTGAATTTCCATACATTTTTCTATGGAGAATTTACGTAAAACATATCTAGATTTTAGGGCTTTAAAAGGGGAAGTTTTTGTTTGTAAAGGTACAAAACAAAGATGAGTCATGTCAGTGTTCAAAAAGTGTTTCTTTTTATCAATTTGTGTTGATTTATTGGGTTAAATCTGAAAAATACGAAGGCACGTTTTCGCATTTTTTCTCAATTTTGTGCGTTTGTTGACGTTTATTATATAACAACTACAGGGTTTTAAGAGTTAAAATTAGCACTAACATAATTTTTGGTCTTTCATTTTAATATATACAAATTATCGTTGTTATTAATCATATGTAAATAGGTTAAATATGAACAATCGTAACACTCTTTTCGGTGATTTTCACGATCTGGGCCCTTAATCATACTTTTTAATAACAATTTCTTTAATCATTATTATTTCATAAATGTTTAATCCACATTACGTACCTATTAAACTTAAATAAACAAAAAATCTCGTATCTTTTCTAATCGTGGTGCAGATTCGAGAGCGGGGCGCGTTATAAAAATGTATCTAACCTAACTCGTGTCTATGGATCGCCTTGATTGCAATCAACCGCTGGACATCGTACGATCCTGGTGCGATATTTCATCACTTATGGCTCGTTTACATTGGTCAAGCTTTTAGTACAGTAGCCAACTACAGTGAACAAGGACAGTGGTGTAAACCAATCGGACAGTAGCGAGTCAACTTGGCTTGCAACCTGGCTTGCAAGTGGATCCGAATAGAATGGCTTTCTATTTTTTGGACAGTGATCCCTCCCCGCCCGACACTTGACTCGCCACTGGCGTAGTGTAAATAGTAAAATTTAGTACAGTGCATAAGTGATCGGCTTCAAGACGTTTTGTTTAATTCATAGCTTGTTCCTTTTTCTAAAGAAATGGCGGGAAAATGGTCCGAGGTCACCACAATGCACACAGTACCCTAAATAAATTGTGCATTTAATATAGATTAATATGGCCGTTTACAGCGTGTAATTTAAATGAAAAATGAATATTTTGGGAGATATTACAGATTTAAAATGCAGGGGCATAGATGTTGCGGCGATCATTCGTATTTCATCAGACGTATTTTTTGGCGAGACTCGTCCATTGTGCCAGAGGAAAGACACTTGACTGGCCGTAGTGTAAACAGTCACTGTCCAGACTCGAAATACTCGCCACTGTACCCGCACTCGCCACTGTACTAAAAGCTTGACCAATGTAAACCAGCCTTTAGGTACAAGGTTCACACAAGTTAGTGGCCTGTTACAAAATTGCATTGTGTCGGTACAGTGGGCCAAGAAAGTGGTTTACCAATTTTAATCTTGTTTCCTAGTCATCGAAAATTACAAGAAGGTCCTAAAAGGATATCAGTGAAAGAATTTCTTGGTCCATCCACTGTACCTATTTAAGTATGTATCTATTTATGGTCGACCAGCTGATGAGGGTGTCTTCGGGTTGATATAACCCTTACGTAACACCCTGTATAGAGGGGCTCATGGCTAAGTGGTAACCGGTTAGGTTAACACATTGCAGAGGTTAAACAAACACTAACTAGCTCTGTCTTAGGATGGGTGATAATTTCTTAAGACACGAGACCCGTCCATGCCTCGGAGAGCACTAGCCGTCGGTCCCGGTTGCCATACGAACATCTATGGTTGTCGTTCTGGGTAGTTGGAACCCCAAAACATCCGACTGGTCTCACTACAGAACTTTGATATCGCCAATGAGTTGTGAAATGGCAGTTGCTACACGGAAAATATCAAAGTTCAGACGCTTTGTATTTAGACTGGAAAACCGAACCCAGCTGGCTTGGGGAAAGGCTTAGTGGATGATGATACTTATAAATTTACAAACACGTACGCACGCCGAAAGGGTAGAAAAGGGCATTTCGAGTTCTACAGTGGTATAATTTGTCTCTCGAATAATGCGAGCCTGTTGCAGTTTCCGGCCACCTCCATACATTACACACGTTCCCTGACGTTACCGCAAGAGGCGCTGGTGTGCAATGTATGGGGAATACAAAAACGTATTTCGAGCAAATTTACGTAAGGAACTAGACACTCAGAGCTTCGGCTGTTAGTCAGCAGGAGCACGGGCGGCGTGCAGCCAAGGATGACTTATAGGTAGTGAAATATAACCTGAATATACCTGGCACTTATTATAAATCATCCAAGTAATAGCTTATAGGTAATGGATGGTATTAGGGCCCCTTACCACAATAATACTTATCTATAAGTGGGTAAGTAAGTACCAATATTATAAAGAGACAGGTTGTTTGTTTGTTTGAATTGAAAAGCGTCCGTAACTGCTGGATCAATGTTGAAAATTGGTTCATTGATATGTAGCTGTACAAGTGTAAATGTGTTCTCATGGGAATTGAGAACAATAAAATTATAACACGCAAGCTGAGCCGGGGCAATCAGCTAGTCTAGTATAAATGGTTTATGTAACCGTCTGTCATTGACATTACAGAGATAAGCGGCTTTAGTACCAAGTATAGGTCAAAATTTGTTAAGTAACCTTGCTCAATAAGCTTAGGCAGTCCGTTAGCGTTTTGAATGAACTTCCACGAACGAACCACATGTATAAACAGATTTGCATAAAAATTTCAACATGAGTACATCAGTTTATCCTTTTTATCCCTGACACAGATATAAGAGAGGGCTGTGAGCTCTGCGAATTGAGAAAAATAAATTTTTACTGACACGTAGGATCCGTTTTATTCCGATAAGCTAAGTATTTTACGAAAAACAAAAGAATTTTACCGGTAGGTACCTATCTCATTGTAGAACCGACCGCACTGTACCTATGACGTTATTGAATGTGTAAACTCCTTGCTGACTCCTCAATAATAAAATTAATTGATTAAAAAATTAGCATATTGATGACTTTTGTACGAAATGAAAACGTTTACACGGGCTAGGTTTTCCTTCCAACAAACTGTTAGGATACATATTCAATTTACAGCATTGCTTTTAGAATTATGTATAATATACGAGTACATTTAGATCGATGAGCTAATCATTCACACTGATGCACGATATGTACGAATGTAATATACCTTCTATAGCCTAGTATACTGACATTAGGCTTTACAAGGCATTAGCAGGGCTCTGTCACTCACCTAACAACCGCAACAAATACGTGACATCAGCGACAACTTGAAGTTGTAAATCAGTAAGGGCTGTCTCGTTTTTTGTAACACGGCATTGACCGTGGAGTTTTTATTGAAGCATTAATGTCATAATTATTGGTCAACTTATGTTATATTATACTTTGCTGACAACCCTAACGTTCGAGTTATGTTTAAAGAAAACAAAAGAATTGCTTGTGTCAACGTCGGAGTGTAAGTTCTGTATGTAAGTACTTACATACTATTCATTCCCTATTCTGTGGCTTAATTATTACATTCGAGCAAGATGTTTCTAGCGTTCTACTGAATCTTTCGCAGTCTAAAGGTTGAATTATACTAGATTTGAGGGCGTGTAGGTACGCGGCTTGGACGGAACACGGATTTGAAGTGTTACATTTTGTATAAAGCCGTTTATATTACGTTCCGTGTCCCATCTGGGCATGGGTGACGCTCGTCTATACAACTCAATTCAAATACTAGGTATTGTACACAACATGGAGAAAATACATAAAGGAGATATCACTTACAGTGTACAAATGGCGGCCATATAGTTAAAAGCGATCTCTTCCAGACAACATTTGGATGGATAGCGAGTTTAAGAAATTAAAAGGGATAGTATACAACTGTCACTCTAAGGAGAAAGACGAATAATAACTAAGTAAATAGAATCAGAAAATGACAATTGATCGCTGCACGTGGCGCCCCGGCCCCTGCGTTTCTCGGTCTAGTTAATTCATTCCCGAAGCAAGCAACTCATTGTTCTGAAAGTTGCTGTGTGTGCGTTCACAAACTTGGGAACTAATGACTAGTGGTTCTGTGAACCGTAGACTTCGGGAGCTTTGTGTAGAAAATTTATTCTTCAATTTTCTCTTTCATTTTTCATGCAATCCAAAAAAATATCATTCACATCTTATTCATTGTAAGCAAGGAGTGTGTGTGTAAAGTTTCATGAAAATCGGTTGATAAATACGGCCGCAAACATGATCTGATAGAACCCGTAGATGTAGAGATGTAGAGGTACAGACGAAAGAAATTCTCCCCAGTCTGAAAGTTGAAACGGAGACTTCGGTCGCTTCGCTCCCTCAGTCAATTAAGATATATGTATTATCCAAGATGGAGTAAGTGAGAACAACACTGCAAGTTGCAACAGCTAGGTCCATTCTAATGAAGTACCTACTCATCCAATATTAATATTATATATTATTAAGTATATGATACCGATAAGCGAGTGTGAACGGACAAGCTAGTAAGGTATGTCCTAAATAAAGGCCAGGTTAAAAGTACCAGTAACCGGCGAGCATGCATGAAGACATTAATGAAAGTTGAGGAAGCGAAAGAAGTATGCCAGGATCGTATCGTAGCAGGTGGAAATCCGTGGTCTCTGCCTACCCCACTGGGAGAGAGGCGTGATATTATGTATGTATGTATATGATACCAGAATATTGTAAGCCTATCACAACTCTAACCTATAGAGATATACAGATATTTAATTTTACTACTATAACTCTGACCAAAGCTTTCGCTTTTGACTCACTAAACATTGATGGTATTATAATGCCTGTCGTCAGTTAGTCATCATCACACCAACACCTGTTCTATAGGCTGAATGTAGCGTGTCAGTTGTCGCAACGAAAGTAATGACGGTCATCTGTGAAAATGTATGTGTACTTTCCAATAGGCATCATACTCGTAAGATTATTGTTGTTGGTTTCGAACTTTGTTGTTCAGTGTACTTTAAAGTTTAATAACCCTGTAGTTGCTCATGTCGTTTGTATTTATTAATACTACTGATAATACATTACATATTTTGTAGATGTTGAAGATAGTACTTACCTATAGTCACAGAATGGGGAATAGTATGTAAGTTGCTATAGTATAATTATAACTATGTTGTGAAGATTTGTGGCTTTCACTAGTTATACATAGTACACCCCCCGGAGCCACTGGAAATAGGGTGGAGGCCAGAGGACCTCTGCAACGGACGTAGGAGCGGACCTCACCAAGAAAAAAAGGTACACAGTACATTTTCATTTAATTTCATTGTACTCAGTATTACACGCTGTTGGTATCCATTTGGTAGTGGTATTATATACCTATACAAAAACGATGAGATCAAATAAATAAATAGGTTGGAAATCAATGATATTTTATGTAAATATAATTATAAAACCGTCATTGGTAGGAAATACCTAATACCTAGCTCTGATAAAAAAAATCCGTTATCCGCTAAAATACTAGAAGAGCTTTGGCTGTTACCTATAATATAATAATAATATAATATAATAATAATTGTTTATTTGCAATCCACAAACTAAAACTAAAACATTTGACAGTTGAAGATGGTATGGACAATATTCAGTAGTTTAGAGTGTGGATAGCTGGTGCCTGTGGTAGGTAACGAGACCTGAATTACAGGTCACCAGCGCCCCACTGACAGATGTAAAAAACTGACCACAATCAGCCCATGTAGCAACAAAAATCGTACATTACACAAAACAATGATAGTGTAACGCCATCTCGTAGCGAGTAATAAGACTACCAAACTCAGCGCCATCTAGTAGCAAATCGCAGTACTACTACGTAACGTCTTTCGGGAATATTCTATCAAGGTACTTCTACGTAACGCGTTTCTCGACGCATCTAGAAGGTTCGGGAGAGTGACAGAGTGTTCGCGATGATTCTCGGCTGAAACTTCTAGACCGATGAACGCCCTATATATGCCGAGCGCTTTGGCGGGAGTTGATCAGTATTTCCAGAGCGATAATACGAGTTATACCTGCGAGTTCAAGTGCGATTAAAAGTGTTTAGTGAAGCTCATAGTGAAGTGTAAATTAGTGGTGTAATAAATAAAGTGTTTTGTGGTAGTTTGATCGGCATTTTCCATTCCGTAGAACCCCGGCTCGTAACAATTGGTGTCAGAATTGGGGATTTGGACAATGCCGGTGTTACCGAAAGAAGACACAGAGGACGTCCGTACAGGGGTCAGCGCCAACAGGAGTTGGACAGCAGGCGCTTCGGAGGTAATACGCCGGAGAGGTTGGGTGGTCAGCAGCAGCCAACGGTGGAAGCTGGCCCGCCCACGGTATCTCCAGCGCCAGCACCTCCAGACTTTGCTGCGCTGATGGCGATACTACAGGAGAAAGCCCGTCGCCAGGAGGAGCAGGCACGCCGCCAGGAGGAGCAGGCACGCCGCCAGGAGGAGCAGGCCCGCCGGTTGGAAGAACAGCTGCTGCGCGACAAGGAGGAGCAGGCACGCCGCCAGGAGGAACAGACGCTCCTCATGAAAGATCTTCGAGCGACTTTTGGCAAGGAGATGATTGTGATGAAGGATCAAGTTCATCATGTTGAGAACCGAATCACGGAAGCCGAAACTCGGTTAGAAGATGTAAAAAACCATATTACAGATGTGAGAAAGGAGCTGAGAAATCTGAAAGCTGGAGATGGGATTGCGACTTCCTTACCTGCTGTGCCTTCAGCACGTGGATTTAAAGTACCGCCATTTGATGGGACATCTTCATGGTCAGCCTATAAAAAGCAGTTTGAGGCCGTTAAGAAGGCAAACGGCTGGAGTAGAGCCCAGGCCATGACTGCGCTTACATTGGGTCTGCGAGACAAGGCGTTACCTATCCTAGAAGCTTTCGGAGACGATGTATCCTACGAGATACGGTGATACAGATACGGTGACGCTCACCTGGAACACGTGTATCGTGCGCAGCTGAAGGATCGTGTCCAGCGCACTGGCCAAAACTTGCAACAGTGGGCCCTGGAAGTTGAGAAGCTGGTACGGAAAGCATACCAGTCGGTGCCTGCGCTCATCAATGGGAATCTGGTGCAAGCATTTATCGATGGCATCCACGACCTAGAAGTCAGGGCTGCAGTGAGACTCGGGCACCATGAGACTCTCAAAGACGCCTTGGCTCATGCTTTGGAGGTCGAAGCCGTACGGAAGGATCATCGATCTCACCGCGTCAGGGAAGTTGTGGCATCACCGGCTCGCGACCGTTTCACGAGGTATAGCCCTAGGTGCTACACATGTGGTGAGAGGGGCCACCTTCGATCCAGTTGCCCAAAGCGGACTGCAGAAAGAGCAGAAAGTCGTTCCCAAGGAGATAGGGTGACTAACGTCACCGCCCAGCAACAGCAGGGAAAACGAATAATAACCAGGACTGCGTGGCGGGTGCCGGCTGATATTAGAAGAGCCCCAAAGGAGATAAAGGAAGCCATACCTGTGAAGATACTTAAAACGGATCTGAGCGACGAATGGAAAGAAATCCTACAACATGCTCAACAGGACGACGCGGACATCAAGCCAATATTTGAGTGGATTAAAGCAAGTGTTCCTAAACCCATGTGGAGTGACGACGCTTCAATGAGTTCAATCACAAAAAGTTATTGGTCGCAATGGGACAGTTTAGTTATTCAGGATGGAGTCTTGTGCCGCAAATGGGAAAATGCTCGAGGAGACAGCTGTCGTTTGCAAATGTTCGTCCCTAAAGTTAAGGTCCCAGATGTGCTACAGCTCTACCATAATGGATGTTCAGGGGGCCATATGGGAGTAAAAAGGACTCTGTTGAAGATACGTGAGCGGTTTTACTGGATCCACTGTCGCGACGACGTTGAGGACTGGTGTCGCAAATGTACGAGTTGTGCTGCTGTGAATGGACCTCATACATGGAGCAGAGGTGCACTGAAACTGTATAACGTTGGGGCACCATGGGCCACGAAGTGGCCAGAAGTCTTCGCTATACCTAATCAAGAAGCTACCACGGTCGCAGATAAATTAGTTCACGAAGTCTTCTGTCGTTTCGGGGTGCCTCTAGAAATCCATAGCGATCAAGGAAGAAATTTTGAATCTCAGGTGTTTCAGGAAATGTGTCGGGTCATGGGTACTCACAAAACCAGAACGACCTCTTACCACCCGCAGTCAGATGGAATGGTGGAGCGATTTAATCAGACATTGGAGAGATATCTGGCGAAAGTTGTGGAAAGCAGGCAAAAAGATTGGGACAAGCACATCTAACCGTTTCTTTTGTCTTACCGAAGTGCGGTTCACGAAAGCACGTCAGTGACACCAGCTTATGCGAACTCTGGAAGAGAATTACGGTTGCCTGCCGACTTAATAACCGGTATACCGCCTGACGCTCCAAGCAATATCACCGATTATGCGAATGACTTGCGCAGCAGGATGAATGACATTTATGAGCATGTCAGACAATCAGGTCAACAAATGTCTGAAAAGATGAAGACCCGTTACGACCGAAACACAAACAATAAGGGCTTCGATGAAGGTTCGTTAGTGTGGTTACATAACCCAGTTCGCAGTAAAGGGAAGTCTCCTAAACTGCAATCTAAATGGGATGGACCATACCGAGTTGTGACCAAGATTAACGATGTCACTTACCGAATACGGAAGAGTCCAAGAAGTGCGCCAAAGATAGTTCATGTGGATCGATTGGCGCGATATTATGGGCCTGACAATGCTCGGGACGAGCATGTCTTAGGAGGGGGCAGTGTAACGCCATCTCGTAGCGAGTAATAAGACTACCAAACTCAGCGCCATCTAGTAGCAAATCGCAGTACTACTACGTAACGTCTTTCGGGAATATTCTATCAAGGTACTTCTACGTAACGCGTTTCTCGACGCATCTAGAAGGTTCGGGAGAGTGACAGAGTGTTCGCGATGATTCTCGGCTGAAACTTCTAGACCGATGAACGCCCTATATATGCCGAGCGCTTTGGCGGGAGTTGATCAGTATTTCCAGAGCGATAATACGAGTTATACCTGCGAGTTCAAGTGCGATTAAAAGTGTTTAGTGAAGCTCATAGTGAAGTGTAAATTAGTGGTGTAATAAATAAAGTGTTTTGTGGTAGTTTGATCGGCATTTTCCATTCCGTAGAACCCCGGCTCGTAACAATATTTACACGGATTTCTGTAGCAAGTGTGAAAGTTTGCGTTAGTGTGTATAAATGTGTAGGGATGTGTAAAAGAGAAAATAAATTTAAAAATTAAAGAAAGTATAAATTGATAAATTGAACTAAAATTAGGAGGGTACAACCAACAGTTCCTCAATAATCAAATAGGTTTGCTGGAGTAGCCAGGCTCTAACCCTCACCCTACAGTTGTGGTAATTAAGAGAGTGAATGTCTAGCAATTGGTGAAACTTGTTGTAGAGATACGGTCCTAGGAAAAAGTAAAATCGTCGAACGAAGGAGGTCTTTATGGACCTTGATTCAGCCACAAGGTGGTTTCGTTTGGAGAGTTCATCATCGAAGCACGTCTCAGAATGCTGCCTAAGGACCGTCGCAAGCATAAACAATTGTCTCACCGTCAACACTTGACAAAACTCATACAGTTCAGTGGTTGGGAAGAGACGAGGCTTATAACAGCACACCTTTAGAACACACCTCTGCGCTCGCTCCACTATCAACATGTGGGTCTTGGCAGCACCTCCCCAGGAACCTATGCAGTAGCCCAGAATGGACTGGCACAAAGCAAGGTACACTACCTTCATCACCTCAGGACTGGCAGAGGCACGCAGCGACCGAAAATATGTACCAGCTTTCGAGTCCTGTTAGACAAGGCGATAATTTGCTCTTGGAAGCTCAGACCGCTGTCCAACATAACGCCAAGGTACTTAACAGAAGACACTTTGTCTACAGCTAGACACGGCGTTATATTTGCAGATACACTCGGGCACTGGACAAACCTGTTCCGACCCGCCACCACCTGTAAGTCTCCCGTGAGTGGGGTAGAATTTCGCAACCCGAACATCAGTACCTTGGTTTTAGTGACGTTGAGCGTAAGCAAGTTAGAGTCCAGCCAGGCTCCAGCGATGTCAAAACCATTCTGAGCCAGTCGGAATGCATCGTCCCATGCATCCGAAACAAACACCAGAACCGTGTCATCTGCGTAACTAAATACCCTTCCCCGGTCGAGTGAGAGGTTACAGAGGTCGTTAATGTAGACTAAGAATAGCGTCTATATACTATTCATATATGTATTTATATTGATTGAACGAGTACCTATAAGTACCTACCTCATCCCTCATACCTCATACCTCATCATCCACCGAGCCTTTTCCCAACGCGGTTGGGGTCGGCTTTCCAGTCTAACTGCGATGCGGCTGAACTTCGATATTTTCTGTGAAGCGACTGCCTTCTGACCTCCACAACCCATGGGCGATATCGAAGTTCTGTAGTTAGACCGGTCGGATTTTTGATTTGAGCTCCAACTACCCCCTAACGACTGCCATAGATGTTTGTATAACAACCGGGACCAACGGCTTAATGTGCTCTCCGAGGCACGCAGGGGTCTCTGGTGTCTTAAGAAATGGTCACCCATCCTTAGACCGGACTGAGTCGATTTTGCTTCACCTTTGCAATGTGTTAACATTGTCGGTTACCACTAGGCCACGAGCCCTAAGTACCTACCTATATTGATATAATTACAAAATGTTTGTTCACCAGCGAAGTCCAAAGGCGATGGATTAGTTTCAAAACAATAAAATTAACCCATTCATAATATAAGGGTCGTTGAGGTTAGAATTACCTTTCAATAGAACTTATTTCCTGGTTTTCTATACAACTAATGTACCTACATAAGAATAGAACTTGTAGCTATTTAACAAAACATTGAGTAAAACTGTTAATTATGTTGCTTTGTTATTTTACCCAGTTTTATTACTTCAAAATTGGTTTCGAAACAAACAAGAACATACTTTATAGTAGAAGAGTCGTGGATGCTTAAGCTGGGGCTGAAATGTGTGTTCTGTAGTTTACTTTTAAAGTTTACATATATTTTGCTTTTAACACGAAATACGGCGTAAATATGAATAGGTACATAGCTTTTATTACCTGACGTTTCGAGCAGGTTACACCGGCCGTGGTCACAGGCTGTATTTCGTGTTAATTACCGTGTTAAAAATATAGATTATGAAACGCGAAAGTTTAATAAGAAAGTACTAAAGTGGTAAAAACGACGAAAAGTATGATAGATAAGTTCTCTTGTTTAGGGAGTATGGGTAAATCTCGCCATAATTCTTTAATTCGTAGGTATGTATGTACTTACATTACTAGTGTAAACACTGTTGCAGTATTTATATTTATTATATTTTTATTATATTTACTAAAGTAGGTACTTACTTATTCTGACGTCCAAACTATAACAAATGTTCTAAGAACTAAGAAGTCACAACTGTGAAATCATTCATTAAATGTTTGACGTAAATCTGTACATCACATTACATTATAGGTACATCCCTATCGATAGATCCATAAAATGTGGATTATATATTATTATATTTATATTTTTGGACAATCTCACACAATATCATCTAGCCCAAATTAAGCTAATACGTAGGTCACACTATAAGTTTTGCGTTAAAACCAAAATATTATGTTTATTGATTTTCAAAATACTCTCCTTTACATTTTAAACATTTTTTCATGCGATCGAACCATTTTTTAAAACAGGAGGACCACAGATCTGAAGGCATGTTTTCTACGTGCTGATTGAACGCAATCACTGCCTCTTCGGAGTTGGTAAAAGTGAAACCTCTCATCAAATCTTTGATTTTGGGGAAAATATAGAAATCACAGGGTGCTAGGTATGGGCTACGCGCAGGATGGGTGACGAGTTGTACTTTTTTGGAAGCTAAAAATGACTTTGTTTTGTTGGCCGTGTGTGAAGAAGCGTTGTCATGATGTAGGAGAAAGCGGCTTTTGGGTCGTCTTTCGCGAACTTTTTCTAACACCCTGGGTAAACAAATGGTAGAATACCACTCGGCATTAACACTCGTTTGATCTGCAAGTGAAATTGTACAGATGGGACCCGTAGCTGAGAAAAAAACGCAATCATTTATTTTACCAACGTTTCTCGCATGCCTCACTTTTGTTGGCTTGTTCTCATTTTCAAACACCCATTCACAAGATTGCTGTTTTTTTTCGGGTTCAAAACAATAAATCCACATTTCGTCTCCTGTGACAATGTCATAAACAGCATTAGAATGTCCGTGGTCGTACTTCAGTAGCATCTGTGAGCACCATTCCACGCGAGCCCGCTTCTGCTCCGCTGTCAGTTCATGAGGGATCCAACGACAACAAAGTTTCCGAACTTTCAATTCTTCGTGTAAAATTTTCTGGATTTGACTCATACCAATCCCCAATAGTCCTCGAATTGTCTCATAGGTAATCCGCAGGTTTTCTTCAATTAACCGCTTAACAGTAGCCACATTATTTTCGTTGACGGCAGTTGAAGGCCGCCCTTCACGAAATTCGTCATGTAAAGAAACTTGACCTCTCCCAAATTCAGCAAACCATCGCCTCACGGTGCTCAAACAAGGTGCTTCTCTCCCAAAAGCATTTTGAAGACGAGCGGCACAGTCTTGCGGAGAGAGAGAACTTTTAAAATCATAAAAAATCATCGCTCTAAAATCTTTTCGACTTAATTCCATTTTCGTTACATACGAGACTTTGTGTGATAAAAAAACAATTGACAAATGATTTCCCGCCAATTGTTTTTTTTTATTACTAAAAAGGTTACAACATTTAAAAGGGACGGCAGTCGCATACTCATACCACTGCGCCACTGAGGAATGAAGTGGATTTGTAATAGGTACACCTCTGCATACTTCTTTAAAGATTTTAAAATTTCAATACTTACCCATTTACTTGCTACCATTAGATGCCTACAAATTTCTTCATGGAAACTTATTTGGACAACCAAAAAAAAAACTCGTAAAAAATCCTCCACTTCATTGCTACTGGGAGCTAGGTTTCTTAGAATCCTGGCTTTCCTCGTTAAATGACAATTAATACTAGTTCTCCAAGCTAGCAGACTTCAAATCCCGTGAAGCATCGATAACGATAGCTTTAACTGGGAGATCGAGTTCTCGGGCGTCGGCCCCCATGCCCCATGACCAATCGCCTACTAGATTACGTATTTATAATGGTATATGATTGGCTTTTGGCAACCTAATCAAGTTGGTGCGTAAAAACTATCTTTACACACCAACTTAGTAAGGTTTTACTTAGGTTCAATAACATATTATAGTAGCATCAACTCATCACATTGTCATAAGCATTTTTTGTGAGTTGAAGGGTCAAGTTTTTATTACTAACTTTATTTATAAAACTACAACCACCTGGTAAGTATCTTATCAATTAGAGACCAATGACCTTCACACAAATAAATACTAAGTGTGTTATTAACTGCATACTATTATTACTAAGTATAATAATAATAACAAACCACATGATGTAAAATCAACAACCTTCGTGAACTGTTTTCATCTTTTATTTAGTAGTTAACAACGCCATCTATTACCTACTCTTGTAACTACTGGTAATGTAGTTGCATTATAGTGTATCTATGTCGTGGGTGGGTAAGCTTTCATGATACGATATTGCTGAGTAAAACAACATTTTGGGAATGATATTTATTGAAAATTCAACTAAACGTATAAATCTTATTTATACTTACAATAAACAGTAAGTAAAATGGATAAATATTTACATATAGCTGGAGGAATAATGCACACGACAAAATGTTCCTCCAAAATTGCTCTAACAAAATATGGTAACCCGTGGTGTGGGTTGCCTTGTCACCGAAATGCTGTGTGAGACTTCAAGATTTTCATTGAATAATAAATTGTAAACATAATTACGTATTGTTTTTATTCCTCGCCCAATAAACGCCGACCTACCAACCGTAGGTATATTGTTTGTACCGAAGTAGGGTATCTACCTATTTCAATATTAACAGAATTACTGCCCAAGCTTGGCAGGCCTATTCGAGACACATAGGTACAACACATATTTTTATTATTTTTTTGTTTATTTAGCCGTGACAATTCTCGACTAATGACAGACATATCAATGTATAAAATTCTTTTAAAAATGTAATCAAGCCTCATACAACAATTTTGTGAATTACAATATAACGAGTAAACATTGTATAAGTTTATTACAAGATATAATAACGCAGTCTTAGTACGCCGTGACCACTGGTCGCCCTAACCCTAGGCTCCTAGAGAGACCGTTGCTAGTTCTAACACTACGGCGATACACATCGACTCCTACGTACGCTAACAACATCTAACCTGCATGTACTTGACCGTCGATGTAGCTGTAACTGGATTAAATTTCATTTAAAATTGTACCTAAAAGTTTTGTCATAATAAGCTTTAACACTGAGCTCTTTGACTATAATTATCTAAGTTAACAAGATTTAAACGCAGATTAAAAATTAATTCTGCAATTGTGTCTACAATTTTAGTGTTTGGTTTTAATAAACCTCATAAATATTATAGAAGTTGGTTTGGTTAAAAATTCTTTGGCTAAAGTCAGTAGAGCTACAATTCGACGTTATTATCAACTAATCTAACTACAACTACAAAATGACACTAAGTAGTAAGTATAATATGGAAGTGAATAAAATTGGCCTCGCCTACACTGAACAATAACAAGAGGCTACAAACTAACTTATATACTGGCTAGGACTAGAAAGTGGAGGGACTAGAGAACAGGAGGATATTGAAGATACTACTGCCGTTCACGAGCTTCCTTCAATAACTCACAAAGTATAAAAACTTATTGAGATAAACATACAATGACAGAATCATTTTTCTGCAACTAAAAGTAAGTATACAACGAATGATATTACCTATTGAAGAGAGCAACTTTTGAACTCGAAATAGCCCCAAATTGGGATACATTTTTGAAAAAAACTCTCTTTATTTTTGCATTATAAAGCAATGAGTTTGCTTAAACTATTCTTATAATATTGAATTTTTTGATGAATCCTTACCAAATCAATCATCATTCACCGAGCCTTTTCAACTCAGTTGGGGTCGGCTTTCCAGTCTAACTGCGTTTCGGCTGAACTTCGATATTTTCCGTGAAGCGACTGCCATCTGACCTTCACAACCCATGGGCGATATCGAAGTTCTGTAGTTAGACCGGTCGGATTTTTGATTTAGGGCTCCAACTACCCCTATCGACTGCCATAGATGTTTGTATGACAACCGGGACCGACGGCTTAACGTGCTCTCCGAGGCACTGAGGGGTCTCAATGTCTTAAGAAATGGTCACCCATCCTAAGACCGGCCTGAGTCGATGTTGCTTAACCTTTGCAATGTATTAACATTGTCGGTTACCACTAGACCTTACCAAATCAATATATCAATAATATAATGCTCAGTGGTCAGAGCATTCCCCGTGTTAGGGAAAGGCCGTGGGTTCGAGTCCTGCCGATGACATCAGTTTTTGTGTTATTTAATATTTTAAAAACTCACTTGTACACTATTCCACAAATATTTTTATTTTCGGTAAACCCTGACCGGTTTCGCCTTATTGCATCATCAGAGGTGTCTACTCATACTCAACCACTCACACAATTCACTCTTGTAACGTCGACGAGTCGGGATTTTTTTCAAAAATGTATTACTATAAGTTCTACATAGTGCCGACAATCGAAAGCATAAATTATACCAAATTGGGATGTTTCTTCTTTATTCCACAACTTTTGTAACAATTCAAAAAAGACGCTCACCAGAAAAGAGACATATCTAAAAAAATTTAGAAAAAAGTCTGTGGTTTCTAAAAAAATTCAATAATTAACAATAATATTAAAATCATTTATAAATATTATTAAGAAATTTCAACAAATTATCAATAACAATCTGTCAACATTCAATAGATGTTGTTTTATGTAAATTATTTTGGCAAAAATTGGCATGGTGTTATACGGCATTTCTACAAGGAATCTAAAAGTACTAAAACTAAGTCTGGCAGGTTGGGCAGGGTGACAGAACGGCTAGTCGGCTATAGAGAGTCCAAGCGAGTTCGCTGCACCGCCAGCAGTGCAGACTGTTGCTTGAGACTCTTACGTAGTCCCTCCAATGTCTGCAACACCTGGGTGACAAAACAGAAATTAGTTCGATTATCAAAAATATCAAACTCGCTTCATCATATTTTTTTGTAATATTTAAATTTAAAACTTATAATTTTACTCATGCATTACTTCCAATATGTGAGAAATCCGAAATACAATAACGATAACTAACGATACTGAGATAGTTACGGAATATTATTAAAACTCAAATCATGCTCAGACTAACCTCATCACGAACATACGCCTTCCTCTTGGGCGGCTCAGAGTGAGGTCTATCTGTAGGGGAGAGAGGGTGCATGTGGGCTCGAGGTGTGATTGGAGGGGGAGGTGGGGCAGCTAGGGGGGATCGTCTCGCGATGGGAGACAGTCTTCGCGGTGGCTCCGGGGAGTTTGCGCGCATAAAGTTCGTGATATGGGTGCGCTCTGGACTTCTACGGGGAGCTTCGACCTGATTTAGAAGAAATAATAAATAATGGACTTAGAACCATATTGCACTACTTAGATTCAGAGCAAAAAAGCTTTAATTTTTTATTATTACTTAAATATTTGAAAACCAAAGAACTCAGTTGGGCCATAGGATAGGTAATAGAAGTTGGGCACATCACATGTTTTCGCTAGCGTAGTAAGTACGCCGGGAGGCACTGGAAATACGTTCTGCTTGTAACCAGAGATACGAGTTTTTTGTGTGTCTCTTTATTATCTACAACTTTGTCATTTATTTTTTTTCATAGGACTTGTAGCCTTGCCGGAAATCGAGATAAACCGTTTTTACCTTTAAAAACTCACCCCTTTCCACTTCCCGACCTCAGATCGACCCTAAATTATTTTTCCCTTCATTTTTGTTATATTCTCGTCCTTTTGTAATGGGTTTCATCCTACTATGATTTTTTTCACTTTTTACCATTTTCAAAGGCTTCAGCCCTAGTCTACTACTAAAATAACAGATTAGGAATATGAAAAAAGGTAATTAACTAATATAGTGTCTATTAGACGTCATAAGAGGGTAGGTGACTGTCAAATCAAATCACCTTATTTTTATTCAATGTCAAAACGAAACGCCTCATAGAAATTTTGTATGAAACACTCGACTATGACGTCACTGTTAGTGATTCAATTGATGATTAAAAATAAATTAAATAAAGATAATGTAATATTATTGAATACAATATACGTACATACTTTGGGATTATTTGTGTAGTAAATATATTAAAATTATTTATTTTAGTTGTAGGCATCTACCCTATTAGAATAGGCTTGTGTCCACTAAGAATAAATCGGATTGATGTATGTTTCTTATGACTATTTCCAATGAATAGACAACAAAAAGTAATATAAATTGGTACACAGAATAAAGATTACTATTATTTTTAGAAAATAAGTTTGGAAAAATTAGGCATTCAGTCACGTGACATCAAACACCAATCAGAAAATATGACGTCACAGGTTGCACTCTCACACCACAGAGTAAGTATGTATGAAGAGCTGACTTCTTGTGTCAAGTTATGTCTGTGATTTTATGTAATTTAATTGTTCGTAAGTTTTATTAATTTACAAATTTTTGTTAATTTTAAAGTTAAATTATTATAAATCTAACAAAAGTAGATTGAACAAAAACGCAGTTTTGGCGCATTATTTCGATGTGCATTTCGAGACAACGTTTGAATCAAAATATTGCTCGGCACCTATATCAAAGTTAAAGGGCTAACCAACACAATTTATTTTTAACTTTTTGGAGGTTTTTAAATTATTTATCCTTTTTCCAATTTTTGCGTTTTAATCGTCGTGGGTATTTTCAAAAATTTTATTTTTGATTTTCATTTTTAACTTCTTAAAGAGCATAGATATGTAGCTCCTTCTAGTAAGTTGCTGTCGTTACACCTATTTAAGAACCTTCACTAATCAACTACAAATCCATTCCTAAAAAAAGCCGCATCAAAATTCATTTTCATTAAAAATAAACTTAGCTGCAGCGCCCCCTGATGAGTTGTCACCGTAACATCTATCTAGAAACCTGTACCAATCTAACTCAAACCCATAACTGAAAACTGCATCAAAATCGGACTAGTAGTTTTTGAGAAAATTGGCAACATTGCTTTTCACAAATAATGTTCACTGCAGCGCCCCCTGGTGAGTTGTCATCGTAACATTTATCTAAGAACATGCACCGATCAAACCTGAACCCATGACTAAAAAGTGCATCAAAATCCGACCAGTAGTTTTGGAGAAAAATGGCAACATGTATTTGCACAAGCATCCTCTCACCCAAACGCATATACCATCTCCGTTCCGTCGTAGGTAAAAAAGCTATGCGTCTACAGTCTATAGTGTATAATCCTTACAAGTGACATGTTCTTGGAATACGTTGAAGGAAACGCGTAAGCGCCATGGTATTCACGGCGCTTTTGACCTTTTAGTCGTGAAAAAACTATGACTAATAAGTGATCTTGCGCTTGAATATTTATATATTACGACTAATTTATGGCTTAATCGCTGCAGTGAACTTCGTTAGATTTTTGTTCAGGATAGCTTTGTCAAACACATTTTGATTTGTTTCGCAACGTGACATCACCCAAGGCGCCATGACAGATTGGAGCGTTTTCGTTACCAATTTAAATACATTTTTTAAATTGCAAAATAAACTATGTAAATGATTGTTTTAAATCAAAATAATACATTTTTGTGACTATATAGATTCAAAACTACAGATTTAATCAATTTTGAAATTTGGGACACAAGCCTATTATTAGACTATTCGTAATATATCTAGCATGCTAGGACAATATAATTAGTACATAACTGTCTAAGCGACGAATTCTACCTTAATTAATTACTTATAAGGTTGTTTGTAACTATGTAGGTATAACTTTTACAATTCTATTCATACTTGTTGCCAATATAGACTAGTAGACTAATTGACTAAGTTGCCAAATTTTATAAACTAACACACTTAATTTAATTAATCAAATAAAAGAAATTACTTTTTAAATGATTCGCAAAAACATTCGCAGTGAGGTTGGGTATTTTTCTGGGACTTGGAAGACATTAAGAGAGAGCGTAAAGATCACTATCATAACCAAGAAAATATTTTTTAACGAATTTTCATTACCAATTCCAATGTTTATTTATTTTTAGACCAATATTATAGACTTTTGGAAGTTTAAGAGCACATTGCCAATTAGTGGGTCAGACATAGATGCATTGGGCTTATGTAACCTCCTACAGACAGTACAGAAAATAGTTTTGGCGTCAGTGACGGTGGCCCTTCCTCTCTGACGTTTTGACTCAAGCCTGTCCAGTAATTTTAAAAGCAAATAAATTCTTTCTAGGAATTACCTCAGTAGCCCTCAGTTCTCTAACTCTAGGGTTGTGCGGTGGCTCCAAAGGTGCTCTTGACACAGTGACCAGTAACTTTTCAGCTTCTCTGATCAACTCCCTGTATTTCCTTTCGGCTTCCCTGTCCGCTTCTAACAGTGGGTCTTTCTCCCTGACAGGAGGAGCAGAAGGTGCGTGGTTGCGACGACGCATTCGAGGTGGCGTTGCTCCTGGAAATGAAAACTACCCATTTTAGATGTCAGGTAAAAATAACTATTTATTATTACTTACCACGTCTATTCCTCGAAGAGGTATGCAGAGGCAATATGATAGAATCTGATATAATTCATGATAGTAGTATTTATGTTAACTTGGAACTTTGAAGGATAACTTTAACGTCAGGTAACTGTTAGCTTAGCGTCCGTCCGCAATTGACCGGCTTGGGTTTATTTTAAGGTTCCTGTCGTTCCATTCCATCCATTGCCCGATATCTTTCCGAGAGCGTAGCTACTCGTCCGAGTAGGTACGCTCTCGGAAAGATATAAATTCTAATAACAGTCTGAATATCACTTACACTATGATAGGAGTAAATACCTACAAATATAAATATTATGCTTTCTACAAACTTTTTGTAGTTTAGTCCACGAGGTATATAGGTTGGTATTTTACCTGCAGATCGCGGTGGTCTACGCGGAGGTCTCCTTCTCCTAGCCCTTCTTCTGCCTGGAGAGGCGGTAGCATCATCATCTTCATCTCCTCCATCCAATCCCGTGTCACCGTCAGAGTCGAAATCAGCGTCAGACAAGATCGCAGTCTCCCGCCCCCGGGTGCGTACACCACGACATTCCTCGTCACTCGATGCTCCCCCACGGTAACATGGGGATCTACTTGGTTCTGGTGATAAATGAGGTGATAGATGCGGTGATCTGGAAATTAAATGTTCAAGACATGTTGCAGGAATCATGATTGCTACTTCGATGGTGTGATTCGTAGTGCATCGGCTTTCAAAGCCTGAGTCTCGGGTTCGATTCCCGGGGCGAATCAAATATCAGTGTGATTCACAAATGTTTGCTTCGGATTTTGAGTGTTTTCTGTGTTAACTAGCTATCCTGTCGACCTTCTTACCGCCTCTCCAGCCACTCTCGAGTTTTAGCGAACGAACGGCAATTCATTTATATTTATAAGAAGAAGAAGATATGTATGAATTTATATAAATATATAGGTATCTATAGCAGTTGTCTAGATCTCATAGTACAGCCTTATAATGTAGGCAGTGAGCATAATATGGAACCCCTCAAGGAAATACACGTGATAAACATGTTGGTAATTAAGTTAATAGAAAAAGAAACTTTTAATTTAAAAGCAGATCGTTACCTAAGTTTTAGATTTAGATTCGAGAAGGATGTTTGTTAACGCGTAAACGTCATAAGAAAGTATTACCCGCAGTCAGCCTAAGGATGCCGTGCACTTATTTTAATGGCAGACGGTCGGGGCTCTGGCAAATGTTAATATATATATCCAAAGCTCCCAGAAACAATATTATACAACTCTGTATAACCTTTCATTGTGTAGGTACGTTTATTAGAACTTGCACTTACTTAGAGCTGCATCTTATATGAGAATCCAAGGAATACGGTGCATGATGCAATTGTGGTGGATTTTGCGGTGGACTCTGGAGTGAGTTCTGGTGCACTATGTGCTGCGGGCGTCGTCTATTCGGCGAGGTGGCTCCCAGCCATGGGTTGGTTCGTATTCGACACCTTGGCCGAGGAGACGGGGTAGCGCATACGACGACAGGCACTACTGGCTCTGGCATATAGCGGCGGATTGCCGCATTGGAACGACGCTGAAAGTAGTAATCGGAATCATTATTATTATTAACTAGGCGGTTCGCCGGAACGTCGAAATAAATAAGACGGAGTGAAAGACAGGTTAATTGCATTACGGCACAAATAAATCACACCAATCGGATGAATAGTTCCATAGTTAAATAATTTGAAGTTTTGTATTATTAAATTTGGCGCTCGAAATCCAACAATCGATTTTTTTGTACTGTGAAAGGTACGTTACTTTAATGTTTGATAACTCAAAAACTATATAAGCTAGATATACCAAAAACTATACAGAAAAGCACGTTAATGTGTTCTATCTGCAGACAAATTTTAAGTCGATAGGTTTAAAATTGCGACCGGTATCGAGGCACAAAGTTTTTCGATTGAGACCAAGTATGAGGAAGACTCCGCTGCGCTCCGTTTTAACTAACTAGTTTTAACTGATATTTAATTTTGAACATTTGTTAATTCTATTTTTTATTTTATTTATAATTTTTGTACATACACACAAAAAAAATAAACAAGATACAGAAGTACAAAAGAATAAAGTGAGCATAGTACAAGGGCACTACTTATTCCTAAAGGAATCTCTTCCAGCAGGCCTGAGAGGACAAGTAAGAGTGAAAGGCTAAATGTGTGCAGTGCAAGTAAATAAATAAACCTACATAAACTATGGGTGCTATAATATATACATAGATAAATATATACATAGATAAATATGAGCTATATATACAATACTTACATATACTATATAGCTAGGGTAAAGAGGACAAATAATGTGTTTTGACTTTTCTAGTTTATATTTCAAAAATAAAGTGAGAATATTTACAAGGTACAGGAAAACAAAAAAATACGAAAATTTTAAACTAACTATAATATCTAAAACTAAAAAAAAAATGTTAAACAGGGAGTCTTAGGCAGAGTGCCCATAACACAGGCAGCATTCCCGCGCTGGATTGCCAATGACAGCCTTTGCGCGAGAAGGAATGTATATAGAATATATACTTATATATTACATATATATTACATATATATGTTATCCTTATCACTTATTAGAAATGTGAGTTATACTTAGGTATTAATAAACTTTTACACCACAACTCTATGATTCGACTTCGATCATAATTATCTCTGAACCTGCTCGTATTTTTTTAATTGAAATTGGTATAATTTTGCAATTATTAATCACAAAAACTATACCTACATATAGTTTTGGGCAGGACTCTTCCAGAAGGAACGTTCATTCATCATAAAAAAATGGTAATCTTTATAAAGCGACTAAATCTAAATGCGAATCTGAACTTTAAAATTAATAAAATATCATTTAAATACCTCTGAACTATCTCGTCTAGCTTAATCTGATGATCTAATGTTTAGTGACCATGATACAACTGGAGGTCATGGCATAATGGGTTCACTGACAAAACCTATGATGGGTTACCTACTATGTATTATTGACATTTAGTAACCTTGATTACTTCTTCCGTGTAAATTACATAACATTGTAATATAATTCGTAGGTAGTTTTTAGTTTTTAGTTAGTTTTATCTCGGACAGTCTCAGTACATCTATACTTCTGTACTAATATTATAAAATGGAAAGATTTTATTGTTTGTTTGAATCAAATAAGGCTCCGTCACTAGAGCCGATTTTGAAAATTATATCACATATGTAGGTACATTATCCCTGAGTTACATAGGCTACTTTTTATCCCTATAATGCGGGAACGAGAAAACTATATAACCACATCAATTTGCTATTTTTTAATAGTTTTTAATATGTGTGTGTCTAATTTATCCTGCATCCCCAGATATTATTTGTAGAATACAAAGATTGAACTTTCTGCTTTGCTTTCTTTCTTTTTACAAACAATATGTCCTCTGTACCCTTAGCCTGGTGCTTTGACGAGAGGTCAATGCCCCAAAGTTTACCACATTACTAAAGTAGACCCAGTTATAAGCTATTTTAGCTCGTGGGAAACGTGAACGTGGAATGCTAGAATCAAAAATATTTTTTTTATAAAAAAATGTTTGTTTTGCAAAGTACCTGTGGTAGTAAAACTTCAAGTCAGTTCTCTTATCGAAACCCGAGTCCAAAATATTATTTTTTCACCACGGTGTGGTACATTCATTCACGGTGTATAAAATTGATTGCTATGAAATAATAGGAAATAGTCCCCTTTGAAGTAAGAGGACCTTTTAAAAATTGCGCTCGGACTCCCAAGTACGGCAGCCGGGCGCGGGTCAAGTGTAACTTGTGGGTGTCAGCATAAGTGCCCTCACTTTACGATCACTGTGCACTATGCTCCCCAAGACAAGGAAGTTACATTGTGGTATGTCTCACCAGCTACCTCAGTCGTGCGTAATCAAACCATAACGCGGTTCAATTTTACCACTGGCGACATCTAGCGGTAGACTTATGAATTACAAAACAGATGAACAAATCAATAGAGTAAAGTTTTGACTATATTCGGATGAGATTAAAATTAAACTAAGCAGACATTAATGGCACACACTCATTAGTCTACCTTAACACAATTCAATTTATATATTAATTCAGACAACTAAGTCCATTAGAATAATAACTACATATTATAAATTAAAGTCGCTTCCGTCCGTATGTATGCTTAGATCTTTAAAACTACGCAACGGATGCGGTTTTCACCAAATAGATAAAGTGGTTCTTGAAGAAGGCTTTTGTGTACATAATTTGTCAAGCGGGCGAAACCGCGGGCGTCTGCTACAATTCTGTACTATTTTAAGTTGCTCATGATCCCCTGAGTCGAGAACAGTGATTTCTGGAAAATGTATGTATGGCTATGGATGTACGTACCTATGTACGGAAAGGAATAGCCTTTTTTTATTACTTCCACGGTCTAAGACCGCGGCCGCTCTCACGTCCGTTGCCGAGCGTCTCTGGTACGCAGAAGGTATTTCCAGTGGCGGAAAGTAATAGCCTGCCCTAAACCATTCGACCTATTTTACTCAAATTTAGCACGAAAACTGATTGACATAACTTTTCCAGGCCAGATGAAGGAACCGATAAAAACAGGTTTGAATTTTTTTTCTCAAAAACAACTTAAACGATTTTCTTTAAATTTCCATCAACTGTAGCAAATAGATGATAGAGGAACTCTATCATCGTGCATAAGCGGAATACGTCGTATACGGCGACAGCGTATACGACGACCGCGTTGGTCTATGCGGAATACTCATGAAAATTCGAAATTTTAAGTTATGAATTTTTGATACATGCAATCCAAGTGAAAGTACTATATCCCATAACGGTCAATTTTTTTTATATAAATCTCCATTATTGTATAGGTACTAAGTCTCTTAAATTATTAAACACATAATCACGCATTTATCCCCGAAAGGGGTATCCAGGGGCGATTATTTATTACACTCGCATTTAGCCAGTCTCTCTGCCAGCCCCAAATAATTAATTAGGGGATGACCCAATTGTTTTTTCAACTCATAAACCTCATCTGTCACGAGCAGTGTGCAGGGTGACGTTGCGTGTACGCGGTACACCATCTCCCATAACCCCATGATGACGGAAGGCTCCTTAGCACCCCATTAAGTAACAAACTATGAGTCAAGAATCAGTTCTATAGATATACTATATGACCCGACAAACGTTGTTTTGCTTTAGGGTTGGACTACCCTTAACATTTAGGGCGATGAAAACTAGATGTTGTCCGATTCTCAGACCTACCCTATATGCACACAAAATTTCATGAGAATCGGTCAAGCCGTTTCGGAAGAGTTTAACTACAAACACCGCGACACGAGAAATTTATATATATTAGAAGATACATATGTATATATTAATGATGTAATTTTACATAAATATCTAACTCGTGTGTGTTTTATTTAAAACTGATATATATCCGTACACTTAATTCATTTTAGGTTTTCACTGAGCAAAGCCCTCCAATTAGTACGGTCTAGTAAGTGGATTAAACCACCGGCACCGGCGCGTATGTCACTCACATAGGTCACTCACTATGTGTATTAATCCGCTCTCAAATATAACTTCAAACTCAATTTAACTTTGCTTAACTACGAGTATTATAGAATTTGATGTAATGTAAGAGTCAGAATTAATGTAACTAGTTATCCCAGCGAACTTTGTATTGCCTCAAATATATAAAAAAAAAAAAAAAATTTAAATATTTCATGCAAATGTATGTATTATTAATTATAATTCAAAAACACGACGAACGGACAGACAAATTGTCGTACTAAATATATAGACAACATGTCAAAAAAAAAATCTACGCAAAACCCGCGCAATGGACGTGAAATTGCGGAGACCGCCTGCGTCGACAAGCACACGTCAAAAATTGTCACAAAAATCGACTTTAAATTGAAGAAATGGGACCAAATAATTGTCGGAATGGGACCAAATTGAAAGAGGACTAGGGAAGTGGTAGCTTTCATAAAAAAAACAAAATTTGTTCATCCAGGCCAAAGATGAGGTAACAAACATTAAAAAAAAATACGGTCGAATTGAGAACTTCCTTTATTGAAAGTCGGTTAAAAATATACCTGCTTACGCAAAAAGTGGGCTAATAATATTTTATTAGGTCTACGTCTATACATGCGATACCGGCGCGATTATATATACCTAAGTATATCTTTATGTATGTTTGTAGTATTTATGGGCACCTTCGTTTCCGTGATCACCATTCATCGATTTCAAAAGCATTTACTCAACCATTCTTACCAACGGCAAAGAAATTGAGCATAAATAAAGACCGTCTGCGCTCACTTCTCTCAACACAATTGAAAGCAATCGCTCTTATTCAACCGTTACATCACGTAGCACTTATGTGCACTTTATATTACGTAACTATTGCGAAAAGTGTTCGCTATATAAGTGTTATAAAGTGCTCCAACTTCAACTTTAAACTATTTCCAGTACAGAAACGTCTACTCTACTTGTGATTTTAAAACTTTTGGGTATGTTGGCAGCTTGGCAGCAAATATCCACAATAAAGGAAGAAATCTGGGTTCCAAATTCAAAGTCATTTAAAAACAAATCTGTAGAATTTGTAATCAAATTTAAATAATGTTCGTCAGCAAAGTCATGTAACTCCAATCTTGCGGTTGACTGACTAGAATTACAAATTCCTTTGAATGAGGGTAACCTTGGTGAATATGTGAACCTTAAACCGCAGATGTATATTCACTGACATTCATTACACGTACTTACACATTTAACTTAAAGCTACCTCAGTAAAATAAACTCAAATGAATGTTGTCGCTACGAGTATGATCATCCTTATGTTAGTTTTACCGCAAATTAGTTTAGAGATCATGTAGAGAATTGATTACTTGTCTGATGCTACACAGTGGAGCTAGTAGTTTACTTACTTTAATACTTATTCCAATGAATTCGTTATTTTACGTTGCCTTAACATCCAGCCCATCTATTACTTTTTTATGAAAAAATATTTGGATTAGTCTCGCAAGAAAGCATTTAGAGTTAACACTAAAGTACCTACTTATTGTATGATATCACCTACACGCGAACCACCTGCTGATAGAGGACAGCCTCTGGCAAGAATATCTATTCTCAAAGTACCCGGTAGCGGCAAGAGTCCCCTATGACGTGGCACCAACAGTGACTGGCGAAATATTGGCATAATTAACGCCTTTTCTACCCTTTCGGAATTAAAGACGTTATTGAGTGTTAAGTATGGACTTTATATGAAACCAACCTTAGCAGGTTCATGGTATAGATGTGTAGTTGGAGGCGCAGGCGGTGGTGGTGGCGCTACGAGTGGAGCTGCGAGTTGCACAGGTGGAGCTCCAGGCGAGGTGCCGTCAGTAGAATACCCCGTACTGTACGCACTCTCGGGGGAAGACAAGTGTGGTGGAGGCAACGGTCCGGTTGTTGTAGCCGAAGTGTTCTGTCTCACTTGCTTCTGTTTACGCTTCTTCGCCCGCCCCAGCTGCGCTTCCATCCATGACTTGAGCCGCGCGCCCAGCATGCCGGCAACGGCACCTGTGTTAGTGCAAACCAATCAATAATAAAAAACAAAATATTAGATAGGTATAAGGATTTATTCATCATTGGGACAATTTCAAAATATAATTATGTCCACGAGTTTGTTCACGTTTACTTTTAATATTTTTTTTCTTGCGTTACTTTTTCCATTTGCACAATACAGCCAACAAAATGTTTCGATGAGAATAAAGTTTCTCCGAGTTTGTGACATATTTCATTAGCTCTTTACTCTTATTTATCGTAGCATGATGTTGATAAATAAAATAAATATTTTTGGAAATTCTCACACAATGTCATCTAGCCCAAATTAAGCTAAAATAAGCTTGTGTTATGGGATCTAGACTACTGGTAAACATGCTTATGTATTTCTAAATACCTACATATTATACATAGAAAATACCCATACTCGGAAACAAATGCTAGATAAATGGTCTAAAATGGGATAATAAGGTAGAGCCTGTAAGAGAGCCTCTTTTCCATTCTATTAATCATGCGAGTGTGATTGATTACAATCTTACGGGTTTTACAATCTTACGGTAACATATTACTGTGCTTTAGAATAAGTCTATAGGTACACTACTTAACTGCTGTAATTTGTCTCACGTTGCCTGATACAGTTCGCGAGGGATAAGCGGAGCTTTGCATTTGTGTGAGTGCAGTACGTGAACGTATATGTGACCTCTTTTACACACACATGTGTTGTACACACAGCTACAAAAAGAGTTTTACTCTACTTTTCGTGTTCACTCACACAAATGTACCTAAAGCTCCGCTTATCCCTCGCGAACTGTAATCAAATGACTAAAAATTCAAGCTATGTAACTGTAAAAAATTTAAAATAATTTAGTTCATATTAGGCAGGTATACAATATATAATATGTAGGCACATTATTGACTAATTAGATATAGGTACCTACTAAAAATAACTAGGTAGGTATTTAAAAATAACATCATTTTGCATGTGAAATTAAAAACGTTGTGTAAAAAAAAAACTCCAAGGCACATTTTACGTTGGGCCTCGATACTTATTGCTCACCCCAAAAGCCGACTCTTCATTTTCCTGTCACGAAACAATACCCATCCACTCTTTGAAGTAAACAAAAGTGCTGACATACAATGTTTTATAATGTCAACGCCCGTTTGATTGCAAAGGAATTCTCGCAGTTTGCAGTGATTCGAAATAGGTATCATTGTCGGGGGTTCGATTCGAAGTGAGCACTCGGGGTGTCATGTTCATGAAAATCTATCGGAGGTCGTAAATAGGGGCGTAGGTATTCAACACCCTCTTTTATTTCCATCAATACCGCATCTTGTAAAAAAGGAATAACATATATTATGTATTACCACAGATAATATATAACTCTATAACAATAATATATTAACTGCTTCGGTGATGGCGTGGTCGGTAGTGATCGGTTTTCGACTCTGTAGTCTCGGGTTCTAAATCCGTAGAGGTCTTAATCCCATAGCATAAGCTTATTGCTGCTTAGCTTGGGCTAGATGACATTGTGTGCGAGAATGTCAAAAAAAAAAAATTTATTAATAATAATATAGTATAATTCTTAGTCCGAGACGCCCAGGACTGTAATTGGCTGTGCCACAGCGGTTGGCACGTAAGATTTGCCTTTCATCAACATTTCATCGCAAAGCAACGGGTTTAATTTTTTTCAAAATTACAATATAGCTGCTACTTTTTATTGAATTCATTTGGTCATTTTGGACATAACCCATTATAAATGTGCCCGGTGACGGCAATAGACTTGCCTATTACGTGGGACTAAAAATACTGGCAAATTATGGGTGTGTAATGCACTCTGCCTACTCCACCATATAGGCGTGATATGTGTGTGTGTGTGTGTATAATTCTTATACCTACGTATTACTGCTATGTATTTTCTGTTCTTCTTCCTCATAATTTAACTTCTAAATAAACTGAAAACTCTTATAAGTATACTTAATAAACTAGGTGCAGATTACTGCAGCTCCTCCTGCAGCCCGTGGGATATAGTTTTCTCGTTCCCAATATCGACAGGAACACTTTACGGCACCCAGAGATAATGTAGGTACAACCTAACTACATATAAGTGAAAGAATTTTCAAAATCGGCTCAGTAGCGCCTATTTCATTAAAACAAACAATCAAATGTTTCCTCTTTATAATAATATGAATATGAGACTATACCTAAACTGGTAACTGATGTACGTTGCTTTGCCCGCGTGGTATCTATACCTAGTTATGGAGTGAAAACATAAAGCTGACTTCGACCATCGCGACAGTATAGTCAATCAATCATCACTATCCTATATTCAATAACTTATTACATTAAACTCCTAAATAGAACTACCTACATATAGAGGTTCAACTAACGTATCGACACCCTCACCCTTGCCGGGAAAACGAATGGCCGGATAAAAGACGGAGGGAATAGACTTATCCAGTGTTAGTAAGGGGTGTAAACTTACGAGATTTAGCTAATATTAGCAATCCATTACCGACCGCAGTTGGAAAGTTTATTTAACTAACCTCGCTTGAATATGAAACGGCTGGCGATGGAATATTGATGGGATCGCTTAAAATAATCTCAGTTCAATTGGTGGGTTAATACAATATTATATTGTGGATTATATGTTTTATTATCTGCAAGTTTTATATCTACCCTATAAATATTAAAAAACCGGCCAAGTGCGTGTCGTGCCACGTATAATATACGGTTCCGTAGTTACCCATTATAGGCTCTATAACTTCTAAACTAACAAATTCATCTGGTCTGTTTTAGTTTTCCTTCATAGTTCATCATATGGACTACCATCATGATTTTTTACAGATTCTTCGAGCTAGCCGTTTAGATTGTAGAGGGGAGGGGGGGAGGGCACTGTTTTAACAAATAAATGCGCTTTAAAGTTGAATATCTCGCAATCGGACC
The DNA here is from genome assembly GCA_963556515.1 of Nudaria mundana. NCBI lineage: Eukaryota > Metazoa > Arthropoda > Insecta > Lepidoptera > Erebidae > Nudaria > Nudaria mundana. The sequence continues at coordinate 19,761,800 of OY748287.1, forward strand.
CCTAAATCAAAAAAAAATCTAAGCAACCTCCCAATATATTAAAAATACCTATCTAATCCCCACACGCACGGTGGAGTTGACTCGAGAAAAAAGTCATCACTACTTTACTTGTAGGGGAAAGTACCCCAGAAAAAAATATTTTTCATAATTTTATTGTACTACTTTGTCGGAATAGTAAATACGCATATCCGTGCAAAATTTCATGTTTCTACCACTAACAGTTTGGAAGGAAAGCCTAGTTCGGACGGACGGACGGACGGACGTGACGAAACTAAAAGGGTCTCGATATTTTAATACGAAACCCTAAAAACTGGGGACTGGCGACAGCAGGGTGAAAAGTACTTACAAAAAAATAAAGCTAAAATTACCTTTATTAAAGACTAGTGGTCGCCCGCAACTTCGTCCGCGTGGTAATTTGGATTTTTTCCCGTTCCCGTCGCGCCGCGTCATATTTTGAACAATTGTGTTATTCTGATGTATAAGCTATATTATTGTAAAGTTTCATTAAAATCCATTCAGTAGTTTTTACGTGAAAGAGTAACAAACATCCATCCATCCATACATACATACTCACAAACTTTCGCGTTTATAATATTAATAGGAAATTCATAAAAATCGGCCGACCCGTTTGGGTACGAGCACAAACATCATGCGTAGCGTAGGTAATTTTGATACCTATGTAGGATGTATTAGTATTGTATTATTATACCTAATCTTAGTTATCATCGTCATCCACCTTTTCCCAACTCAGTTGGAGTCGGTTTTCCTGTCTAGCTGCTATGTGGCTAAACTTCTATATTTCCTGTGGAGCGACTGTTATCTTACCTCCATAACCCATGTGCAATATCGAAGTTTTGTAGTTAGATTAGTCGGATTTTGTTTTATGGCTCCAAATACCCGTAACGACTGCCATAGATGTTCATATGTCAACCGGAACCGACCGCTTAACGTGCTCTCCGAGGCAGGAAGTCAGTCTTAAGAAATGGTCACCCATACTAAGACCGGTCTGGTTATATGTTGCTTAACCTACTTGGTTACCACTAAGCCAAGTTCTTATTTAGCGATTATTAACAGCAATCGCAGTTAATAATCGCTATATAAGAACATACCTAAGTACACGATACTATAATAATACATAATACATAAGTAAAGTACATAATCACATAGTCAACAGCAGGTATCGGCAATATTTATATACATAAACCTCATTAGTAGCCTAGATAGATAGATATAGTTCGCGAGGGATAAGCGGAGCTTTGCATTTGTGTGAGTGACCACGAAAAGTACAGTAAAAACAGTTTTTTTAACACACACATGTGTTGTACACACAGCTACAGCTATTTGTAAAAGACGTCACATATACGTTTACTTACACTGCACTCACACAAATGCAAAGCTCCGCTTACGCCTTTTTACCTATACCTATCTATGTTTTTGAAGGCATTCTAGAATATACCGACATCACCAAGTTATTGACCTATACAGAGAAAGTGGCTGAGTAGTATATAACTATGTATACTGATTATAAGAAAATATAAGCAATACGCCAGAGATTTCCTTTCTCATCGTCTCATTGTGATTGCCTCAGGTTTTGTAACAACGTTCACGTTCGGTCATTCAGCAACGTTACTATTTGTCAACACACTCCAACAACGTTGCAATAAACGTCACAATAAAACGACGAAAATACTTCGCCGATAACATGTTTTACGATACACGGGAAACGTAATGTAATGGTACGAAGGCAAACTAATAAATTGTGGAGTTCGAAACAAAGTGCCGAACATTACAGTAGACCCAAGGGTTTCTACCGCAGTAAGAAACAAATGCGAAATGCTCAAGAAAGGGATTGGCTTATCAATAAAAATGTCACCGGCAACATGTAAATAGTACCCAGAGGAAAGCCCTTTATCCTTGTGAGACCACAAAGTTATCCAACTAAGTTATCCCTTTTTTATCTAATTACCGATCTTGACTTTTATAAGTCACAGTCAGAGTGGTTCGTTTCGTAACCGACATTTTAAAAGAAAATATTCGCTATTACAGTCTGAATTACATAATTATATACTAATAGTAGATTGTTAACCAAGGGATGAAAGCAGCAGAAATGGTGTATTCACCCGAGTTACACACTCTAAATAAAATAAATCTAACTACTTTGCAATATTCCGCCACATGCAAATTGCCCAACTCTCGTATTTATTCATGCACAAGTCCGCCCTCCAAACCCACTTAGGCCGAAAGAATAGAGAAATACGAGAGTTGGGTAATTTGCATGTGGCGGAATATTGCAAAGTAGTTACATTTATTTTATTTAACTATGGACTTCCGAAAAGTAACGCCTGATAGTATTAACTTTACACACTATACTTTTCATTTCGAATACGAGGAAACCAAATAAAAGTAAAATAAAAAATTATAACAAAAGATAGAGATTGATCACGTATTGTTACTTCCCGCCTTTTTTTAATTTTTGTATTTCATTCACCATTTTTTCAGGGCAGGCTATAGTCTTTTGATCATACCACCTTCTCATTAGTTATATTTTTCCATACAAAATAGTCTTCAGTTTTTTAATTTCTTCAGTGAATTTTTTACTCGTGTTATTTTTTAACCCCTATAGAATATTTTTTTATGATTTGACGCGTTACGGCGGGCGATTTAGTCAGGTTTAGTCGGAGTCTCAACCTTAAAATAATGAGTAAAATATTCAGTATTTTAAGGTATAACTGTCCAAATAATTATTGTTTGTGCTATTTACGTTTTATTTTATTGTAACTCAACTCTTTTTTTGTTTATGACCATTCAAAAACCAGAATGTTGTATTGACTTAATCTAACTCTGGCTGTATACGATTCTTGCCATCGTCTTAAGATATGCTGATTTTTTTTACTTTTTCGCCCTAGGGCCGAAATGTATCACTTTCAACCCGCATATCAGGTAAGCAATGACCCACTTTCAGAGCATGAGAGATGAAAAAATATTTACAATACAAAATATCACACAAAATATACAATTGAAAAATCCTCCGCGTCATTGCCGACTGGGAAGGCTTCCAGAATGCTGGCTGTGTTACCACGTTGGATGGCGATACTTATTCTTTGGGCCAGAAAATAGCCAGCCTTCTGGTCCTGAAAAGAATCGATTAAGCGTGTAGCAAAAGGTGTCTCTATAAAGGCGGCGAGCACTTGGACCCGATGACCCCAGTGTCTCAACTCCTAACGCCTCAAATATGTAATCACCTGCTAGGTTAGCACATTTACGCCGTTTGAGGCCTTCAGTCGATGCAGCAGCAGCGCCGGCACATCCGGATGTGCTTGGAAGGTGTAAAGGTGCTAAGGTGTCAACGCATGTAGCGTCCCACACCAAAGGCCTTCCCATCTTCCACGGTAGCAACGACATACCGTCCGGTCTCTTTCCATCGCTTCGTTCTAACCCATTTGGGTCACATCTGAATTTGATACATTTACTGAGTCACTGTGTTATATGATATTATTATGTATTTACTTACCTACTTGTTGTAAATAACTTTGCGAGAAAATTGATATGTCATAATATATTAAACGAAAAATGTATGGACAAGCTGAAATAAAACTCTTTTAAAAGTTCAGACAAATGGTAACTTTTAAACCATAACAAAAACGAAGAAACTGCTTGCTCACTGTTAGGGGACAGACCTTATAAATTAGGTACAACGAAACACCATTAATCCACAGTTTTCAATAACATTTCGCTATTATTACGCTGCAAACGAATCGCGAACGGTATTGAACATTTCAGGAAGCTAGTACTAAATTGTAATCTCGACAATACAGTCACATTGCTGAATGGAGATTCCATTATAGTAACCTTTAGTTATTGAAAATCGAACACAGCTCGACATATCTATTGTGTACGGAAACACAATAGTGATGGAACTGAAATATACCGTACCTAAAGTAGGTATAGGAACTGTAATACTGTAACTAACACACTTATAATCTTAAAAACTCGTCCTTTCTTTCCGAAGGGGCACAACAAATTTATTACGATCGTCGACCTATCTAGACTTTAGAGATTTGTATAGGGGCTGGCCTATATTGCCGCCCGAAGCCTTGCGGCTATCCTTCCGAGGGCGGGAGTCTACGATGTCTTCAGTCATCGATTTATAGCTAAAAATAACAGTACAACAGCAATATAGCCTGCAAACCTCCATAATAAAAATACAGATCTTTTTGCATAAAAGCGACGAAAAGAAACAAATAAAAACAGGAAAACCAACTACTGAGACCAACATAATATTTACAAGTAAGATATTTAGATATTTAGACCTGCTTAATGACGTAATCGTGTAACAGATTCAAAAGTAAGGAAATTAAACAACAAATTCTTTCTATCTTTTAGTTACAGAGCTTTACCGAAATAAAAGCGTCCTCACTGCCGACCTTAATTAGATAATCAAATATTCATTTATTCCTAGCGTCCCTCACAAAGCGGAGTAACAATATCCGAAATATACTTGCGAAACCTTTTTGCCTGATAAAATGTTAAATAACATTTAATCTATTAAGATTTATGAGTTATTCCGAAATTAAACTGGATTCCTAACTGATTTATTCATAACTGACTGATTTAGTATTTTCAACTTTACTCAGTTTTGGGACGATTTCTCCTCCACAATTAGGCTATATTTGAATTGTTGTTTATTTGTTGTTCCAACACGGTCTAACTACTGATTCAGTAGTTTCTAGTACTGATCCAGAATTCAGCCACATACAGTTTCTGTAGTACTGAAACCGTATGTGGCTGAATTCGGGTACCTAGGTAGGTAGTTTATATAGAGAACTGATAATCTGAAAGGACAGATAAGTTTTTATTATCCCGGGTGTATGTTCTTGCCCGAAAATGGAAATACTAATAAGTCATTAGTTAATTATTATTTTCTGAGCATACGGACCGAAACATCTACGGACCGTATTTTCTATCAACAAAGTTTTCTGAGTAACGTACTGTCAAGGAATAGGAATTTCAATTAACTTAGCTTTCTGTATGTAGAGACGATCAAGCGTGTTTCTATATTACATTCCACACTTAAAACCTAATAAGCTAGACTCCTCTCTAGCTCGGAAAGTAATCTAAACTGAAGGCAGTACAGAAGCCAGACGCGTCTGAGCGACCTCACAGAATTGTAGGCAAACTAAAACTAAAAAAAAAACGACTGAAAGCCTTCGAGGCGCGCCAGACGACAGGCAATTGTCTCGTGTTCCCGACAACCACACGTCGCTCACGCTGTAAATGAACAGTCTGAAAGACACCATTGCTTTTCATTTTACATACGAGTAGATGTTTAATGTTCAATAGAGTATTTAAGTTTTAAGGTAATAATTAATTTAACTTTTTTACTTTTTAGAAACGAGCATTGATGTATTGGGATGTAACGAGCATTGGTGTATGCAGTTTTATTGGCTAGGTAATTTAAAGAAGAAAAAAAAAGTAACCTACCTTTTTTGATCGCCCAAGGTGAAGCCAGTCTGGTATTAGGTCCATAAATTAGTGGAATAGTGCAAACGACTTACTGCTTCATACTTATTGTGTCAAAGAATGCTAACAATTTTTCCGAGTAAAAACTGTTTGTTAAGGTTTATTAAGTAGGTAACTTAGATTGGCTAAAAACTAGGTAACTGAAAATTACAATCCTGACAATGTTAACAATACGCTAAACCATAGATATACTTAGTATGTAGAAGCGAAGCGAGCGGCATCCAAGTCTCTGCGCTAAACACACTCGTATCATTAAGAGGTGAAAGATCCATGTATTTTTTAACGTGTTGTACCTCCCTATGCATCAGGTCTATACAAGTCGAATGTATATTCGGAAGATAATATTCGCAAATAATAATAGATCGTTCTCGGGAAGATAGATAGATCTCACATAGCCATACGTAACTTAACTTTCACAATTAATTTGTCCTACATAATACATATTAAAATACTGATTTTTTTTTTTTTTAAATAATACATATTGTAATTATAATTATTCGAATGACAATTTTAAACAGTGGATTACAACCTAATATTTTTGTATTTTCTACTTTATGAAGACTGTATATTCCAAGGTATAGGTGCCTCATCTATTTCGTAATACACAACCAACATCCACGTGACACAAACCACAAAATAACAACAAACCACCAAGTAATTATTAGAACAAAGTGACATTCGCGATCTTGTGCTAGATTGAAAACAAAACATTCTAATCAAACTTGTGAACAACCCTTGACGAGAGAGCTTCACTTGGAAGCCTCTCACAGGGGCACTGGGCTATCGAACGAACCGCTCATTTGTTAGTGCGTCGGGAAGGCTTTGCCGGCTGAATATAGCACGTGCGGAAATCAACATTTCCGATTGAAAGTTTTTGAATTAAAAAAAGCAATTAAATAGGTACGATATAAAAAAATATTAAATATAATAGTGAATAATGGTTACTTACAGGGGCGCGCGGTGTAGAATGTGGCTTAGATGGAAGCGCCGAGTAAAGCCGGGACGCATGCCGAGCGTGGTGCGGCGACGCGCGACCGCCGTAGACTGACGCACGCACGCGCGTCCGCCCCATTCTCTACGGCTGCTACGAAGGGCGCGTTTTCACCGATCAGAAATTCTTTCTGTATTTAATTTTAGGGGGATTTGTGTAAAGTAAAATTAATGTAGCTTGTTTGTGATCGTTTTAACTTAATAATACCAATTAAAGTTTACATTTTTCTGTCTCGTGATTTTTTAACATTGTTGTTTGAATGATATTACTGTGGATATACTTAAATATCGGTGTAAAGGATGTCCGTAACTGAAATTCTCAAAGCAGCTATTACGTTAATGTTCAGGGGGTAGAAAGATCTGTACAATAAAAATAAACATTTACCCGCAGCCCTCAGGGACGACATCATCCCAAACGACACAACTTTGTTATTCATGTAACGATATTAAAAACAGCAGATTCCCACCGACCTTTTTACTTAGTCAAGCTCATAAATTACTTAAAATGAGGACCAATTTGTGTTGGTAATTTTATATTAAGTTCTACGAAAGAAAGTTTTGCAGAAAATTGTGAAGTACTTCAATCGCTTTGTTTCTTATCTTTAAAAGTAGTAAGTTGATTTGATGTAGGTCCATCGGTAACCTAGACTCTTAACTCAAGTACCTACTTAAGAGTCCTCCTATTAAATTTTACCGTTTTCGCTGATTTTACAGACGTGTTTTTACACTGAAAATACTGTATTTTTATAAGTTTTAATGCACAACATGAAATATCATTTCAATAATTATCTAATAAGTGAGCTACTTTCTTATTTTTGTCATTAAATTTTGATTAATCGACCTAAAACAATTGGTAGTTTTTCGTATCTTTTGCTGGAAGAGGTCTAGAATATCACAAATTCGCTAATCGTTTTGACGTCTAAAAAGTATTACAAAAATACAGTGTATTCTTGTAAAAGTTATCTATCAAATGTATGGATTACTTTTTATCACTTTCATAAAAAAAAATTGAGTAAACAAATATTTAAGTTAGTCAAATTTTAGAGAAAATGGGCAATGAATTGGTTCTTATTTCGGCTACATAAAACTCTCGTTCATAAAATTAAAACAACATAAATAAACCTTGGTTCAAACTCAATCCATTTCCAAAAAAAAAGAAAGCTAAATAATAAAAAATAGGCTGTAAATTATCTTTCAAAAACACCTAAATTTCGCTTTATAATACTCGACGCATGCCTCAAATAAGCAGTCCGCGCCAAGCGCTTACAGGGAGAGGACGTGTCGCTCTGCGCGCCAAAATTCGACGCCGTCTACAGACGAATATAGCGTGGCGTGAGATTTTGATACTTTGGTAATATTAGTTATTATTTTGTGATGATTAGGCTTCTTTTTAAATACAACAAGTGATTATGTAGAATGTATTTATCATTGTTTTTGTTAAAAAAAGCTGTTATATTTTATAAAGCTGGATTACTCACTCACTCACTGACACAATTTTATTGTTCTCCTTGATGGTGGAGAGGAAGGTACCTATGTTTTTTTTGCAGAAATGTAAAGGGGGTTCGGGGACCTAGGGAAAATTCCGAGTTTTTGAGATTTGCCCTCCAGTCCCCCAAGGGGGGCTCCCGAGTAGAGTCAAACTGAGTAATAATTTTATAGAGGTAGTTTTTTATTTAATTTTTTTGTATGGATTATATGTGGGAGGAAACACGTGCACAGGCAGGGCGTTCCAGGCCAGTATCGTTCGGCACAGAAACGAACGTTTAAAACGTTCGGTTCTCGCGAACATGTACCTACTGTGTGGGAGTGGCATCTCTGCCCGGCACGCGTTGTTCGGGATCGGAAGGAAGATGGGATCAGATTGAAGAGCTCTTCAGAATGCTCGCCGTGGTAAATACGGTAGAATGCGGCCAAGGAAGTCCCAGGCGGGCCCCATGACTGTGTTGCGGGCGGCCGCGGCAACGCCGTTGCTAAGGGTCTCCCTGGCCGGCGAATCGACCCACACCACCCACACTAGACTCCGCTTTGCCCCCACTGGTCCCATGCCTGCTGAACCGTACATGGCCCCGGGCCCGGCGGTGCAGCTATTGAACCCCTTACGCAACCAGCCTGGGCTGAGTTACTTGTGGGGCTTTAGCACAGTTGCACGGTGGCACCCCCCGGACCAACACCCGGTACCCACGTAGGGACCGAAGCCACTTCATAGGTACCGTAAATTAACGAGCCTCGTCCGTTGATCAGCAGGTGCGCCACTAGCAGATGAGTTCGCTGGGGCCCTAAATATGTTGGTAGAGCCCCTTTGTATAGAGGAGGTCAAATGATTTTGATTAGGAAAAAAATTAGCCCTCGCCCCCCCTTTGAGAGTGCAACGACAGAGGAAAGGTAGAGGAGTTTTGATTACGGGATCATACGAGTATAGAGGGTCTTTTCTTGAATTTAAGGAGAGAAAAAAAACACCCCCCCACCTAGCCCTCTTTTCACCACACAAGATACTATTATTATAAAATGAAAAAAAAAAAGATCAAAACCATGTAATCGCCGTACCTACTGGCTGACCGCCATCGGTAACTCCGGACTCACGCACAAAATGTGTCAAATACCTAATTCCGCCCGTTTCGATTCTGCATACGGACTCTTAAAGCTGTTTTTATTCTATTCGAGTTGTAAATGAGCTCTATAGTAAATGGTTACCATTTTTTTTTGGTTGTGCTCGCAACGTCATCGCGGTCTGCCCCTACGTCCGAGGGCCTCTGCTTACCAGGAGGTATTTCCCGTGGCGCCCTACGGACTTTGGCTATCTACGTGGCTTCAGCGCTAAGGTTTGGTCGGGTTTGATACCGCGTCGTTGGGTAAATGGTTACCATGGCTGCAGTGGCAGGAAAAAGAGAAAGGAGAATAATGGACAGTAAATAAAGATGGAAAATTGTCCGAGAATCTTAACAGTTTTCTGCGGGCTCTATTTAATTATACATATAAGTTGCAAGTTTGGCCCGCGCTCGGACCCGTCGTCACTTCTCAAGACCAGGAGGAAGTCTAGCCCCCTTTCGCAACGCGCGATAAGGAACTTCGTTCCAAAAATCCTCCTTCTTTTTTAAAGTCGGTTAAAAGTACGTCACCGTCATTGGTAACTGAGAGGGTTGCAAGAAAACCTACTGACTGCGTTGCAATGTTCAATAGCGATTAGCTACTAATTCTCTGATTAGTCTTAGGTCTATATTTCTATGAAAACCGATCGGAAAACGCAACCTTAAATAAAGGAGTGTGCTCACTCATTTTAGATGGCGCTTTCAACTTAAAAAGGATTCTTAATACTTTGAGCTCTAGCGTTCTAGACAGGTATGGGAGGTCGTTGAGTTGAAAGAAAGGGTTCGTTAAGGAGTCTCTTCTACGTACGGCGTGTGTAAACATTGAGCTAACACAGACGAGACAGCGTACTTACTTGTCTTTATGGTTCGTTTTCTTTTTAAATTACTAGCCGAGACACAACTTCGTCGTCGTGGTGACGGTTTTAGCAACATTTTACTTGCTACTACACTCCTATTCATCATAGCGTGATGTTATATGGTCTAATTAATGCAAATAAATAATCTGATATTATTTTATTTATTAAGACGGAGCGCAGCGGAGTCTTTTTTAAGATGGGCCCAATCGAAAATGTATGTAAAACGAAAGCGGTCGCAATTATTAGCCTATCGACTTGAAATTTGACATGCTTATAGAACACATTAACGTGCTTTGCTGTATAGTTTTAGTATAATATATATATATATATGTGGCTTTTATAGTTTTTTTTTTTTTTTTTTTTTTTGAGTTATTAATTACTTTCTCCGTCTTTTATTATTTCGACGTAACCGCCCGCGTTCCCACGAATACCTAGTAATATTTTATGAATAACTATCTGATATCCGCGTGGTATAGTTTTCTCCTTCGCAATCTTATGGGCAGGTATCCGCAAGTAAAAAAATTAACACTCCAATAGTACCTACAGTAAGTTAGAGTCCATAGAGACCTCTCATCCGCAATCACTTAATTAATCCAGATTACTGTAGGTATACTTACTTACTTAGATATTATCTCTATCTACGACTCTACGCCAATTAAATTTCACACTCACAAGTCCCGCTACGGCCATAAATTCATCCTCAAAATTTAATTTATCATCAAAAAACCCCGTGTGTAAAACGCAAACACACTTGTAGGTACTTCAAACGATTTTTTAGTTCTGAAAACGTAGGATATAATTATAATTATTATAGAGGTTTGTATTAATTTGTGAACTTAAAAATGCCTTTTTTTTTTAATTCCGCGGCCCAAGGCCTGGTACCTGATTGCTCACAATCAGTATATTTTTATATGCAAATTTCATATTTTTTATAGTACTTAGGTACATTAAATATCTTTTTTGGACGCATTTGCAGAAAAAATACAATACACTATTGAGGTACGAGTATGTTTACTTAATTAGGAATTATTTCTAGTAGGTACTAGTCTCTCGGAGAGGGCCATAGCTTTCCCCAGCTGGCTCGGGCCAGCTCGGCGAGATGTGTCGTGCGGTGTTCCGCAGGGGTCGGTCCTGGGGCCGCTTCTGTGGAACATCGGCTACGACTGGGTGCTGCGGGGTGCGTTGCCTGAGGGCGTCGGCGTAACGTGCTACGCCGACGATACCCTCGTCACGGCGCGGGGTGCAACGTACCAGGAGGCAGCACTCAAGGTCACGACGGGTGTTGCTCAAGTCGTGGGTCGGATACGGCGGCTGGGACTGGAGGTGGCCTTGCACAAGTCCGAGGTTCTGTGTTTTCACAGACCTCGGAACGGTCCACCTGAAGGTTCCAGCATAAATGTGGGAGGCGTTAGCATCGGCATCAAGCCCTCGATGAAGTATCTAGGGATCGTACTTGATAGCCGATGGAACTTCGGACCACATTTCCGAAGTTTGGTCCCCAAGGTGACACAGGCATCGGTCGCGCTTTCGCGACTGATGCCCAACCTAAAGGGACCCAACGCTTCCTGCAGGAGACTGTACCTGGGGATCGTGCGGAGTATGGCCCTATACGGGGCTCCCGTATGGGCGGCGCGGTTGACGGCCAACAACTCAACGCTCCTTAATAGACCGTTAAGGACCTTGGCCGTCAAAACAATAAGGGGCTACCGCACGATCTCCGGAGAGGCTGCATGTCTCCTAGCCGGGACCCCTCCATGGGACCTGGAAGCGAGAGCCCTTGCGTCATTGTTCCAATGGCGCAAGGAGGCGCTGGAGCGGGACCACAGGCCTGCGTCTCGAGAAATCGATGACCGGCGGTCCCAACTCCGCCAGGATCTCATGGAGTCATGGAGGGTGCGACTTGAGCAACCCAAGTGGGGTGCCACCATCATCGCGGCGGTGAGACCGATCATGGACGATTGGCTGCAGAGGCAGCATGGTGACCTCACGTATCGTGCGACGCAGATCGTTACCGGGCATGGATGCTTCGGTAGCTATCTGTTTCGCATCCATCGTGAGGTCACACCCCGGTGTCAACACTGCGAGGTTTCCGACGACGACATCGCACTCCACACGTTGGTGGAGTGCTCAGCGTGGGCGAGTCAGCGCCGGGACCTCGTAGTGGGTCTGGGCGTGGATACCCTCTCGCTGGAGACCATGCTTCAAGCCATGGTCTCCAGCGGGAGTAGGTGGAACGCGGCCGTGTCCTTCTGCGAGCAAGTCGTGCTCGCGAAGGAGGCGGCCGAGAGAGAGAGGGAGCGTGCCCTCCCCGCCGAGTTCCGTAGTCAGCGGCGAGGCCGCCGCAGACTCATCTACGCCCAAGACCATCGACCTCCATGATCGGGGCCTGAGGACGGCGGGATCGCCACCCGTCGTCCTTACAGAAGCAGGCTAGAAGGATTGCGTGCTGCGGAGCTTTTTTGCCCCATGGCACGCAACCAGATTCACTCACTGACGCGGGATAAAACCCTACCCCAACGACGCGGGATTCTCATCCCGACCCAACCCCCGCAGAGACCACAGAGGTGGTCAAAGTCCGCCGGGCGCCACTGGAAATACGTTCTGCTTGTAACCAGAGACGCCCGGCAACGGACGTTAGAGCGGCCGCGGCCTTGGTCGCGGAACTAAAAAAAAAAAAAAAGTAGGTACTAGTATTGTTAAACATTGGTTTATATGAGGGAAAAGAAATTTGCTTTAAAAAAAGTGTGTGTGTCAGCTCCGACGCACGACTGGAGTTTACTCCTTAAGTACGAGTATCTAACCATAACAAATTAGAAAGTTGCGCACTAGAGGTGCGCACCAAAAACGTGACACGATTTTCGTTACTTGTTAGTAGGTTTTACCCCTCGGATTTTTCTCATACCGGGCGCCTTATATATGAAAATCGATTCTTAAGGAGTAAACTCCAAAAAGTGTGTGTGTCAGCTCCGACGCACGACTGGAGTTTACTCCTTAAGTACGAGTATCTAACCATAACAAATTAGAAAGTTGCGCACTAGAGGTGCGCACCAAAAACGTGACACGATTATCGTTACTTGTTAGTAGGTTTTACCCCTCGGATTTTTCTCATACCGGGCGCCTTATATATGAAAATCGATTCTTAAGGAGTAAACTCCAAAAAAGTGTGTGTGTCAGCTCCGACGCACGACTGGAGTTTACTCCTTAAGTACGAGTATCTAACCATAACAAATTAGAAAGTTGCGCACTAGAGGTGCGCACCAAAAACGTGACACGATTTTCGTTACTTGTTAGTAGGTTTTACCCCTCGGATTTTTCTCATACCGGGCGCCTTATATATGAAAATCGATTCTTAAGGAGTAAACTCCAATAAACTCCAATAAACTCCAAAAATGTTTATCTGATGCTTATAAATTGAGGGGTGCGGACTAGTAGCGGACGCCCGCGGCTTCGCCCGGGTGAAATAGTTTTTTGGTTCCCAATTCCCGCGGTAACACATTCCCGGGATAAAAAGCCTATGGTAGGTACACCTTATTACATCAGCTATCTGCCTGGATCTGAATCTGGCTGGACCGATTTTAACAGGACTTCCACCCTGTTAAAATCGGTCCAGCCGTTCCAAACAACCAGACAGTTCGAACAAACAGACAGACAGACTAAAATTATATATTTGTTGATCGATTTGTTTGACAGCTGTGACACTTCCCCGCCGAGCGCCAGTGGAAATACCAGAGACTTGGGATGCCACTCGCTTCGCTTGTAGGTATAGGCAGGGTTATGTCACTCGCCTAACAATCGCAAAAAATACGTGACGTCAGCTACAACTTGAAGTTGTAAGTCAGTAAGGGTTGTCTCTTGTTTGTGACACGGCATTGAACACGGAAGTGGTAAGAATGGATATGGCATGTAACTTTGGTGCAGCACTATATTGTGTGGTTAGTGTGGTACTATTATCTATAATGTACTTCTCTGAACTTTCAAGTTGGTACTGATGTCATGAAAGATAGGCGTGTTTTAATCAAAGTAGGCGTGGTTTGACTGTCAGCTTTTGTACATGCGCACAATTCCGGTTTTTCGTGAGACTAGAAATAAGTATATTAAAAGAAAATAATGAAGTGTTGTGTTTTATTATATGAAAACTATTTAGACAGGAGCTCTGATTCATTTGTGTGTTGGTTTATAAACAATACTACTCCAAGTTAGATGGTTACTTGAGAACGTAAAAATAAAGGTATTTATAGCTATTGTGTTAATACTTCTTATTATTTATACCTACGTCTGTTGTTACGTCTACGTGACTTGACGAGAGTTCTACTACAAAGTACTTAACGACATTCCTATGTTATCAACATGTTTTACTGTAACGTACTTATTTTAACGCAATAATAGGTATACCATCTTTTTTATTTATTGATATCGGTATGCAACAGAATAATTTTAATAACGATTTAGACTTTGACGATTTCTAAGAACTAGTTATTCCTAACTAGCTCCAGGTGCAGGACAATAAACGTTGTTCGGTATGTGAGTATCTGGGAGCCCGATTTTTGCGGAGCGCCAGAGGTAACCTAAAAAGCCACCAGACATGCGCTCAGCAAAAATCGAACTCGGTGGTTTAATTGGGTCGGTATGACCATAAAGTATGACATTGACTGGTACTGACAGTACTATTGACAAATTCAGAACTTCATAGGCGTGATTTTACTAACAACTGATCGATCAAGAGATACATAGTTGTTTTCACTATAAGCAGGTACGAACCTGTTACACCTTGTTTGATAGTTAGACTACGCAGTAAAATTACATTATAACGAAACGAGTAGTTTTACTGTTAACCTATTGGTAAAAAGTAAAGAAGTAGACGGGATTAATGCCCCTCGTACCCTCCTTACCCTTACCCTACACTTTGTTTCTGGACCTTTAACTACCACATCTAGTCACTTTATCGCCTCGTGTCATTGACGTCATATTGATTGATCAAATTATGCTACTTTGCTGAAAACCCTAGCGTTCGGATTATGTTCTATGTAAACAAAAGAATGTGCTTTAATTAATGTCGGAGTGCAAGTTCTGTATGTAAGTACTATTCCCTATTCTGTGGTATGGGTGTATAATGCGAGTCAATGA
Source organism: Nudaria mundana (assembly GCA_963556515.1). Lineage (NCBI taxonomy): Eukaryota > Metazoa > Arthropoda > Insecta > Lepidoptera > Erebidae > Nudaria > Nudaria mundana. The sequence goes on from OY748287.1 coordinate 19,776,876, forward strand.
TACAACTCACTGACTCGCAATAGTGTAGGTACATAAGCACATAGGTATCTTCCGACTCTGCTATGATGCCAAAGTAACATACAGCAAGAACTGCTCCTTTCTTCTTATATAATTGTCTAGTACCAATTACTGTATGTGGTCAGGCTCGGAGTTCGGTTTGGACTTCCAGACTCTAAAGAGGTGCACTGCTGAATCAACTGGGAATGCCAATAACATCAATCAGATTCTCGCGAGAAATCGACTGATAATAAATGGTAGGAGCTTATGAGTATTTTAGGTATACGGCCCTATAACCCAATAATCGTAGTGATTATTATACTCTTTACTATAGCCATTTTGCTACGCCTACTGTCTGCTACTACAGTCATCCGATTTAGTATAGATATATATTAGATTTTTAGTATGTAGGGAAACTGAGGGCACTTGATCCCTATGGGAGACAAGGTACACCAATATTTTTAAATTACTAAGCGTATTAGACTATTTTTTAATGTGACCTAAGTCAACATTGCTGCCAATTGACAGATAAAACACTTATGTCAATAATCCGTCCCTTTTGCAAATGGCGCCAAAATATTGTTTACGAGCACATGGAACCAATATTGGTGAGTGTTTGATTGTTTTATTTTTTTGAGTTAATTTTATTAAACGAGTTGTTTAGATGGATAATATCATTGCAAATTTCATGAATATCCTAATAATCGAATCGTGAAAAGTGAATCGTAAGTAGTTTACTTACGTTTATATAGTTTCTTGTGAAATTGACATTTTGGGAGACATGGTACATTCTGTTGAGGTAGACTTGGACACCGGAACAAGTGTCCCCTAGAGATTTATTATGGTTTATAATTCCTTGTGGAAGTCATCATCATCGTCATGGAGACGCATTTTCCGGATTGCATCCGTGGCTAAGATGACCTCGGAGCTGTTTCCGCTTGCGGGCTTGCCGGCTCTTCCTTCTCCACTTCGTCCACACGTGAGACCATTTGCACGCATGTCACCTTCCTAGATGTCAAGCCAGGACTTCTTGGGCCTACCCTTTCTATCCGAACCCGGTGGGGGGCGCCATTGTTAGGCAAGGGAGTTCCAGAGAACGTCTAAGAATTGGCAGTGGAGGGGCGCGTTCTTCGCCCTGTATTTACCCGCCATAATCCTTAGGACGAACACCAGATCCATGATCCAATACCTAATACTGAATCAAAGTAGGGAACTACCGTCATCGCGGCGGTGAGACCGATCATGGACGAGTGGCTGCAGAGGCGGCATGGTGACCTCACGTATCGTGCGACGCAGATCGTTACCGGGCATGGATGCGTCGGTAGCTACCTTTTTCGCACCCATCGTGAGGTCACACCCCGGTGTCAACACTGCGGGGTTTCCGACGACGACACCGCACTCCACACGTTGGTGGAGTGCTCGGCGTGGGCGAGTCAGCGCCGGGACCTCGTAGTGGGTCTGGGCGTGGATATCCTCTTGCTGGAGACCATGCTCCAAGCCATGGTCTCCAGCGTGAGTAGGTGGAACGCGGTCGTGCCCTTCTGCGAGCAAGTCATGCTCGCGAAAGAGGCTTGATATATTTTATTACTGTTAATTATTCAATAAATAAGAATTTTGAAATAAGAGATTGTTTGATGTTCAGAGAGTTGTTTGTTGAAGTACTACAGAGTTATTATAACTTTAAATAAGAAAAGAAAATTTATGAGACTGTTGAACAAAATGTTAAAAGTAAGGTAATGTTCCTAAATAAAACTGATTTAGTGAATGTTTTAATTAATGTGTAGATTTATTTCCGAGGTGATCAAAGTAGACTAATCAATTCCACTTTGTCCACCTAGGTGATATCACCCAGGTGATTTATTTCCGAGGTGATCAAAGTAGAGTAATCAATTCCACTTTGTTCACCTAGGTTCACCCATGTGAACATAGTGGAATAATCTGTGTATTTTGATTTGTTTTCACAATAGTACAATTGCTACAATAAATAAAAAATTGTATTAAACGAAGTCTTCCATGCACATGGCATACTTGATGTTATTTAGTGGCACAAGTGTCCCCAATCTGTGGGAGACTTGATCCGGGTGGATCATGTCTAACGTAGAGGGTGAACCAAGTCTCCCACATGTATGGGACACTCGATACAAATCTATGCTTACAGTTTTAGGTGAATTTTGATTTGAAATAGAACTCAATCCATATTTAACTCATACAGCTTACAACTAGATAAATTTCGAAACTGTTAGTTACAAAACGTTCTTAAATTTACTTTAATTCCCCATTTTGGAGCAAAAATGTAAACGATCAAGTGTCCTCAGTCTCCGTATATATTTTGATAAATTATATTATTATGATAAATTATATTCTTTCCTATGGCTTAAATGAATACTTTAGATATAGTGATGAAACATTCTGTTCTGCAATCGAATTATTGGATTAATAATATTGATAAGCAAAGGGGAAATGGAAATAACAACCATGAAAATAAGTATTGAGCTTAGTGCACTCCGCAACAAGAAATACTGATAGAGAATGTACTGTCTGAAAATAAATATTGTATCTGTGGTGACCGGTGAACATGATTGATTTGATTACTCATTTTATTCATATCATTCTTCCTTCAATACACATTACTGTCAAATAAGTTGTAACTTCGTAAACTGATTTGTAGTTTTTTTACATTGTTATTGATGCATTAACTTCCCATGCCTTTACTTAATTAACAAAAAGTAATATCAGAGCAGTTTATGTAGTACTTAGACTAGTGAAAGTTACAGTTCCAACTAAATATATAAGTTATAAGATGACATCCGACATAGCGAAATAATCACTTGAATCACAATGAAAGCGATTTTTAAATAACTGAAAGTAGGCGAAGTGTGAAGAATAACATTTGTTCTAGTGTCTCAGTGCATTATTGGTGTGCGACATGACGGATAGCACATTTGTTGCGAAACCGGCTCGCGGCTGGCTACACCCTGACTCTATCCTTGCAAGCGATGGAATCACGTATGCAGTCAGGGTAAGCATCCTGTCTACAATGGTTTTTGCTTTCCTGCTTTCAACTCTTCAGAAAACATTTTGTTATGCAAATTCATGCTGATGATTTTTCCAAACTGTATGTAGATATACGCTTTTTATTTTGTAAATTTATTGGTAACAATTTGATAGTCACATAAATGTTAGTAAGTATGTTAATCACCATTCTATTTCAATGGAATTGTTTTGACATTTCTATGTTGTCCAGTTCAAATTGCTACAGTTCATTTTCAGAAATTCAATCAAGGGCATCTTGATTGAATAAACTGCTTAACAAACATACACCTTACAGCTCCTGCTTCTCCACAGTCCATCCTACTAATATTATAAACGCGAAAGTTTGTGAGTATGTATGGATGGATGGATGTTTGTTACTCTTTCACGTAAAAACTACTGAATGGATTTTAATGAAACTTTACAATAATATAGCTTATACATCAGAATAACACATAGGCTACAATTTATAAAGATATTGTGTGAATTGTTCAAAATATGATGATAAGTGTCAAGTAAGTAGGAAGCGATGATGACAAACCGAGTGCACTATACTATGGGAACAGGAAAAAAAATCAAATTACCACGCGGACGAAGTCGCGGGCGACCACTAGTATACTATAAAGCTGTTAGAAAACCCTTAAATGACAAATGTTTCACTTTACCATTAAAACGATAGTCTTGGGCTGGGTTTGAACCAGGGACAGTATCCTTACAGGATGAACGCTCTGTCCAAATTAAGCTCCCAAGAACCCAGCCAAAGACCAAATCCTGTGATCCTATCGTAATACCTGGGGCATTTCACGCGAAGCGGACAGGTAAAAAAACTTGATGCATCCGATTTCAGTAATATTTGAGTATATTCTGCCGATATATGTCCTTGATACATAGACCAAATATTTTAGGAATTATGGGACTAATCTAAGATATTTTAACCAACTGACTGGGTATGCAGTATTTCAAAGCCAATTGCCAAGTCTTAAAACTATACCTATGTATGTTATAATAATTAAACCATTGGATTTATTACTTGTTTTATGATTATTTAACTGTGTTTTTGGAAACTAAAAAAAATAAATAGGTACTTATATAATTTTTTTTTTCATAAAAAAATATTATTTTTTTCATAAAAAATAGTTTCTTTTTTTACCTTAAAGTTCTCAAAAATCTTGATCAAAAATTTTGTTTTTTTTTTTGCTTGAAAAATAGGTGATATTGTATAGAACATCCTTGCTAAATTTTAGAATGGGCGTGGAAGTGGATTAGGAGTTACACTGCAAATACTGCCAAAGTGTAGTCCAGTCAAGGTAACCCAAATAGGACCAACCAGAAAAAAATAATTTAAGTAGCAATTTTCTTTCGGAATTCGTTGAAGGAGGTCACTGGTTATCTATAATTCATTTTTCTTTAAACTTTCGCGTTTTGTACACATTATAAACTTAAGACTAACGTGTCTTTTACGCGATGTGTGCTATATGGAATATCTAATTGCATAAATATGATAATATGAATAATTTATAAAAGAGCGAATTTCCTCATTTTCAGGGTAAATTCCTTACACTGCCTCCTTAATTTAATTGTATATACCCACATGTGTGTGAAGAATTTAGTTCAACAATGGCTTGAAGACATGTTAGACAGTGTAGTAAAATATCTTTTCATCAGTGAATGGAAGAAACAGTGTAACAGTGTACAAGAGTTTGTTTATCATGTATTACTATCTTATACCAGTGATGTTATACAATATCATTTTATTTTCAGTACATTGGCTGTATGGAAGTGTTAACTTCAATGAAAAAACTTGACTTTGAAACAAGATCTCAAGTAGCTAAGTAAGTTACTACAAATCTATTTATATACACTTTATCTGTACTTCTAGAATATCCTGTGTCATAGACATCAGTATGTACTACTATAATAATAGTCAAATACTGATATATTATCATCATAGTACAATTGCATGCATTTCTAGCACTCAATATCGACCCACAGATTTTGGTCACCACAATAAGTGACAGAGTAGCAACTCCAACATATTTTTTACCTGTGAGGTAACAATTACTAGCTGCATTCGTCGACTGCTACATTAAAATATCATACAAAAACATATTCTAAAACAAGTACATAGCCCGCCCGCCCTATTTTGTTAGCAGTTAGGCTTGTATGCAGTTATCCATTGTTTGTGTGATATAAACTCCTCCTAAACTTCGAAATAGTAGGAGTAATTTTTTTTTTTTAATTATTTGTATGTAGGTACTTGAATATGTGATGAAGTTTTATTAACTTTCCACAGTTTCCATTTTTTTTGGTAATTGTAATTAGTGTCTATTTAAAATACCAGTGAATATAATACCTAAACCAGTATGATCTTGGCTCTGATAAATCTGAAGGTTAAACATTATACCAACAGCCGCCATTGATTACCATTGAGTGGTATCAGTTAATTACAACTGTAGCAGCAACATTCTTCTTTAACAGGGAATGTATTGCTCGCGTATGTGCAGCAGCAGGTCTTCGGTCAGCAGATAAAAAACGGAGAGTGTGCCAAGCTGCTGCTCGGGCTATCGCCTCACGACCAAGAATGGCACAGTCTGGAGCTAATGTAGCCCTCACAATATCTTCAAAAGCGATATCCCTAGCAGCTCTTGAAGGGGGAGACACGATCGCTCGTCACGATATGCCTCGCGTATCATTCGCTTCTGGGGGCGATTTAGACTCCTTAGACTTTGTAGCCTACGTCGCCAAATCTGTGCCCCCAGCGGAATGGAGAGCATGCTACATATTGGAGTGTGGTGGTAGACTAGCGCAAGATGTGATAGCAACTGTAGGACAGGCTTTTGAACTCCGCTTTAAAGAATTCCTGACGAAACCTTCATCGTAAGTACAGTCTCAGATTTTTTATATGACATAAAAATACAAATAAAGACTTTTCAGTTTTTATAAAACTTATCACATTTTCATACATTACATAATTTTTTATGTTTTCTCATCATATACCTATTAGTGGAGTAACCCCTAGGTATGAACAAGAAAAAAGGGTAAGTATATCCTTTAGGAGTTCATATACCCCTTCTCAAAATGCAGTAATCCAACAGCAACCCAAATATCATGTTCTATATATAGCCTTTATCTAAATAAGAAATCTCTCAACTTCTTGTTCCACTGCCGGAAAATGTGTATTAGGCATATAATTCTTTGACATCACATACTAAGAATTATATGCCTAACTAGCTGATCGCCGCAGCGTTTAGTCGCAGAAGGTCCAATTTGCATAATGTCAAGTGGTAGCAAAATGTCAAAGTCGCAAAATGTCCGAGTCTCAAAATGTCCAAGTCTCAAAATGTCCAAGTCCTAAAAATGTCCAAGTCTTAATATGTCCGAGTCTCAATTTTTTTTGCATTTAAATGAAAAATACCATAAACCGCAATATTTTCTTCAAAAATTGGCCTTGTTTTAGTAGGGGTAAATCCATAGTTACTCTATATACTAATATTATAAATATAAATGACCGTCTGTCTGTCTGTCTATTTATCCATCTGTCTGTTACGCGCCGCGCCTAAACTGCTGAATCGATCTTGATGAAATTTGGTACATAAAAGGGACTATAGCTTGGGAACAGAGATAGGCTATCTTTTATTGCGAAAAAAGAGGATAAGGGAGGGGTATAGGGGATCAAAGTACAGTCTAACGAACACTTTCATACAGTCGATCGCCGGAGACGTCTAGAATATCGTAGACTCGAAATTTTCAGTAAAATGACATGGGTATATTTTTTGATGTTTTCGAACTTTCCAATTACGAATATAATTATCCATTTAGCGATCAAAGATGGCGGACTCGAAATTTTCAATAAACTCAATTTGGGTATCGTTTTCGAGGTTACCAGGGCTGCTAATTACGAAAATATCATCTTTATATGGTATATAGTCTAATTGATCGCTAAATGGATGAAAGTGAATCGTGAAAGTGTTCGTTAGACTGTACTTTGATCCCCTATCCCCCCTCCCTTGTCCTCTTTTTTCGCAACAAAAGATAGCCTATCTCTGTTCCCAAGCTATAGTCCCTTTTATGTACCAAATTTCATCAAGATCGTTTCAGTAGCTTAGGCGTGGCGCCTAACAGACAAATAGACAGACAGACAGACGGTCATTTATATTTATAATATTAGTATGGAGTAACTATAGATTTACCCCCACTAAAACAAGGCCAATTTTTGAAGAAAATGTTGAGTTTTGTGGTATTTTTCATTTAAATGCTTTGACATTTTGAGACTCGGACATTTTGAGACTTGGACATATTGAGACTTAGACATTTTGAGACTTGGACATTTTGAGACTTGGACATTTTGAGACTCGGACATTTAGCGACTTTGACATTTTGCAAATTGGACCTTCTGCGACTAAACGCGCCGCAGCTCCGCCCGCGTGATTTAGTTTACTCGTTCCCGGTTCTCGTGGGAACACATTACCGGGATAAAAAGTAACCTATGTTACTCAGAGTGAATGTAGCTTTCCAATGGTGAAAGAATTTTTGAAAACGGCACAGTTGTTTTTGAGTTTATTCATTACAAAAATACAAATCTTTCCTCTTTATAATAGTAGTATAGATACACATTTTCCTGCCTTAGAATATAAGTTTTTTGCATTTGGACAGCATCAGTCATCAACCATTTGTTTTAAAAATAAGGAAACCAAGTTTTGTGATTACTAACGAATCAACTTAGCCTATTTTATTCACAACTGCCACAAGTATGAAACAATACATGTAATGGATATATTTGTCCAAGTCATTAAAGGCGAATTGACACATCACTTCAATCAATACCCCAAATCACAGACAAACTCACAGGAACACCCCATAAATGTGTAAAATATTACAATCTGGCTATATCACATGCTTGAGTAAATAAACAAGAGTATTTTTATGAGTTTGAAGTATATAATAGCTTAGATGGGCTACCAAGATCTTGGGGCGAACCTCAACGTTAATCGGCAAGTGGTGCACCTGCCGATCAACAGACCTGGTATTAACAAATTTACTGGCAATATATTGGTGTGTAATGCATATTCTGCCTATTCCCTCAGGGATAAAGGCGTCATTATCGTATGTATGTCAAGGTAATAAGTCCGTTTTGACAGCTAACTTCGTCACTAGAATGTAATTTATACAGGCTTCCTGTTAAAATTAATATGAATGCTTGACCACTTAACTTTTTCTACATATCAGAAAGTGAATCATCTGGTCCGTATAATTCTCGGTAATATTTGTACAATTTTAATTTCACAGTGAGACTAGCTATGTCATTAATCATAACACACGGTTCATACACTATCAACCTACATATATATTTAGTTACTATGTATTAACATTTATCTACTCTGCATCTATTTAATTAAACATATTAGTATGAGTACACAAGACTATATCAGTCTATAATGACTTGATATAGTCTTGATGTATTCATACACTAGACAACCCGGAAGGGTAGACAGAGTTAGTTATTATCATTCAGTTGATTCTATCATCGGTCTGTCAGCAGGTTGATATTGATATCTTATCAAAATCAACACGGTGCACCTACTGATAATGATGCTTAAGTCACATAGCACCTAGTTCTAGATGATATCCTGGTGATCAAATTTCCAAGATGCTTGACCGATATGAATGATTTGTGTGTATTACAATCAATGGGTTCCTGGATGGTTTGTAAATACAATTGAACCTGGATAGTGGCACTTCTGTGGCATTGGGAAGTTCGCTGGGTTAGCTAGTACTGTAATAAAACAGTAGAAATCAACATAATGGTTTTTTTTTATTCTGATCTCCGTTGTTACTGAATAAAGTTTTCGTGTAGCGTACCTCAGGGACTTGGTATGGAAGCGAAATAAATTATCGTCATATAATTCTATCCTACGCGGAGTTCCGGTCCTAGTAATCCGTAAATGGTATATCCTATATTATTATATTTGCAGTTTGAACCTGAACGGCCCACGAGCGCTATGTGAGAGTGCAGAGCCAGAGCCGGTCCCTGAGGACCGCGAGTACTACAACGACATGCCCGACAAATCGCCGCCAGAGAACGTACATACGTACAGGCATCCGCCCCCGCCTCCACTCGCCTCACTCGCACCTATATCCTCGTAAGTATAAGTATACAATAATCGCTAAAAAGTACTGATAAAAAAAAGTTATCCGTACTTTTTAGCGATTGATAACGTCACGAATCAGCTATTGTGACAAGGTACCATACCAACCATTATGCGTGGCTTATAGCACTGACATAATTTAGTTACAATATAGTATATCTCACATAGGAAGAGTCCGGTGACGTTTATCGACGACTATACTATGTTCGGGGAGCGTACAACCACGGCTACGCGACGCCTTAAATATGATGTCTTCGAGGTAGTTGAAGCGTCTGATAAGACGTCACGCACTTTTAACAAACGTTACCCGAACGTTACTTACGTTATGCCGCAGCTACACTATGCTTGTCACATCATATGACATTTACTGTACATAAATATTTCGTCAGTACGTAAGAAATCAGAGTAACATTCAACGCTATTGTGTAGCCTCAGTATTACGACAAATACCGAACGTCATCGGACACTTTCTTCCTGAAATATTGTATAGTGCTTTGTCCTACATTTCAACATCACAAATATGGACCATCAAACTCTCATTGTCAAAAAACATTAAACGAAGTAAGATGATTCTCTTTCAGTTGTGAGGAAAGTGTGAGGCACTATGTGAATCAAACACCACCTCCTCGAACGCCGCCAACAGCGCTCTTACCTAACCATCACACTGACATCTTTGATATGCGTGAGTATTATTATTATCTATTATTAAATGGGGTTATTGTTATAAATGATGAACTCATTTTAAAAAAAATGTATTAATTAATGTACAAATGATACAATTACTGAAGAAAGAGGAAGTTTGAAAAGTTTAGCGGGCAATAATGCTACCCGAAGCGGCCGGTAAAGTTTGCACGGGAATATGCCGTCATTTGTTTGATCGTTCCATGTAAAATGTTGAAATACATCATTACACAAGCTGCCCCGGCGAATTTCGTAAGCCTCAAGTTAAAGAAACGTCCTTTTAAACCTTCACTAAACTTTTATATTAGGAATATTAAAAAAAAAAATATTCAATACGCCGTTCACCAGTTATAACAGAAGAAAAAGAAGAATATAATCAGTGTTCATGGTGTTCATAGTCCAAGATCTCGGGTCCATAAAACTAACTCACATTACATGTACCATATTGTCCACAGAGCCATTCACAGCGGCGCCTATACTGACGTCGTCGGCCGCGTCGTCTTCGTCAACGACGTCATCAGCGTGCGAGGTCACTCATCCGCCGCTCAGTGCGCATGCGCAGGCCTCGCTACTAGCCCAGGAGCCGTGGTTCCACGGACCTATATCTAGGACTACTGCTGAAAAGGTATAGTAATAAAAAAAAAGGTAGTACAAGTAGACGACTGTCAATGTATGAAATACTTAACTGTGACGTCACCTATATGAATTTCATTGGCGGAATCTACCGATAAGATTCTCGCAACTTACGGACTTTCACGAATAAACAATATTAAACTCGTGTTATAAATTCCAGATGGTGTTAGAGGACGGCGAGTTCCTAGTGCGTGAGTCTGCCGCGTGCGCTGGGCAGTTCGTGCTGACGGGCGCTAGGCGCGGGGCTCACAAACACTTGCTACTCGTCGACCCCAAGGGAGTGGTGAGTACAGACAGCCACCTACATTAAGTAGCTGATCAATTCGTTTGTGTATCAAAAATCTGTCTATATCGCTCCTATGTATTTATTTATGTATTGCACACTTTGTCGCATCGCAGCGGACTGCATTTCCCGCCGCGGAACAGCTTTGCGCTACAGATCTACCTGTCTCTTATGGCATAATAATATAAATAGAACATTGATTTATATAATGGCAACGTCAAATATCATCGGTCAAATTAAAGTACAAGGTTATATATACTCGAGATATATTTTTTTATCCTGAAAATATTTCATACACACACATATCACGCCTATATCCCCGAAGAGGCAGAGGCGCATACACACCCACAATTTGCAAGTATTAGTTAGTAGTTCCACGTTATTACCAAAAATAATTGCAAATTGTGGGGGCAAGCCTATTGGCGTCACCGGGCACTCTAGAAAGTGGGTTATGTCCAAAATGGCCGAATTAGTTTAATAAAATAAGCAGCTATAAAGTTAATACTATCAGGCGTTACTTTTCGGAAGTCCATAGTTAAATAAAATAAATCTAACTACTTTGCAATATTCCGCCACATGCAAATTACCCAACTCTCGTATTTATTCATGCACAAGTCCGCCCTCCAATCCCACTTAGGCCGATAGAATAGAGAAATAATTTTGAAATTAGAATAAATATGAGAGTTGTGTTATCGTGCAAAAAATAATAAAAAACCTTGACACGTGTTTCGCCCCCAACCAGGGGCATCATCAGGAGATGTCGATGGCTCGGCGCACGGCGACCGAATGAGCCACAACTCGTAAACCGCACCTATTTATATCCTAGGTTTTTTTATTTCTACCCACAACCATAATACCAAACTATTTTATGTCTACCCACCACCGTTGTTTGAATGACGTATACCTACCCGCAGCAAAGGGGAAGAGGCGAAATTAAGTTGATCATTTAAAATATTAGGGTTCAAGCGTCTATGTTTGTAGATTTCTAATTGTTCCAAAACCGAAAGCCTCAGTCCTTTGTTGCAGGTGTGCAGAACGTCATAAGTGTGAAGATTAGGTAGGGAGTGACCGGAGTCCAACAAATGTTTTGCACAATGAGACCGTTCTGGGCGATTGTTTCTAAAAGCTGATATATGTTCTTTATACCGCGTCGCGAAGCTACGGCCGGTTTGACCAATATAAACACCCTCACAATCCCCACACTTAAGCCTATACACACCTGACTTCCTGTCATCCCCAATTTTCTCCTTAACATTGCAAATGTTTCTCCGGATAGTGTTGTCCGTTCTAAACGCGACATGAATATTATTTTTACGCAAAATTTTGGCAACTTTATCAGATATCGGACCTAAATAAGTTAGACTAGCTCTATACCGATGGACGTCACGATCCGGGGGAACAGCATATAGTAAACTACGCGTAATTGAGGCTCGCCGCCTTCCAACTAAGTTGTCCACAAGCTTGGTACTGTAACCATTAGACGAGACGAGAGCCAAAATTTTGCGTAAAAATAATATTCATGTCGCGTTTAGAACGGACAACACTATCCGGAGAAACATTTGCAATGTTAAGGAGAAAATTGGGGATGACAGGAAGTCAGGTGTGTATAGGCTTAAGTGTGGGGATTGTGAGGGTGTTTATATTGGTCAAACCGGCCGTAGCTTCGCGACGCGGTATAAAGAACATATATCAGCTTTTAGAAACAATCGCCCAGAACGGTCTCATTTTGCAAAACATTTGTTGGACTCCGGTCACTCCCTACCTAATCTTCACACTTATGACGTTCTGCACACCTGCAACAAAGGACTGAGGCTTTCGGTTTTGGAACAATTAGAAATCTACAGACATAGACGCTTGAACCCTAATATTTTAAATGATCAACTTAATTTCGCCTCTTCCCCTTTGCTGCGGGTAGGTATACGTCATTCAAACAACGGTGGTGGGTAGACATAAAATAGTTTGGTATTATGGTTGTGGGTAGAAATAAAAAAACCTAGGATATAAATAGGTGCGGTTTACGAGTTGTGGCTCATTCGGTCGCCGTGCGCCGAGCCATCGACATCTCCTGATGATGCCCCTGGTTGGGGGCGAAACACGTGTCAAGGTTTTTTATTATTTTTTGCACGATAACACAACTCTCATATTTATTCTAATTTCAAAATTATTTCTCTATTCTATCGGCCTAAGTGGGATTGGAGGGCGGACTTGTGCATGAATAAATACGAGAGTTGGGTAATTTGCATGTGGCGGAATATTGCAAAGTAGTTAGATTTAT